>JARKIP010000222.1:0-552505 GCA_029990175.1 Petunia secreta | reverse complement strand
AATAGTAGATTACTTTTTTAATCACTATTTTTTCTACATACAACTACATCACTATTGTTACCAACTTTTAATCAGATAATATCTTTTCTTAAGGTATAGATCTGGAATATTCAATATGAATGCTGCATTTTGAAATTTTTTAACTGAATAAAAAAATTAAATAGAGTGGCACACATCACTCAGATTGAGGGAGGTACATTCTCCTTCACCTACCTAGGCTGTCCTATTACTTACAAAAGAAGGAATAAGGCTCAGTTTGATGATATCATAGCTAAGGTCCAGAAGCAGCTTCAAGCCTGGAAAGCTAAAATGTTATCCTTTGGTGGGAGAGCTATTTTGATCCAGCATGTCTTGCTTAGCATGTCTATTCACTTGCTCTCAGCTATGACCCCCCTGACAATGTCATTAATCAGTTGCACAAGATGTTTGCTAATTTTTATTGGAACAATTCTGAAGATCATTCTAGGAGACACTGCGCTTCTTGGATACATTGTGCAAACCATATGCTGAAGGAGGAGTAGGATTCTAAGTCACTTCATGATGTCTCAAAGCCTCTCTTTGCAAAGCTGTGGTGGAACTTCAGAACAAAGACCTCATTGTGGGGAACATTTATGGCCAACAAGTATTGCAAGAAGATTCACTATTCAATGGTGCCCTACACTGATGGCTCTCCTGTTTGGCAAAAAATACTGCAAGTTAGAGCCATGGTGGACCATGAAATAGTGCAACAGGTTAAGCAAGGGTCTTCTCACTTCTGGTATAACAATTGGACACAGCTTGGTGCACTGTACTTTGTTGTTCTTAGGACTTTTAAATTAGGGAGGAAATCAATGTGGTGAAGGATTTTTATGTGCCTGCTGGATGGAATCAACAGCTACTAGGGGAGGCTCTACCTGAGGAGTTGGCTCAGCATGTGATGGATGTCATCAAGCCTGGCCAGATCACTTTGCCTAGAGACACTCCATGGTGGGAGCTCACATCAAATGGTAAGTTTTCAGTTAAGAGTGCATATCAATATGTTAGAGCTAAAGGTGTTGTGCAGGAGGTGTATAAGCTTATTTGGTTGAAAGGAGTGCCCTTCAAAGTATCCTTTGTGATGTGGAGAGCTTGGAAATTCAAGCTACCTTTAGACACTGAGCTAAAAGAATGGGTACAACTTGCCTTCAAGATGTTGGTGCTGTGAACACCCAAAGGAGGAGACAAGAGAACATCTCTTTGTCACAAGTTCAATTGCCAAAAATGTCTGGAGTTATTATGCCAATGCTCTGGGGTTTGTCATACAGGATTGGAGGTTCAAACAAGTCATTACCAAGTGGTGGCAGCTTAAGAAGAGACCTTGGCTTAAGCTCCTTTGCCAAGCAGTGCCTCCTTTTGTGGTGTGGGAGCTTTGGAAGAGGAGAAACACTATTGCTCATGGGGGGAAGGGGTCTTTTAGAAGACTTATTCATGAAATCTCTAAGGGTGAGGTACCCAGGCATCACACAAGCTCCAGTCGGCTGGCCTGTTCTAGTGCATTTTCTTGAGACATATAGGCAACAGCTCAGGTATACCAAAGTAGCTTGGAAGCTCCCAGTGCTTGGCACCTTTAAGTGCAACACTGATGGTGCTAGTAGGGGCAACCTAGGTTTGAGCTCATTTGGTTTTTGTGTTAGAAATGACCAGGGTGACTTGATGTATGCCAAAGCTAAGTTGATTGGGGAGGGCACCAATGTCAGGGCTGAGGCTATTGCCATCTTAGAGGCAATGAAGTACTGCCAGGATCATGTAGCTGGCCATGTACTTATTGAAACTGACTCTCTTCTCTTGGAAAACATAATTGAAGGATGCTGGAAGTAGCATGGTGCATTGCAGGAGTGATTGAGGAGATCAATGCTTTGAGAAGCTATGGATCTTTCAGTTTTGCTCATGTCCTCAGGGAGGGCAACTAACTTGCTGATCATTTAGCTAATGTGGCTTATGAAGTTGGGGAAAATGAGCTTTTTGGCTTCAACGAGCTGGGAGTTCAAGGAGAAGGATTGTGAATTGGGACAAAGTCCAGTTGCCAACTTATAGACCTCGATTGGTTAAGCATGGGACTGGACAAACTTAAGGAGATGGCATGTTTTTTAGATAACATTGTTTGTTCATTTCGCAGGTTATACATAGTCATTCTGAGGGGCACCACCCCTGACTTAATTAAGCTCAACAAAGAGCATCAATGTCATCTGCACTTGGTCATCTACATTTGTTTAAAGGACCCTGATCCTTGGCTGCTTTGCTTTGGTTATGTTAAGAGCTTGCAGCTCTTCTTATGGTTCTCATTGGCTTGGTTCTCATTGATTGATTTATACAATGTTTTGCTGCTTGGTTTTGCTAGCTCTACAATGCATGTACATACTTGGCATTGCCCTGATAGATTTGCTAGTGGAGCACCAGTGGTTTATGAGTGTTTTAGGGTGGAGTACGTGTTACACCATTGTTCTTCATAGGAGCTTGCATTGCTTGTGGCACACTGGTGCTCCACCATTGTGCTTTGCTGACTTTCACTCTCATCCTGAAGGCATACGAACAATTAGAGGAGAGGGCCACATTGAAGCTGGGAGCCACAAACATGATTTTCTAGTTCAATTAGAAGCAATGTACTTAGATTGGCACTTGCTTGGCTACATTGGCTTAATTCTTTATATTTTTCTCTTAGCATCTAGTGCATCACTTGTTAAGTACTTAGTTTTTTGAAAATATATTTCACATTGGTGGTATTAGTATGCTCTCATACTCAACCCAATTGGGGATATAGGACTCAAGGACTAGTACATAGGCGAGCACTAGTTACTACTCTTACTTTACACATTCTGCTTGTTTTGTTTTCTTTAGCTTGTGAAGACTTATTTATGTTTTCTCTTATTAATACAATTTGTCACTAGGCCCTGAGCTTAGTGATATTCATTAAAAAATATATATATATACTGTTTGAGAATAAATGTTTAAAATTATTCATCGAGTTAATAACTGTAAAGTGAGTCTTTAAATATCCTTACTCGTAATTTAATACTCAAAAATACTTTTTCAAAAGCTTGACCAAACACAATGTACTATTCAACTGTTGACAAAAGTGCTTCTCCAATAAATTGACCTAACACAAACTATTTTTCTCCAAAAGTACTTTTATAAAAAGCAATTTTGAAGAGAAGCACTTCTCAAATAAGCAGTTTTCAGAAGCTTGGCCAAACAGGCTCTAAGTATTTGACCTATTTGATTATGTAATATGGTGTACAAGTATATAATATGCGTACAAAACAACATACCCGGTGTATCCCACAAGTGGGGTCTGGAGAGGGTGAGATGTACACAGACTTTACCCCCACCAAGGTAGAGAGGCTGTTTCCGATAGACCCTCGGCAAGGAAAGGAAACATATTAGAAAACACATTGAAAAATCAAGCCATTGTTATCATGCTAAATTAAATGTAAAGCTAATGCATATCCAACAAATAGATAAGAATAGTAGATATAAAGTCGAACAGCTAAAATGCAAATCAGCTACATAAGCCTAATACTACATCTAATACAGAAAAAGATGCTCGACTATCACCTAATCTTCAACCCTAATCTTCGACCTCCACGACCCCCTATCAAGAGTCATGTCCTCAGTGATCTGGATCTGGGCCATGTCCTATCTAATCACCTCAGCTCAGTTCTTTTTCGGTCTACCTCTACCTCTCCATAGGACCGAACACAGCTAATCTCTCACACCTCCTCACCGGGGCATCTATACTTCTCCTTCTCACGTGGCCGAACCATCGCAGCCTCACTTCTCGCATCTTCTCGGCCATGGGGGCTACACCAACCTTATCACGAATG
This sequence comes from Petunia secreta, assembly GCA_029990175.1. Lineage (NCBI taxonomy): Eukaryota > Viridiplantae > Streptophyta > Magnoliopsida > Solanales > Solanaceae > Petunia > Petunia secreta. Next base: position 548,666 of record JARKIP010000222.1, on the reverse strand, counting down.
ACTTCATTCTTAATCCTATCCATCTTAGTGTGCCAACACATGCATCTAAGGATTCTAATTTCCGTAACGCTCATCTTCCGGGTGTGAGAATTCTTGACTGGCCAACACTCTGCTCCATATAGCATAGCTGGTCTGACGACCACTCTATAGAATTTGCCTTTAAGCTTAAGTGGCACTCTCTTGTCACATAAAACACCTAAGCGAGCCTCCACTTCATCCAATCTACTCCTATACGGTGTGTGACATTATCGTCAATCTCACCATTGCCTTGGAAGATTGAGCCCAGATATTTGAAGCTTTCTTTCTTAGGAATGAATTGAGAATCGAGCCTCACTTCCACATCTGACTCATTAGGAGCGTCACTAAACTTGCATTCCACATATTCCGTCTTAGTCCTACTTAGTCTAAAGACTTTAGACTCTAGAGTCTTCCTCCAGATCTCTAGCTTCTCATAATATGTGTATATATATTATATATTAAATATTATATATTACATATGAAAATCTAATTATTTGAATTTAAATTTAATTTCACGTAAACAGACACATCCAACTTGTATAAGGGCAATATCTTCTTTAAGGAAAGCCGAGTCTTCGCGCCTCAAGCCTTTATTATTTCATTTTCTATTTTGTAATCGAAAAGAGTTCACCAAAATTGATTGTTTTGATGGATGGAAAGACAAGATGGCCTTTCTATTTACTACTTTGAAGATTTTTTATGTGCTTGATCCATTGCTGCCTGCGCTGCCCAGATCCCACCCCTACAGACACTGAATAAGTAAAACAAGTGCGAAAGAAACGTGAAGATGATGAATTAATCTGTCGGAGACACATCCTGAACACATTAACAGATCGTTTCTAATGATCTGTATTTAACTATGATGTCTCTAAGGAAAAACTGGAGGGTATTGCAGACTGCTTATGAAAAGAAAAAAATAAGGTATGGATAAATTCCTTGCTCCACAATATTTTGAGTTCAAGTTATAGACACCAAGCCTATTATGGAACAGATTCATGAACTATAACTCTTAGTTTCTAAACGAAGAGATCTTGATGTTAAAATACCCGATGCACTTCATATTGGTGCGATTATTTCAAAACTGTATTCTTCCTGGAATGAATACCGAAATAAAATTTGCATTCGTCTGACAATTTAACATTTGAACGTTTTCAAACTCACATTCAAATTGAAAGTGAGACTCGTGCTCGTGATGCTATTTTGCAACCTTCAAGATCAAATGTTAATATTGTAAGTCGGAATAAGAATGAAGACAGATCTAAAAATTTGAAGGTTTCCAACAAGTCTCTTAACAAAAAGAGAAAGAATATAAACAGTTATCATTACAGGAAGAAAGGACATATGATGCGGGATTGAAGATATAAGAAAGCAAGAATTAATTTTGATTCAGAAAATGCTGGAAATTCTAGAAAACCTGCAGAGTATACAAATTCCGAAAAGGTAATTACAGTGGAAAATTCCTCTCAAGTATTGGTAGCCATGGTTTTAACATTACAAACTGAAACGGTTAAAGAATTGAACATGGCTGCTTGAACCATGAAGATTCAAGACTTGTGGTTGGATTCTGGAGCAACTATTCATGTTTTACATGACAAGAATATGTTCAAAACATACTCAAAAAGGAAGGATCCTGAAGAAGTCTTGATGGGCAACCGTGTTACTACTGAAGTTGCGGGAAAAGGATGTTTTGAAATCAATTTCACATCTGGACAGAAGCTTACTTTATTGAAAGCTTACTTTATTGAATGTATTCCATGTACCAAACATGATGAAAAACTTGATGTCTGCTCGTTTACTTTCTAAGAAGGGTTTCAAGATAGTCATTGAATCTGATCATGTAATAGTATCGAAAAATAGTGTATTTGTAGGCAAAGGATATAACTGTGATGGCATGTTTATGTTAAGTATTAACGCAATAAACTATGTTTCTGCTCATGCTGTTGATTCTGACTCTTCTTTATGGCATACTGGATTAGGATATTTAAATTTTGGTTCTTTAAATTATATGTCCAAACATGGTTATATTACGTGTAAAAATGAGCAAGTAGGAAAATGTGAAAATATGTATACAAGCTAAAATGACGAAGAAACTATTTCGTAAGGTTCAAATATTTACAAAACTGTTAGACTTAGTACATTCAGACATATGTGAATTAAATGGAGAACTAACTAGAGGAGGAAAGAGGTATTTTATTACCTTCATAGATGATTATTCCATATACACGTATGTTTATTTACTTAGAACAAAAGATGAAGCCTTTCAGAAATTTATGGAATATAAATCTGTTGTGGAAATCAAGTGATAGAGGTGGCGAATATTTTGTTAATGAATTTAACAAGTTCTGTAAAGAATATGGTTTAGTTCATCAGATGAGTGCACCATATACTCCACAAAAAAATGGATTGGCTGAAAGAAAAAATAGGACTTTAGTAGAAATGGTTAATGCTATGTTGTTGAATGCACATCTTCCACATAATTTATGGGATGAAGCTTTATTAACTGCTTGTTATATATTAAATAGAGTCCCTTCTAAGAGTATGCATTTTTCTCCTTATGAACTTTGGAATGGTAAGAAACCAAACTTAAGCTATTTAAAAATCTGGGCTGTATATCCTATTATAGATTTCTTGATCATAATAAAACAAAACTTGGTGCTAGAAGTATTAAAAGTATTTTTGTTGGATATGCACAAAATTGTAAAGCTTATTGACAATGATTTTGAATCTAAAGTGATAGTAGAGTCTATTCATGTTGAATTTAATGAGCATAAATTTGTAAATGACACTATTGATGAGTTGACTGAACTGAATGAACGACGAGTTGATGCAAATAAGCCGTCACATTCTGAATTTGATAAAAATAAAGAGAAAAGTGAAGATGTAGAAGTAGAACCAAGAAGGAGCAAACGAATTAGAAAAGAAAAGCATCTTGGTTCTGACTTTGTAATATTTCTTGTTGATAGTGATAGAGAGGAAATCTGTCAGAAAATTCCTATCTTATATAATGTTGAACAAGACCCTAAAGCATTTCAAGAAGCAATGTCTTCTAGAGATGCTGTTTTTTGGAATGAAGCAATAAATGATGAGATGGACTCCATAATATCCAATAATACTTGGGTTTTAGTTGATCTTCCTCCGGGATCAAAATTCATAGGTTGTAATTGGGACTTAGAAAGAAATTAAATACAGACGGTTCCATTCAAACCTTTAAGGCAAGATTAGTAGCAAAAGATTTCACTCAAAAGGAAGGCATATATTATTTTGATACATATGCTCCAGTAGCAAGAATAACATCAATTTGGTTTCTCTTATCACTTGCATCTATATATAATTTATATGTACATCAAATGGATGTTAAAACTCCTTTCTAAATGGAAACTTGACTGAAAAAATTTATATACTTCAATCTGAGGGATTTTTGCTTCCCGGGAATGAGAAGAAAGTTTGTAAATTGATAAAGTCCCTTTATGGCTTAAAACAAGCACCCTAACAGTGGCATGAAAGATTTGATAATGCAATACTATCAAATGGTTTTGTACATAATACTGCTGACAAATGTATTTATTCCAAATTTACAAAGGAATATGGAGTTATCATTTATCTATACGTCGATGACATGCTGATTTTTGGTACAAATATGCTAGGAATCTCTGGAACCAAAAAGTATCTAACTTCTGTGTTCAAGATGAAAGATCTAAATTAAGTAGATACTATTTCAGGAATCAAGGTTAAAAGAGATGATAATGGGCTTAAATTATCTCAATCTCATTATGTTGATAAGATCCTTAACAAATTCAGTCATTTAGGTATAAAGGAGTATAATACTTCTTATGATTCTAGTGTCGAGTTTAAAAAAAATAGAGGAAAAGCTGTAGCGCAACTAAAGTGTGCTAGTGCAATAGGTTGTATGATATATGAAATTATTTGTACAACACCTTATATTTCTTTTGATGTTGGTAATCTTTCAAGGTTTAATAGTAACCAAGTAAAGATCATTGGAAAGCAATAGTGAGGGTACTTGGATATCTAAGATATACAAAGTACTTGGGTATTTGCTATAGTGGTTTTCCTAATGTATTTTAAGCATATTCTGATGCAAATTGGATTAAAAGTGTCAATGATAAAAAATCCACCACGGGATAGATATTTAAATTGGGGGTGGTGCCATTTGTTGGGCATCCAAGAAACAGACGTGTCTTTCCCATTATATAATGAAAGTCGAGTTCTTTGCTTTAGCGGCTGCTGCACGTGAAGCAGAATAGCTGGGAACATAATAGTAGATATTAGGTTGCGGCCACTACCTACGCCTGCCATTTGCATATTTTGTTATAGTGAAAACACTATGACTTTTGATTACAACAAGTTGTATAATGGGAAAAATCGACATATAAGTTTGAAACATGATTATATTAGAGAGTTAATAGAAAATGGAACTATAACAATAGTCTATGTAAGATCTAGCGAGAATTGGCCGATCCATTTACCAAACCATTAAGAAGAGATGTAATATGACAATCAAGTGAATAAATAGGGCTAAACCCACTAAAAACAAGTAATGGGAACCCTACTTTGAGTTAGTATACACTCTAACAACACAAGTTCAATGGGTAATAACAAGTTACTTTGTGTTGTTTAAGCACTGATCTCCTTAGAGCCTTAATTCTGTCATACTATATACTACTCCCTCCGTCCCAATTTATGTGGCACCATTTGACCGGACACGGAGTTTAAGAAAATAGAGGTTGACCTTGTTAAGTATCAATTTTACCCTTGAAAAAGTAAGAGAGAGAAGATTTGAGTAATAAAAAAGTTGTTGGTATGTTTAAAAGTATGTAGGGCCCAACAAGGGTAAAATAGAGATGATGCATTAAATAGTTGTCAAATAAGGAAAGGTGCCACTTATTTTGGGACAAACAAAAAGGAAATGGTGCCACATAAATTGGGATAGAGAGAGTATTATGTAAGGAGTCAAGGAGTTGTTAAATGTCTGACATAACAGGGGCCTAGTGACAAATTCCAATGTGAAAGCTGTTACAAGAAGAGGTTAACAAGTTCTTAATGGAATTAGTTAAAGTATGAAGTAACAGGGACATAGTAACTAATTCTACCTATGTGAATATTGAAGTGGTGTCGCTTCTAGCAAGGCTTAGACGATTGGTCTTGTAAATATTCATGAAGTGAGGATGACCACATGGCCATAAAAGTGCTAAACTAGATACTGGATTTTCTAAGTTACTAAATAATATCATGTGTGTGATATTTTCGATTTTTGCATAAGGAGTTGTGGTTAAAATCTTCCAAGACACCAATAACTTTGTCAAAACATTAAAGCATTTAGACTAATGGAAAGTTCAAATCTGAAATAAAGATACTTTCTGGTATGATACTATGAGAAATATAACAAACTAGTAGGGGAATGAAAGTTATAGTTTGTTATATTGTTGGGATGTGGGCTTGTCCACATCGGTGGCTTAAAGCCACTTTTTGTTCCTTATAAGTCTTTGTCCTATTTGGTTATTTAATATGGTGAACAAATATAATATGGGTATACATTATGTATTATATATTAATATTAACATTTGGACTTGGACTTGGACTTTACTTGGGATGCAAGCGCAGATCAGATTTTAAAATAATTATATATTTTTAATTTTATTTGTATAACAGAAAATCTGATTTATTTAAATTTAAATTTTAAATTTAATTTCAAATAAACAGACACATCTATTTGAGAAATAAAACGCCTCTTTTTTAACGGTCTGATGGAAGCCCTATAAAACTAGAGTTTTCCCCAACGAAGTGACACAGAAAATTCTGCAAGTATCATACTGTAGTTTGTCATATCCTGAAGTAGAATTGTCTTAATTTCCCAATCTGTATACGGGCATTATCTTCTTTAAGGAAAGCCGAATCTTCCCGCCTTAAGCCTTCATTATTTCGTTGTCTATTCTGTAATCCAAAAGAGCTCATCAAACTTGATCATTTTGATGGATCAATTTTCACTCGTTGGAAAGACAAGATGATCTTTCTGTTTACTGCTTTGAAGATATTTTATTTGCTTGATCCATTGCTGCCTGCGCTGCCAGATCCCCACCCCTACAGACACTGAACAAGTGAAACAAGCGAGAAAGAAATGTGAAGATGATGAATTAATCTGCCGGGACACATCCTGAACACATTAACAGATCGTCTCTGTGATCTGTATTCAACTATGAGGCCTCTAACGGAAATCTGGATGGCATTGCAGACTACTTATGAAAAGAAAAAAATAAGGTATGGATAAATTCCTCGCTCCACAATATTTTGAGTTCAAAATTATAGACACTAAGCCTATTATGGATCAGATTCATGAACTACAATTCTTAGTTTCTAAACTAAGAGATCTTGATGATAAAATACCCGATGCACTTCATATTGGTGCGATTATTTCAAAACTGTCTTCTTCCTGGAATGATTACCGAAAAAAATTCTGCAGTTCTTCTGAAAATTTAACATTTGAACATTTTCAAACTCACATTCAAATTGAAAGTGAGACTCGTGCTCGTAATGCTATTTTGCAACCTTCAAGATCAGATGTTAATATTGTAAGTCGGATTAAGAATTGAAACGGATCTAAGAATTTGAAGGTATTCAACATGTCTCTTAACAAAAAGAGAAATAATGTAAACAGTTATCATTATGCGAAGAAAGGACATATGATGCGGGATTATAGATATAAGAAAGCAAGAATTAATTTTGATTCGGAAAATGCTGGAAATTCTGGAAAATCTGCAGAGTATATCCGAACAAGTAAATGCAGTGGAAAATTCCTCTCAAGGATTGGTAGCCATGGTTTCAACATTACCAATTGAAATGGTAAAAGAACTGAATATGGCTGCTGGAACCATGAAGAGCCAAGACCGGTGGTTGGATTCTGGAGCAATTATTCCTATTTTTCACTACAAGAATATGTGCAAAACATTCTCAGAAGCGAAGGATCCTAAAAAAAGTCTTGATGGGCATCCATGTTACTGCAGAATTTGCGGGAAAAGGAAGTGTTGAAATCAATTTCACATCTGGACAAAAGCTTACTTTATTGAATGTATTCCATATACCAAACATAATGAAAAACTTGATGTTCGCTGGTTTACTTTCTAAGAAGTGTTTCCAGATGGTCATGGAATCTGATCATGTAATAGTGTCGAAAATGGTGTATTTGTAGGCAAATGATATAACTACGATGGCATGTTTATGCTAAGTATTTATGCAATAAACTATGTTTCTGCTTATACTGTTGATTCTGACTCTTCTTTATGGCATGCTGGATTAGGACATTTAAATTTTGGTTCTTTAAATTATATGTCCAAACATGGTTATAGTACGTGTAAAAATGAGCAAGTATGAAAATGTGAAATATGCATACAAGCTAAAATGACTAAGAAACCATTTCGTAAGATTGAAAGATTTACAAAATTGTTAGACTTAGTACATTCAGACATTTGTGAATTAAATACAAAACTAACTAGAGGAGGAAAGAGGTATTTTATTACCTTCAAAGATGATTATTCTAGATACCCGTTTTTTTATTTTACTTAGAACAAAAGATGAAACCTTTCAGAAATTTATGAATATAAATCTGTTGTGGAAAATCAAAAGGATAAGAAAATTAAGGTCATTCGAAGTGATAGAGGTGACAAATATTTTTTTAATGAATTGAATAAGTTTTATGAAGAACATGGTTTAGTTCATCAAATGAGTGCACCCTATACTCCACAATAAAATTGATTGGCTGAATGAAAAAATAGGACTTTAGTAGACATGTGGTGCAAGCAAACTCGAAGGATTACCTAAACACGAAAACGCGGAAGAAAAACAAGAATTAAAAGTTAGAAGCTAGACAAGACTTGCTTCGATTCGAAAGAACAGTGAGGAACTTGTCTCAAGCTCGATCAAATGAAGGTCAAGAATCACTTATACTAAGCAACAATCCTAAAGAAAGACAATGCTTCTTGCAAATTAAATGACCAAGAAGAAAATGTTCAAACGACTCACACCGATTGACACAAGTTCTTTAAAATCCCACGTCGAAGGTCGGCTCCATCGCAGACACTTTTATAGCAACAGCTATGTTCAATATTCATCAAAGACTGCTTTATAATGAAATGGAAAGGAGTATTTATAGACTAAGCTAAGGACAAAATAGTAAAGGGTCACAGGTGACCAATAGGAGCAAGCCTCGCAGGGCTGTTTTAGTTAGTGTTCAGTCACTCCTTCAACCTAACACGTGACTTCAAGCTTCTTCACTTCGGTGCTTGGTCGCTTGGCTCAGCTCATCTTGACATCGATCGCCCTTCCTTTGGTTACTTGGATTTACTTCGACGCTGATGTTGAGTGCTCGGTTATGGTTCGGTCACTCCCCTCTTCGAGCTCAATCTTGTAGATGAAGCCTTCGGTTCTTGAGCTCGAATATTCAGCTTCGGGGTTGTTACTTTCCTTCGGCCAAGCCAAGTGAATATGAACATCGTGCAGAAGTTTGGCTTGGCTTCGTGTCATTGGCCTCGGTGGATCGCACACAATCAGCACGTGTTCAGGCTGCATCGTCATCCCCTTCTTGAGAAGATTTCATTCTCGAAATCGAGCCCTCCTCATCCTCCGAAGTTTGACCTATAACACAAGTAACTAAGACATCAACATTAAAGGTGTTGGACACGTTATTCTCACTAGGGAGGTCGATCACGTAAGCATTGTTGTTGATCTTGGTCAACACTTGAAATGGACCATCCCCTCGAGGAGCCAACTTTCCTTTCCTTTGGTTCGGGAGGCGTTCCTTTCGGAAGTGAACCCAAATCCAGTCTCCCTTCTTTAATTGCAACTTTTTACGCCCCTCTTTTTCTTCGATGCAACCTTTGCATAAGCTTTCTCGAGGTTCTTCTTCACCTTTACATGCAACTCGATCAAGGCAGTGGCTCGCCGAGTACCTTAAAAATCACTAACAAAATTTCGAGGCAATGGGGTTAAATCAAGTGGAATCAAAGGATTAAAACCATACACACACAGTTTCTCGAAGCAAAGATCAGCCCAGTTTCCGACCTTGCCTTTGGTCATTGCTCGAAGCAAAGATCCCAAGGTTCGGTTAACTACCTCGGTCTGTCCATCAGTCTGAGGATGGTGAGACGTCGAGAATAGTAGTTTGGTGCTGAGGGCACCCCACAAGCATTTTCAAACGGTCGACTACGACAAAGATGCTATCATGTCCGCCCCCCGACCTTGGTAACTCCAACACAAAGTCTGTAGATATATCTATCCAAGGTCGATCAGGCACAGGCAACGGGGTATACAAACCATGAGGGGTGGACTTCGATTTAGCCTTCTTGCAAACGAGACAAGCGTTGCAAAGCTTTTCCACATCTCGTCGCATTTTGGGCCAATGGAACTGCCCGGTTAACATGCCAAGAGTTTTGTCGACACCGAAGTGTCCCATCAGACCTCCGGAGTGAGCTTCTCGAACTAGGAGCTCTATCCACGATGACACTGGAACACAAACCCTCCCATTCTTGAAGAGGTAGCCATCGTGCCACTGGTATTTCTCAACCCTTTGGCCACTCAAGATTGCGTCGCGAACGCATTTCAGCTTGGGATCATCTTCGTACATCAACTTGATGCTTTCGAATCCCATGAGCCTAGAGGCGAGAGTGGTCACTCAGGCAAATTTCCTTGATAGCGCATCGACCACAACATTATCTTTGCCCTTTTTGTAATGAATAACATAGGGAAAGCTTTCAATGAATTCTTCCCACTTGGCATGCCTTCGGTTCAATTTCTCCTGACCTCGGAGATGTTTCAAAGACTCATGATCACTTTTAATCACAAACTCTCGAGGCCACAAATAATGATGCCAATGGGCGAGTGCTCGAACGAGGGCATACAACTCCTTGTCATACGTAGAGTAGTTCAAGGTTGCACCCTTAAGCTTTTCGCTAAAGTAAGCGATCGGCTTCGATTCCTCCATAAGTACTCCTCCGATCCCAACTCCGGATGCATCACACTTGATTTCGAATGCTTTGCCGAAGTCAGGGAGTTGCAACAACGGGGCAGAGCAAAGCCTCCGTTTCAACTCTTAGAAAGCCCTCTCTTGGGACTCTCCCCACACAAATGGATGGTCTTTCTTAACCAGCTTGGTTAAAGGAGCTGCCACGGTGCTAAAGTCACGAACAAACCTTCGGTAAAAGCTAGCTAAGCCATGGAAGCTACAAACTTGTGATACCGAGGTTGGAGTTGGCCAATCTTTGATGGCTTCGACTTTTGAATCGTCGACTTCGACACCATTAGCACTGACAACAAATCCTAGAAAGACTACACGTTCGACACAAAAGGCACATTTCTTTAAGTTAGCGTATAACTTCTCTTGTCTAAGCTTATCAAGCACTTGCCTTAGGTGTTCAACATGTTCATCCACAGTTTTGCTATAAACAAGTATGTCATCGAAGTAAACGACAACAAATTTATTTATGAACGGTTTGAGCACATTGTTCATCAGTCGCATGAATGTGCTCGGTGCATTGGATAAGCCAAAAGGCATCACCAAACATTCATAGAGACTGAATTTGGTCTTGAATGCGGTTTTCCACTCGTCTCCGGGTTTCATTCGGATCTGGTGGTAACCGGACCTGAGGTCTATCTTTGTAAAGCATGAAGAACCACTTAAATAGTCTAGCATGTCATCTAATCGAGGATAGGATGACGATACTTTACCGTTATTTTGTTGACTGCTCGGCAATCAATGCACATTCGCCATGTTCCATCTTTCTTTGGGACAAGTATAACAGGAACGGCGCAAGGACTCAAGCTCTCACGAACAAGGCCCTTGTTTAGCACTCATCAACTTTTGTGCAGCACTAGGCAAAGGGTTATCGTTAGAAAAATCATCATTAGAGTTTAGAAAGATACCCTTGTGCACGAGGCAAATCATCATCTGACCGTTGTCATTGCCTCGTAGACACTCACCCTGTTGCATGATTGCACAGACATTTCTTACTTCGGGCGGTGAGTTTGTGTCTTCGGCCCCAATTTTTGTTCCCATCGGAAGCTTAGCTTTGGCCGCTTCTTTCAATTCTTTCATCCGCTTATAGTCCTCGGTGACTTGTTTTGGAGACAAGGGTTTGAGTATGAAACTCTTCCCTTCGAGCTTTGCAATGTAAGTGTAGGATCTCCCATTGTGCACAACCGACCGATCATACTGCCATGGTCGTCCCAATAGCAAATGACAAGCTTGCATCGACACTACATCGAACATCATCTCATCTTGATATTCGCCAATTCTAAACTTGATCCACACTTGTTTGACAACCCTCAATTCTCCACACTCGTTCAACCATTGTAATTTATAAGGTTGGGGATGTTTCAAAGTAGGTAGTCCTATTTGTGAAACCAAGGTTTGGCTTACTACATTTGCACAAATACCTGATTCAATTATCATCAAACACACCTTCCCCCTCACTCGACATCGGGCATGGAAAATATTTTCTCTTTGATTGTCCTCTTCTTCGAGAGTCATGTAGCTCTAATTCCTTCGAACCACAAGAAATATTTCCGGATGATCAGCTTCGGCAGCTTCACGACCATCATCCTATTCGGCTCGGTCAATCTCCTCGATAAATTCCTCCTCAGTGTCACTCGCTTGCTCATGGACGGTTCCATCTTCGAGAAAAAGCATAACTTTGCGAGTTTGACACTCTTTTGCCATGTGACCATAACCTTTGCATTTATGACACTGAATATTTGAAGCACTAGGAGAATTTAGTTGAACTTTACCTCCCAATTCTCTTGGTTGGTTAACGGTCACACCCCTTTCGAAGGGTTTCTTCGAATCTCGAACAGTGTTGGCACTTGTTGGATTAGGACTCTTCCATTCTTTACCTCGGTTCAAAGGAGTTGAAGTAATGACTCCTCGATACCGGTTTGCCTTATCGTCCTTCACTAATTTCTCAGCTTTGGTGGCAGCTTCGAACAGATCTTCCAACGTGTGGTACACGTGTAGCCTCAATTGAGATGACACATCCCAAGCTAAGCCATTTTTTAATCGAATAGTGGCTTGCTCTTCATCTTCTACCAGATCAAGATTCAATCGAACTCTTTCGAATTCATCATGATACTCTTGGACTGACTTGGACCCTTGCTTTAACTCATAGAGCTTTTGTAATTGAGTTTGCCTGTACTTGGCACTCAAATACTTAGACTCCACTGCTCTCTTCAGTTGAGCCCAAGTAATGACTTCGGGATAGGCATTCCTTCGTCTATGCCTTTTGTCAGCTTCCCACCATGTAGATGCATACGCTTTGAACGAAGCAATGGCATGGGCAGCTTCCCTTTCATCGGTCATCTCAAGGGGGTATGATAGGTTCTCTACTTTATCTAACTGCTAGTAGACCTGATATTGTGTTCAGTGTTGGTTTGTGTGCTAGGTTTCAATCAGGTCCTAAGGAATCTCATTTGAAAGCTGTTAAAAGAATATTGAGGTATCTGAAAGGAACAGGTCCCTTGGGACTTTGGTATCCAAAAGGTGGTAGTTTTAATCTTGTTGGATATAATGATGCTGACTATGCAGGTTTCCTTGTTGATAGAAAAAGTACCTCAGGTATGGCACATTTTCTTGGTGAATGTTTGGTTTCTTGGGGAACTAAGAAACAAAATTCTGTGGCACTTTCCACTGCTGAGGCTGAATATGTGGCAGCTGCTTCATGTTGTTCACAGTTGTTATGGATCAAACAACAATTACAGGATTTTGGTGTTGATGTAGGAACTGTTCCTATCTATTGTGATAACACTAGTGCTATTAATATGACAAAGAATCCAGTGCATCACAAAAGGACTAAACACATTAACATAAGACATCATTTCCTAAGAGACAATTATGAAAAAGGTTTGATCACCATAGCATTTTGTCCCACTGAAAAGAAAATTGCTGACATTTTTACAAAAGCTCTAGGTAGAGATGATTTTGAAAGAAATAGATTGGAATTAGGGATGATTAAATTCACATAAAATCATCAATGCTTTACTTCATAATTGGCTAGAAAATTGCACTTAAAATGAATTCTATTCAAGTCATTATGAATGATTCAGTCCAGCTTAATACTTAAATGTATACTCTTATGCCATATTTCTTATTTAGAGTTGCTAAAATTGAATGATGTTACCCTTATGCTCTTAGAATTTCAGATGATAAAAAATATTGCAAATTGGAAGGACACTGAATTTTTGCATTAAAATCAGGTATGTACTCGTTATTATTCAGTTAATTTAGAAGTACAAAGGTTATAGGTAACTTGTGATTAGGATAAATCCCACTAAGTTTCCTAACCATATCCAAATTGCATAAGAGTCCCATCGGAGGAACAGTTCCCACTCTGAAAAGGTAACCTGGCACCCCAACGGCTCTATTTCTCCGGGGGACTCCCAAGAGTCCATAACGGTTGCATGTTGTGCTGAGGTAAGTGTGATCGATTCCTACTCTATTTCTACTACCTAATTCATCCTATAAATACACTCATTCTCCCCCACTATTCTTTTACCTTGTTCATCAACTACATTCTCAAAATTTCAGAAAGAATAGTCAATTATCTTTTAATTCGAATTGCTAAGATGTCTCTTTCTCCTGAAAATTCTTCAACTGCACCCACCTCTGATCAAACACAAAATCTCAACCCTTCTTCACCCATGGATACCACTGACCTAAACCCTGAAATTCCTGAAATTATCCCAGAAATACCTGAACCTGAAATTCAGGGGGAAGGACCAGTTCCCACTGCTGAATCGATTGCTGAGCAAGTTGAGGATTTGTCACGAGCTATGGTTCTGTATCAGTATCAGGTAAATTTTACATATCCTCTGAATTTTGTGATAGATGAGGAAGAAAAGGGAGAGGGATCTGAGGCTGTTCTTGAGGGGGAAACAGTTAAGAGGTTGGAAGCACCCATGCATGGGTCATCGGGGTCTCCAGAGGCTGCTTTTAGAGCACCCATGGAGGATGTTATAGATGTTTATGAAGCTATAAGTGATAGTGATAGGCCCTTGGTGGATCTGATCAACATTAGGAGTCTGAAAAGAAAATTAGCTAGAAAGGGACCCATTGATGACCAAGTGAATGCTGAAATTGCTGCTAAGTTGCAGAAAATAGGTGACAGTTATAAGCCAGGAAATAAGAAGAAAGTTGAAAGTTCCTCCAAGGCAAAAGGACCTGTTCCTTTTGCCTCAACCCTTACTTCTGGGGTTAGGAGGACAAGAAGTGCTGCTAAAGCTGCTGATGAACAATTAGCTGTTGCTTTAGAAAGGAGCAGAAAAGGGAAAGGAAAACAGGTTGTTGAAGAGGAAGAAGTGGAGGATATTGAATTTGATGATTTTGGTGAAGATGATGAGATAGCAGTTGCTGAGGAGGTTGCTCCTAAATCTAAGAAAAGAAAAGTCGTTCAAAGAAGGGTAACAAGAAGTTCTGCTAAGGCTGCAGAAAAGTCTGCTAAGAGGACCAGGTCCTCTAAAAGAGTTGTTGTGACTTAAAGTTCTGCTAGTGACAGTGATGAGTCTTTTGCTGGGGATAAAAGTGATAGTGAAGCTGAAGGTGATGAGTCTGTACACTGTGTTCATGATGACATGCTTACCAGGAAGGTGTTGAAAGGTAGAGTATTGTCTGATGTGCAAGAAGAAGGGATGTTATGGTTGCTGCAAAAACTGCATGCTCAGGGCTGGAGGGACATGGTCCTTCAGATCTCTGGCAGGTGTGCAAAGGGGATGGTGCAAGAGTTCTACAAGAACTGCTCCATCAAAGATGACAGGATTACTACCTCTGTTAATGAAAATGTGATAATGTTTGATACCAGGGAACTTGGTGAGCTGTTGGGTATTCCTTTTACTAGATTTGACAGTTATGTCAAGAAGGTTTGGCCTGACTTGACAAACTTGCTGACTGATTTGGAGATCACTAGGAAGTTTGCTGAGAATGAAGGGGAAGAAAAACCCAGGACTGTGCAGAAAAGTGAGATGCACCCACAGCACCAAGTACTGTTCGAATTTATGAACAAGGTTGTGATGACAAGGCAGGAGAAAAGAGGAATTGCCAGTTTCATGGACCTGGTTCTTATGGAACTGTTGGACACTGAAAAGCAGATCAACTGGCCCAGTTTTATGATCCACCTGATAAAAAGGGTGATAGCTGGGAAGAGAAAGCATTCCTTGCCGTTTGGGTTCATCGTAACTGATGTGTTTGCAAAATTGAAGATTCCCTTGGAAGGGGTAGTGAAGGCTACAAAGAAGGAAAAATTTGGATGTGCCACATTGATCAGTTGTGATTTTCCAGTTCAGGCTGACCTTCCACAGGCTGGTGTTGGGAGGCAGCCATTGAACAATAAAGTGAGGGCACTTAGGCAACAGGTTGCTATTCAGGCTGCTGAGATAGCAAGGTTGGAAGAGGAGAAGAATTACTGGAAGGCAGAGGCCACAAAGGCAAAGGAGACCAATGAGGGAATGCTCAAGCAGATGTTTGAGTTGCTTAACAAGTCTCAGGGACCTGGTCCTTCCACATCCTGACCACCTTAGCCTTTAGCCATCTTTTGTCTAGTGGGATTTAGCCTAATTTAGTGCCTTAGTCTTTTCCTTCTTTAGTCCTTGAATAATTCTGTAGTACTTGCTTGTATCCCCTGGTTTCATCTTTTGATTAAATGAATTGTCTTTGATGGCTAATATCATTGTTTTGCAGTTGCTTTAATCTGATTAATGTTTGCATTTTGAGTTGCCTCAATGGCTATGTGCTGATTAATTCTAACCTTGAGTTATATTATTTATGAAACCTTTTCAATGATGCCAAAAGGGGGAAGAGTAAGTCTGATTTTGCGTGAACGTATACCTAGTTGAAAATATGTTCCTTAATGATGAATAAAGTCTTTACTGACTATTTTTTGAGTTTAAGTTGTACCTCAGGACATTAAGGATATGAAGCTATGCTTATAAATTTGTCATCATCAAAAAGGGGGAAAATGTTAGCTTGGATAAGCTTGGAGTTTTGACTGATGACTAAGGAACGGATTCAAAGGACCTGTTCCTTTGAATCACTGCAGCTAAATAGATAATTCATGCAAAATCGTTTAAGTTGAGATATTATTAATTATCCTAAAACTAATATTTATCTTGATAATTATGTAGGTCTAAACGGATACGAAATGATTGCATAAACAAAGGATAAAGGATAGAAGATCCGGATTATAAAGAGTAGAATCCAATTAGGACTCAAACTCAAGGGAGCTTTGGAGTTCTAATTAATCAAGACTTCTTGGCTGCTGGAGCTATAAAACGTGGAGCATATCAGCCATAGAAGTGTGCACAAATACAGAGAGCATCGAGCAAAAAGCTTAAATGAGTCATTAGCTTATTTGTGTAATCAGTTAGCTACAGTAGAACTAAGTTAGAACCCGTTCCTTAGATTGAATGTTGTAAAAGTTCAAGTCTTAGTTCAACTGTAGTAAGCAATAATCGAGTTGTAAACTTTCTGGTTCAAGTCGTGGACTTGACACCACTTCACTGATCGTGAGAAAGTTCACTAAAGGATTAGAGTTAGTCCTAGGTTAGTAAGAGTGAGTCTTGTAACCAAGTGGGTCTTTTTACATAGTGAATTTGAAATCCTACTTGAGAAGTAGGTCGTGGTTTTTTTATCCCGAGTCAAGGGGTTTTTCCACGCTAATATCTGGTGTTCAATTACTTACAGTTTTAATTCCGCATATCGTATAGTAAAGGAACACATTTTAAGGAACTGGTCCTTAAAACAGTAAAGTGGTGTATCGTGGGAAATAACAGTAATTTAGTCATACTATAATATTTTACATTGATAATAAATACATTAATAGAACTGTTACCAAAAAACTCAAAATAAAGAAGGTAGACTTAAAATCTCAAGAGATTTTTACACTAATTGATGCTCTAAGCATCAAAATTACAAAATATAATGATATTATTGAGAAATTACAAAATATACCGATATTTGTATGTTTATTACAAAACATACAATTTTCACATTTTCTACCTCTCTCTTACACTTAAACCCTAGCTTTTTTTCTCTCTTTCTCCCCCCTTCCTCCACCCACTCGCTACCGCTGGAGTACCACCTCCCCGACGCAGAGCTGCTGCTCCATTGTCAATTACAACTCCGTTTTCACTGTAGTTGCATTTTTTCTCGATCTGTTCGTTTTCTTTGTTGCTTTTGATACTTGCTGCTCGGATTTTCTCTCGGTATGGGTCTGTTGTTGTTGTTGCTACGTTGATGCTCCGGTGGAGGTTGCCGGAGCTCCGATCTGCTTCTTCTCATTCTCTTTTATATGTTTTTTTTTAATTTTTGTATGTGCATATACTTGTATACATTTGTATACCCTTGTGTGTGTATGTCTTGGTGGTTTGTGGTGGTTGTTTGAAGGCGTCTTGGTGGTTTGTGGTGGTGTTTTGAAGGCGGACCAAAGTGTATGTGTTGGTTTACATGGTGTATGGATCTGTATATTTGTGTATGAACATGAATATCTTTGCAGTGCACAAGTGTATGTATGTGTATATTACTGTATGAATGTTTATATCTGAGCATCTATTGTTTCTTTTGTATGTCCTTTTGTGTGTATGTCAAGTGTATGTATGACATACATAAATTTGTATATTTTAAGTTGTAGATCCGTAGATCCTTGTATGTATGTGTGTGTCTAGTGTATGTCAAACATATTTTTTTTGTGTATTTACATACATTTTTTGTTTATATGTATGTTGCAAGTGTATTTTCAAAGAGAAATCAATGTGTATATGTGTATTTTATTTTTTAGATTCAAAAAAAAAAAAAAAATCTGGCAGGTGGCTGGTGGCGGCCCGCGGTGACTAGGCGCCGCCGCCAATTGGGGTGGTAGCAGTGGGAGGAGGCAGTAGGAAGAAGGAGGAACAAATCCTAATTTGTTAGTTTTGTTGGTTTTGTATATAATGTATAAAAAAAATGTTTGTATTTTTTTGTAAAGTGAAATAATATTGTTAGTTTTTGTAATTTTGTTGTTAAAGTTGTATCTATTTATAATTAGCTCAAATCTTAAACTACAAGGAAGATCAGTGTTACAGGCCAAACCTAGAGTGATTTTTCTAAAATTATCTCTTTCTATTATTATATGAAAGTTAAAATAGATAGTGTATAATTTTTTAGGAACGATGATTTAAGTCAAATAGTGTAACTTGTTGTCCCAATTTTGGCACATTTGGTCAGGCCTCATGAGCATTTTATGGCAGGGATATAGGATATGATCTCAAATAGCAAGGTTGAAATATATATTTCCTTAGATATATATTACCATAAAAAGGACAACCGTAATATCTTGCACATTTGCTATTAAGATCTTCACCCTATTTCCTTTAAATGAGTACTATTATTCCTTGGGATCGATTTACCGTTTTGGTAACTCAAATCACAAGTTTTAATCCATAATTATGATCTTTAAGAATTTGACTTGTATATGCCAACTAAAAAATTACATTAAATATCAATGTGCTTTAATTTTTTATATCAAGTTATTTACTTTATTTTCTAGTTTAAAAGATTTAGGATGACCTACAGAAATCATAGACCACTTTACTTATATATATATAAGAGGAAAATTAAACAATAAGTGTAATTAAGGGAATCTCCTCAAATCTTGAGAGAATTGATAACTTACCTTTAAAAAAATTATATTATTCCTTAAATTGCATTAGAGTTGCTTTGGTAACTCAAATCACCAATTTTATCACTTTTGTCATGGCCCAAAATTAAGCTAATTTAGCAACAGTTTTTCGTATCTTGTTATTGTTCTTGTTCTTCTACGATACTAGTCTTCCTTCGTGCATTCTAAGAGGTAACTTTTTGAGAAATTCAAAACTAGGATACATGGCAATGGAGAATAATGAAAAAGAAGAGCACAAGCCATGCCATTATGCATCCAAGTTCATGTGCAGAGCCATACTGACGTTGCTTTCTGGAACAATTACAGGTTTATTAATCAAGTTTTTGGTTAATACCTTTTCACGTTTGAAATCTGGCCATTTGCAAACTATAGATGACATAAACATTGTATTAGGCTTGTCGTTTGCCATTATTCTTATAACCCTAACAGCTCTGTTGGCAACCTTTGCTTTACTTGCTTTAAAAAATATGTTACAAGCAGTTTGGGGGTGGGTAAAGGAACCAAAATCTTCAATTTTTACATTCTTGTCAGAGTCTGTAGAGGTTCAGCAAAGAAATATTATTGGGGAAGTCTAAATCATATTTCAAGAAATTGATCATATAGTATTAGTTAAGTTCATATTGTACCTTTTCTTTAAAAAAATAGATCTTAATTAAATGATAAATAACTGTTATATCCATAAATGTCTCTTTTCTAGAACAGTAATGTGTATATAGAAAAAGGACAATGCATATTGGTATTGGCCGGAATTTGTCCGAACACATTATGGCACGTGCTCGTCGAAGTGGCAAACTGAGAGCAAACTTCGGAGATAGGTCAGCTGAGGAACACGAAGAATGTACAATAGCTAAGAGTGACTGCTCGTTTTGCATCATCGGTCAAAGACAAAATTTTCGAAGAAGAAGGAACGTTGTAGTAGTAGATAAGCACGATCAATCAAATCCCTCCATTTCCGGAGGTCGTTGGACGTAGAAAATAGCCTTATCTGATACTGGAGAGACGTTCGTGGAGTGGAGTTTGATTAGGGTTAGGAGTGTTGAATCTATAAATAGAATCCTTTTCCCTATTGTATTTTTATGTTCTTCTGAACACTATTTTTCCCTAAGCAGTCATTATTCTAATTTCATCACCACTACTATTATTATTGTTCCACCACCATTGTTACTGATTCACCATCATTGCGTCGTTGTAATCTAGCTTTGCTTTAGAGGAGGTGTTCATGTTTTTCAACGGAGCACGAGCACCTGATCTTCAATACAATAAGCTTTATTATCTCATTTATTATTTCCATAATTGCTTATTCGATCGTTTATTTCTATCCTTTTTTCGTTAAATTAGTTCATTAACTACTGCCATCGTAATTGATCATTAAGCATACTTTGATCGCAATCCTTTCTAAATGTAGGCTTCAATTAATTGTTGGTTTATGTTCACATCTATTGTCCACTGAACTACTAACATGTGATCGTTTATTCATCAAATTGCTTTTGTAGACATAATCGATTGAATCGTTCGTTTAATCTAGTAAATCTTTAGAACTATTGTCCGTTTATTCCTAAGTAAACATTCACATACTTGTGACCGATCGAATAACTTCGTCTTGTTCATTCAATTTATTCGTCTATCTACTGCTTGCACAATTGATCATCTAGTTTATCCTCCATTTTATTTGTTACTCTTCGTTTATTGTTCTTATATTACAGATCTGATATATCTATAACTCGCTTCCGTTAAGTGAATATTAAAACGATTTAGCTTGTGAAGGTAGGTTAAGCAATCAGCCATCGAATTTTGATACAAAAGGGTTGCATGTGGCTCAACGTAATATAAATTTAATTGTAATATCTGAAGGCATATTTTAGGAAATACAATTTGGCACCCACCGTGGGGCTTAGGCAATCGATTTGTTCCGAAAAATTATCGTTGATTCTACTTATGTTTTCTTTTTTTTGTGTGCAATGGTAGAAAATCAGAGCAACAATGCTAACAACGCCAACACCACCGTCCATTATGGCGCGCCTCAAGCCAATCCCAATAATGGGGTCTAGCTTCCAGCCGCCGAAGAGGTGGTCGGTGAATCATCCCACCATGAACATGATCCACCCCAAAACGTAGCTCCTGCCGGTTCACAGTCGAATGCACCTCGAGGACGTCGACTTGGTAAGGAACCCGCGGCCGAAGCAATGTTAGTTGATACGAACCTACTATTTATCAAATTTCTGAATAAGCAGGATAAGCAGAAGGAGAGGATAAGTGAGCAGTTGCAACTTCTATTCGGCTCTACTCATTACAAAGTGTCTGCCTTCCCAGTGATACCCCCCACAAGCACTCTGACCTCTGTTCCTCGGGGCGCAGTAATCGGGGGACCTGAAGCAGAAGTGGGACTCGAAGGGTTGGGTATGGCTGTCGTGGCTGCAGGTGCTCTGGCCTCCATCATGACAGAAGCAAGGATGATGGCTACAATGCAGACGATGTTGAACGATACAATGGAGAAGAGGTTTAACGAGATGAAGTCATTTATGGAAAAGCTATCAAGAGTTCCAAAATTAACGGAGGACGCCGCTACGAAGTCAATCTGAAAGCGGTTGTTTCTAACAAGTGCGGCTCCGCTGCCGATTCCTAAGAATTTCAAGCTATTGGAGAGTTTGAGGTATGATGGAACCACTGATCCGAAAGATCACGTAGACTTGTTTGTGATTGCAGTGCAGTCGAACAATTTGACGGTTGACGAGATCAATTCGATGAGCCTAAAGAGGTTTTGTGAAGCATTAAGAGGAGGAGCGCTGAAGTGGTATATGCAGTTGTCTGAGAACGGGATTGCAAACTTTGATGATATGGCAACCAAATTTATCCGGGCACATACAGGGGCCAAAATGATAGAACGAAGAGTGGAGAACATATTAAGCATCAAGCTGCGGCCAAATGAAACAATCAAAGAATATTTGGAATGGTTCAATGCAGAAAAACTGAACATCCCACAGGTCGAAGAAAGATGGGCTTGTTTGTTTTTCATAAAAAATTTGAGTGCAAATGCATCGCAGACATGTAGGAAGTTGAGAGATCAGTTGAGGGAGATCACTCCGACCATATTTGATGACCTCCATCACGAGTGTGAACCCAAGATCAGTGCAGAGGAAGAAGAGTTTCAATTGTCTTTTCACAGCCAACGATATGAGCGGCCAGCTCTACGGATGGTCGAAAATGACATGCAAAATTCAAGGGCTCAACGGTTCGAGCCCTAAAATTTCCCTCGTCAAAGTAGAAACGGACATAAGGCTAGCAGTTCAAGGAGTCTGCCAAAAAAGGAGCAGTCGGGCCCATCCTTGGCTCCAAAGGATCCACTTCCTCCAAAGATTTCGGAGTATAATTTTATGATTCAACAGGTGGATTGGTGAATGCATTGAGGGGAATGGGTGAAAAAGTAGTGAATTTCCCCGGCCGAATAAAAACTCATCCAAATAGTAAGGACGGTAACTTGTGGTGTGATTTCCATCATGATCATGTGCACACGACCGAGGAATGTAAGGCTCTATATTATAAGGTAGCTAATTTGCTTGAGAATGGGCGTTTAACATAGTTCTTGACAGAGAGAGGAAAAGAGAATTTTAATAAGAAGAAAGATGACCACCAGCCGCCAAAGCCTCCGGCTTCGAGGAAAATGGTGAATTTCATCACTTGAGAGGCTAAGGTCCATAGAGTGACATACAAAATGAAGAAGTATGCAAAGTATCGTTTACAAGAGACAAACGGACGCGAGAAGTCATGAATGATGATATTGTGTTTGGGGATTACGACTTCGATGAAAGGATACATCCCATCACGATGCTTTGGTAGATACAATAAGGGTGGATGACGCCGATGTAAGAAGAGTTTTGATCGATACTGGCAGTTCGATTAATATAATACAATCAAGAGTGGTTGAGCAGTTGCAATTGACCGATAAAGTTATACCCTAGTCTACATTATTATCAGGATTCAACTACTCAAATGAAACGACATTAGGGGAAATTATGATGAGGACATATGTAGAAGGTGTTGAAAATGAAAATTTGTTCCAAGTTATGGGAGGAGATATGGCCTATAACGTGATTTTGGGTCGACCGTGGGTCCACGCCATGGGAGCGGTCTCGTCGACTCTACATCAAGTTGTTAACTTTCCCACCCCGTGGGGAATAAGAGAAGTTAGAGGTGAACAAAAGACAACCTGTGAATGTTATTTAGTGTCCGCGAAAGGAGGCCCTAGTTCGAGCGCCCCACAATAGCAATTACAGTCACCGAAATCCTTGGCTGAAGAAAACGAAGTGGAGCCAAGCCCAACGGATAAGGACTTCACTGAGATTCTGGCATGTGTTAGAGAGCCGAATAAGCAAAAAGCTGAGGACTCAATGATAGAGGAATTGGAGGAAGTTGTTTTGTTCGAAGATAAACCGGAGGGGAAAGTGTACGTTGGGGCGGAGTTGGACCCCGATATGAAAATAGAAATAATCTCCTTTCTCAAAGATAATGTTGATTATTTTGCTTGGTCCTACGCAGATATGAAAGGGATAAGCCTAAAGATTGTTAATCACAAACTGAACGTCGATCTGTCACATCAACCGGTTAAGCAGAAGAAGCGACCTAATAGGGGATTCAAAAGGAAAGTTATTGATGACGAAGTGGACAAATAATTGAAAAATAGATTTATCAGAGAAGTGAAATATCCAGAGTGGCTAGCTAACACGGTTGTGGTCCAGAAGAAGGATGGGAAATGGAGAGTATGTGTGGACTACACCAATCTAAACAAGGCTTGTCCAAAGGATTCGTTCCCATTGCCTCACATCGACCGGCTGATTGACTCGACGGCAGGACACGAAATGCTAAGTTTTTTGGATGCATATTCAGGATACAATCAGATATTGATTGAGCCAGAGGACCAAGAGAAAACGTCATTCATAACGGACAGAGGGGCCTACTGTTACACGGTCATAACCTTCGGTCTCAAAAATGTCGGGGGGACCTATCAACGGTTGGTCACGACAATGTTCAAAAATTTGATTCAAAAGACTATGCAAGTTTATATAGATGATATGTTGGTGAAGTCATTGAGAGGAAAAAATCACTAGGATCATTTGAATGAGACATTTGCAATATTGAGGCAATCCGACATGAGGCTAAATCTGGAGAAGTGTGCCTTTGGGGTTGGATCAGGCAAGTTCTTGGAATTCATCGTATCACGAAGAGTGATCGAAGCAAATCTGGACAGTCAAAGCAATCGAAGACATACCAAATTTGTGAAGGACATTCAACATTTGACTGGTCGAGTAGCCTATCTCAGCAGGTTCATCTCGAGGTCATCGGAACGGTGTCACAAGTTCTTGTCAGTTTTGAAGAAGAATACAAGCTTTAATTGGAAACCGGAATGCAAGCAGGTCCTGAAATAATTGAAGCAATACTTATCAAACCCTCTGTTTCTTTCAAAACTGGTGGATGGGGAGGTGTTGCTTCTTTACCTTGCTGTCTCAGAAGTGGCTGTAAGTGCAGTTCTCGTCCGTGAGGATGGAGGTAAACAATTCCCTATATATTATGTTAGTAAAACTCTACTTGATACGTAAACAAGATACCCACATTTAGAAAAACTAGCATTAGCACTTGTTATAGCTGCACGAAAACTAAGGCCGTATTTTCAATGTCATGATATATCTGTTGTAACTCTATTTTCTTTACGAAGTATTTTGCACCAACCGGATTTATCCAGTCGACTAATGAACTGTGCGGTCAAGCTGAGTAAGTACGATATCACTTATCATCCTCGCACCGCCATCAAATCATAAGTGTTGGTTGATTTTGTAGCAGATTTTAGCGGAAGTATTCTTCCGGAGGCGAAGAAAGAAAAACTAATTATGAGAGATCCGGAACCTGGGGTATGGACACTTTACATGGACGGTGCCTCAAATGTTAAAGGGACCGGCTTCGGAGTTTTGCACATTGCCCTAACAGGCGAGAAACTAAGGTATGCGATTAAATTACATGCTAAAACTAACAATGAGATCAAATATGAGGCCTTCACTGCAGGTCTTGAAATAGTCAAAGACTTAAAAATGAGCGGTTGGAAATCAAGAGCGATTCCCAAGTAGTGGTGAACCAAGTTCATAAGAAAATCATTAAATACACATACACAAACATTAAATACACATACGACCGAGGAGCCGCAGCAACACCGTCACTGCGGCGACAGAGCAACTGCCACGCAGCAGCTGGAGAAGAGATCTTTTCGCCAAAAAAATAGTTGGTCGGACGGTGGGTGGACAGAAGAAGGGAGAGAAAGAGTGATGATAAAATTAGAACTTTGTGTTAGAGAGAGTGGAAAATGGTATATGTAAGGTAATAAAATAGAAAATACTGTTATGTATTGTAATTTGCTAGAAAGTATCAGTATAATGTGCAATTAAGCTATTTATATTATCTTCCGGCGTAAGTTTTTCCACAAATCTTTTAAATTATCTCCTATGTGTAATTATGTAATTGTTGATCAGTGGAGTTAGCTATAAGTGAAGACATTTTAGGCCGAAGTTAACTTATGGGTAATTTACACTCTATATTCATTATACAAACTTTATTATATATATTTAACCATTTTTAATTGAATTGCACTCTATAACCATTTGACATGTTTTAATTACATGGATACCAATTCGTCATGTTTTGATTACACGAATACTCATATAGTTATATCCAAACCTTTTTGACGTGAAGCCCCATGAATCCCTTCATTTTCTCAGAATATCTTACCTTCTCCTTAAATAAAATTACTTTTTTATTTTTCGAAGCTTTTCTTTTTCCATTGTTACTTCCCAACGTCCCTTTCTCTCTCACTTCACAAATCACAACCGCCAAATTAGACTCCTTTTTCTCCTTCAATTGGTCCTCACCAATTTATAGTACTTATAAGATTTAAAAAAATATTATTTCCCTAGCAATAACGATAAATTTTAAATACGTCGATTCTTTACAGATTTACACCCTTTATTCAAAGATATGCCCAAACGATGCCCACTATATCAAATTTAATTATATATAAAAAAGTTCTGAATTCAAATTTTAAACCTATTATTTAAGCCTACACCAATGATGGATTCTGAGAACTTTGTTAGTTAATAAGCTATGGATCTTTTGTATCAAAGTTCAAAGATCTAAATTTTTTTATGTGCTTGAAGTAATTTGTTGTCGTTTGTTTAGTTTGATATTGTCCTATAATGTGTAGTTTATAGTGCTAACATTGATTTTCAATAAATTGTTGTAACAAATCAAATGCACCATTAAAGGAGCTTGAAGCTTGAAACCCATAAGTTGACTTTTAAATTTCTTGTTGTTTTTTTTTTTAATTTGAAATTTTAACTACTTATAGTGTTTTTGTTGTTAATATTTATTGATATCCTTGATTCCCAATGTTGGAATTTTCATTGATTTGAGAAAAATTTAACTTGAAGAATAAAAAAATCCATTGATGAATTTAAGAAAAGCTTGAAATCATGAACTGGGTCTCATGATTCTCAATTGTTAGCATTAATTGAGGGCTACGGTTTGATCCTAAAGTTGTTTAGAGCTTATACTTTAAACTTTGAAGCGCTAAAAAAGATTCTTCTATTTGTATCATGGTGTTGGAGTTGATGTAGAACAAATGAGTGTTTTTGTTGTTTTGGACATAGTATACCGTTTTGGGATACTATGTAATATGATAGAAAAAATTACAATAAAGAAATCGACCATCAATAAATTATATTTTTTTATTGTATACCTTTGTAATATATGATATACATTATTGGTATACTATTATATTCAACATTGTTTATATATGTTTTCACTATTTGAACTACTAATATTCAACAAATTGATATTCTTTTCAAGTACTGACTAATTATGTTGGTTATGGAAAAAATATATTATATGAACTAAATAAAGACGGAGAAGAATAGTAAAAATGATGAAGAGTTATTACTTTCTACTTAGCTTCCAAGTGAATTACTTATTCAAAGGTTTTCTTCTTTTCATTTTTTCTATTGTATACCTTTATAGTACAATATATACCTTATTGGTATACCATTGTAGTACAATATATACCTTATAGGTATACCATTGTATGAAGTGTCAATATCATTACATATCTTTTTGTTATACCGAACGACTGAATATTTTTTTTTAATTAATTAAACATAGTATACCTTTTAAGTATATTTTATACTCTATTAGTATATTTTTTGTATTTGGAACGAAGTATGAGATGCTATCAAAAAATGGTTGTTTCGATTTATTGTTTATAAACACAATATACCTTTTTGGTATACCATATACTATTTTGGTATATTTTTTTGTGTTTGGATAAAAGTGTGAGATGGTATCGAAAATAATTGTTTCTTGTTGTAATACACAATATACCTTTTTTGTATGCCAAATGAATGAATGTTCCAATTTTTTTTATTATTTTAAATATAATATACCTTTTTTTAATATCGTATACCCTTTTGGTATATCTTTTTGTGTTTGGATCGAAGTATAAGATGCTTTTGAACAAATGGTTGTTTCAATTTATTGTTTTAAATATAGTATACCTTTTTGGTATATCGTATACTCTTTTGGTGTTTGGATCAAAGTGTGAGAGGTTATCGAAAAAATAGTTGTTCTAAATTTTTTGTTGTTTTAAACACAATATATCTGTTTTGGTATATTGCATACACTTTTAGTATATCTTTTTGTATTTTGATTGAACTGTGAGATGCTATCGATCAAATACATATTTCAGTTTTTATTGTATACTCCATGGGTATACATTAAATTATATTATTTTGGTATATTGTATACTTTTGTGGTATTCCTTATTGGTATATAGTGCCATTTTTCTTTGAAGAATGATATGTTTTGAAAAAGTATACTCTAAGTTTTTTGATATAATTGTTTACCGTTGGAGTATAATGTATACCCTTGGAGTATACAATGCTATTACCTTTGAAGAATGTTATGCTTTAAAAACATTATACTCTATTTTTTTGTTATGATTGTAACTCTTTAGAGTATAATGTATGCTTTTACATTATACAACATTATTTATCCTTTGAAGAATGCTATGTTTTGAAATAGTATACTCCAATTTTTTGTTAATACTGTATACCCTTGGATGTACTGTATACCCTTGAGTATACAATGCTATTCTATTCCTTTGAAGATTGTCATGCTTTAAAACAGTATACTCCAATTTTTTGGTATCACCGCATATTTTTAGAGTAAATTGCATACTTTTAAGGTACATAATATTTTTTTTCCTTTAAGGAATACTATGTTTTGATATAATTTACTTCAATGTTTTGTTATCACTGTATAACCTTGGAGCATAATGTATAATTTACAGTATACAATGTTATTTTTACTTTTGAAGAATTTTATTTTGAAACAGTGACAAGGGTCAAAATCACAGAAGTGATAAAATAAGGTGCGGAAGCAATAAACACAAGATAACAAGGAAATAGGGATGGGTAAGAACAGAAATATAAGATAGAATAGATAAATGATTCAAACCATGAATGAATATCCGAGAGAGGAAATGAAACTTGAACCATACAAGGAATCCATACTAGTGATGAATCTCCATAGGTTCCAAGCAAAGAGATTATTCGAAGCTTCAATAAAGAAGGTCTTGCCTCTCTTTCTATGTCTATTCTTTAATCTAGGTAAGCTAATAAAATGAAATGATTAAGTGTGGTATTTATAGGTGTTCCACACTCCTAATATAATTTATAAAAGCCCTCAAATGATATAAAAACAATACAAGCCTCGTAGGGCCAAAATAGGGATTATACGTCAAATTCTCGTCCAAAACTAAGCAAAACAGGCGCCTCACCTAGCAGAGTAGGCGCCCCACCTACTACAGAGTGTAGGAAACTGGGCGGTCCGCCCGTTTACAGAGGCGCTCCACCTACTTTGAGATTCAAAGAGTTGGTCTTCAACTAGGCGGCCCGCCTAGTGCTGTGAGCGGCCCGCCTCTTCCTGGGAGGTGTGGAGACGGCTCAAAATGGACTCTAGGTGTTCCTCCTTGGTCCGTAGTTGGTTCTCTCTCAATGGCGCTCAAGTCCAGGACCTCAAATCATTCTCGAATTCTCCTCCGGAGCCCTTGACTTGTAAACTTTGTGCTCTTGAGCTTGGCTCTTGATGGCTGGCGCTTTGGCTTAATTTGCCCGTATCATCCTCCCCTTCTTGAAAGGATTTCGTCCTCAAAATCAAATCATCCATACCTATAAGCAAAGGCAAACACATTCCAAACTTCCTACTACAAGAGTAGGTTAGGGCAAATATTGTGGAAAACACACTCTTATGATAGAGCCAAGCATCAATACCAATATAAAAACATATGTCTCCAAAGGAAACGACAAATACTTGACTCAATAAGGAAGGGCATTCAACACAAGTACAAGCAAAGAGATCAATAGAACATGGAACATGCATGACATAGCAATCAAATTCCCTATGACCCCTAAGCTTACTACCAACACACCAAGCCTTCAAATCAATATTATCACAATGTGACACAAGGGCTTTGGCATGCTCAACACTCAAGGTGTTATCAACATATGGGGTGGAGAAAACAAAATAGTTTATTTGACAACTAACATCAAATACTCCACTCCCCTTCTTGGAAGTACTCTTACACACACCAAGAGTGACTTTCTCACCTCCAAATCCACCTCTAAGACAATCTTCCTCACTAGAAAAACTATCAAGGAAGGTCTCTATAATGGCTTCTTCATCATTATAATCCACACAATCAAGATTAAGACTACTAAAAGACGGACCAACACAATCAATTCCAAGACCATTCATCTCACTTGGAGTTTCAAAGAATGGATTGTCTATAGAGTTAAACCTTTCAAACCATGGAGGATCAAGTTCACACTCTTCATACACACTTGAGGAGTCATCAAGTACAATCCCATCTACTAGGGACTCCTCAAGGTCACTACCATCCTTACTACAACACATAGGTCCACCAAAGATAAGCATATCAATAAGGGCATGATCAATCAACTCATCTTCCCCTTTGTCAAGAATTGGTGGTGTGTCATAACAAGGCCCACAATCAAGGTCAACTACAATATCTTCACTAAAGAGAGGTTCAATGAAAATCGAGCTCACATCACGATGTGGCTTATCAACCCTCTCAACTAGTGGTTCACATGCACACAAAAGTCGACCCAAAGACTCTACACTAGTTGCAAACACATTGTAATCACACAAATCATCAACTAGCCTGGAGTTTTCACAAATACTATCACAAGACAAGGAAGTAACATGCTCATGGGAAGAAGAACTAACACTTACACTTGAGTGGCTATCTTGCTCACTCAAAGTACTTGAACTATCATGGGTAGTTCCTCCACATTGAAGCTCACATTGAAGACTTCCTTCACCATGCCCATCCACTTTGGAACATGATTGAGGCTTCATTGGTTTGCCTCCAAGAATACCTACACAAGAACTCACACAAGTAGAAGAAGAAGATAAAGAGATAGTATTAGAATAAGGGGTGCCCTCACTCTCAATGATTCTTTTTCTCTCTTTCTTCTCCCTCATTTTATTTTCAAGGTCGGGTGTAGATTCAGGTGGTGACATTCCACTCACATCACTCAACACATCCTCTCCTTTTTCCACTCAAGGAATGTCACCGGTCACTCCCTTACTCCTCTCAATCTTTTGTATCTCATATTCGGGTGAGTTGGGACAAGGCCCAAGGATACCCATAGCCGGAATAGGTGGAATTTTAACATCAACCCGGAATCTAGGACTTGGAGGCTTATCACTATGTCTCCTTCTTCTTTGTTGGTGAACCACTTGGCTTTGGAGCTTGTGGTTTCGGGTTCACCTTGTTGACATTTTTCAACTCTTTTCTTGCACTAGTCCCACAGTTTCTTGTGTTTGTAGGACTTTTTGATTGCACTCTTTCAGTCATCGGACTTCCCCTCAATGGTGTCCCACTATTTCTCATGTTCGTGGGCTTTCTTGGTTGCACATATTCTTTCCTAGGAAGGAGGAGTTGCATCTTTCTTTGTGCTTTGACTTGATAACCGCCAAGGATGTGGGTGAACTTGAAGTATCTATTGAGAACCCAAGGCTTTCCCAACATAACATCACATCCCTCTAAAGGACCCACTTTGCACTCAACTTCTTCTTCAAAGTTCCTTTGCAAAACAACTACCTGGGCCACTCCATTAACGCAAGGTATCCCCAACCTTCTCACTACAAGAGGACTAATCCAACTTGTTTCACCTTCATCCACTTGAAGCACATACCCATGATTCTCATTAGGTCTCACCATGAATTGACACCACTCTCTTTTTCTTAAGAGATCATCTACGTAATGCCCTTTACATATCCCATCAATAGTACCACCACGAGATGGGTACTTCCTTATTTCTCCACTACTAGCAACACCACAAGAATAGTGTCCACTGCCCGTCACTCTTCCAACATTAGAAATATTGTTGAAAGTCGAGGAAGGAGTCTCATCAAAGAACCCATAGGAGCTCCTTGAAATAAGAGTTTGGCAGAATTCTCCTCTACCCTCCTCGGTTCCACTACTTATAGAACTTCTCACGCCATCCCTTCCCTCAGTCTCAGTCTCATCCCAATTATCCTCTAAGTGTTGAATACGAATGCTCATTGCATCTACCTCGGTCATAATGTCCCGAAGGTAAGGTTGAACTAACTCGGTCTCACTTACACTTTTCTCACCATTCCCACTCCCATCCAAACCTCCCTTATGGCTCCTTGTACCTGCAAAAGACATTTTAAGAAAGTGCAAAGGTTCGTATAAACAACCTCACTTGCTCTCCCTTACCTTTGGTGGTGGCACTCAACACTATTTTTAGGATGCATACTCCCAATCCCCCAACCAAAGATGCCCATTATCTCTTAGGAACCACAATGGTAAGATCACCAACTAGTACGTCCAAGTATTGGTTCGGCCTAGAGTTGATGTGACTCGATGTGCGGAAGCTATTTAAAGTGCACACTTGAGGCCAAAGAAGTTCTACGACTTTAAGTAAAGCTTCAAGACACACAACACCCTAAAAGCTCAAAAGTTAGTGTCAATAAAGTAGGACAATTACCTTAGAAACACTAACCACAAAGTTCGGAAGCAAAGAACAATGAAAACTTAAGCAAAAGAACTACCCGGGAACCCTCAGGGAAAGAGGCGCCCTGCCTCTGTAAAGGGGCGATCTGCCCAGTGCACAATCCAGAGAGCTGTTCAAAAGTGGGTGGTCCGCCTTCCAGAGTGGGCAGTCCGCCTACTGTGTCCTTCAGCACAGTCCAAAATTCGTGTTCTTGGTCTTTTGGCACCCAATTTCCAATGTTTTCAAGGTGTTTTTCCAATCCAAAGGTATCCCAAAGTGTTTTCAACTACAAACAATCTCCAATGATTTATATCAACACCCAATCATCGACAAATTCAAATCAAGAAATTTCAATGTTCATCAAGTTCATAACAAGCGTTTTTCATAACAAGGGTTTGAAAACATCAAATCTTGTTTCACAACTCCAAATCTCAAGATGTTGGTACTAAATCGACGGGTTTTCAATAGAGAACAAACCCTGATATCCATTAATCTATGGGTCAATCAATCCAAGAAACAAGAGCAAATTTTTGGTGTTTTTCAACTTTTTCAATTTTTTTTTATTTTCTTCTTTTTCAAGATAAGAACAATAACAACAATAACATGAATCTAAAGATACGATGAACAAGGAAAGAGGATTCGTAAGAACGAAATCCTAGCCTTGTTCTGATACCAAACTGATGAGGTTCAAAATCACGGAAGCGATAAAATAAGGTGCGTAAGCAATAAACACAAGATAACAAGGAAATAGGGATGGGGAAGAACAGAAATAGAAAAACAATGGATAAATGATTCAAACCATGAACGAATATCCGAGAGAGGAAAGGAAACTTGAACCATACAAGGAATCCATACTAGTGCTGAATCTCCATAAGTTCCAAGCAAAGAGATAATCCGAAGCTTCAAGCTTCAACAAAGAAGGCTTTGCCTCTCTTTCTATGTCTATTTTTTAATCTAGGTAAGCTAATGACATGAAATGATTAAGTGTGGTATTTATAGGTGTTCCACACTCCTAATGTAATTTCTAAAAGTCCCCGAATGATATAAAAATAATACAAGCCTCGTAGGGCCAAAATAGGGATTATATGTCAAATTCTCATCCAAAACTAAGCAAAACAGGCGCCCCACCTAGCAGAGTAGGCCGCCTACTACAGAGTGTAGGAAAGTGGGTGGTCCCCCCGTTTATAGAGGCGCTCCACCTCCTTTAAGATCCAGAGAGTTGGTCTTCAACTAGGCGGTCCGCCTAGTGCTGTGGGCGGTCTGCTTCTTCCTCGGAGGTGTGGAGACGGCTCAAAATGAACTCTAGGTGTTCCTCCTTAATCAGTAGTTGGTCCTCCCTCGATGGCGCTCAAGTCCATGACCTCAAATAACTCTCGAATCCTCCTCCGGAGCCCTTGAGTTGTACTCTTTGTGCTCTCGAGCTTGGCTCTTGATGGTTGGCGCTTTGGCTCATTTTGCCCCACATCAAAAAGCATACTCATACTGTGAGATGCGATTAAACGAATGTATGTTTTAGTTTTTGTTGTTATAAACAAAGTATACCTTTTTGGTATACAGTATACTCTTTTGTTATATATTTTTTTGTGTATGGGACAAGGTATGAGATGCTATTGAGCAAATAGATATTTTATTTTTTATTATTTTGAACAAAGTATACCTTTTTTGTTATATTCTATACTCTTTTGGTATACCATTTTATGTTTGGATCAAAGTGTGAGATGTTATAGAATAAATAGATATTTCAATTATTTTTGTTTTAAATGATGTGTACATATTTTGTATATGGTATATACCTTTTGTATCTTTTTTTTTTTTTTTTTGTATTTGGATCGAAGTACGAGATGTCATCGAACAAATGGACGCTTTATTTTTTGTTGTTTTAAAATAAATATACTTTTTAGGTATACCATATACTCTTTTGGTATACATTTTTCTATTTTTTTCAAAGTGTGAGATGCTATTGAACGAATGGATATTTTTGTTTTGTTGTTATAAACAAAGTATACCTTTTTAGTATGATGTATACTCTTTTGGTATACTTTTTTTTTCTGAATCAAAGTGTGAGATGCTATCGAGCATATAAATATTTCAGTTTTTATTGTTGCGAACAAAGTATACCTTTTGGTATATTGTATACTCTTTTGGTATACGTTTTTATATTTGTAACGAAGTGCGAGATGTCACATAACAGATAGATATTTTAATTTTTGTTGTTTTAAATAAAGTATACTCTTTTGATATATCATACACTCTTTTGGTATACCTTTTTATATTTGGATCGAAGTGCGAGTTGCTATTGAACAAATGGACGCTTAAGTTTTTGTTGTATTGAACAAAGTATACCTTTTTGGTATAATGTATATTCTTTTGGTATACCTTTTAATGTTTGGATCGAAGTGCGAGATAAATATTGAACACATAGATATTTCAATTTTTGTTGTTTTAAACAAAGTAAATATTTTTGGTATATCGTACAGTCTTTTAGTATATATTTTTGTGTTTGGATCGAAGTGCGAGATGCTATTAAACAAATGCTCGCTTTAATTTTTGTTGTTTTGGACAAAGTATATCTTTTTGGTACACTGTATATTCTTTTGGGTATACCTTTTTATGTTTGGATCGAAGTGCGAGAAGTTACAGAACACATAGATATTTTAATTTTTATTGTTCTAAATGAAGTATACCATTTTGGTATATCGTACACTATTTTGGTATACCTTTTGTGTTTGGATCGAAAGTGCAAAATCCTATTGAACAATTGGACATTGGACGCTTCAGTTTTTGTTGTTTTGAGAAAGTATACTTTTTGGTGTACTGTATACCCTTTTAGTACCATCTTTTTATGTTTGGATCGAAGTGCGAGATATTACAAACACATAGATATTTTAAATTTTGTTGTTTTAAACAAAGTATACCTTTTTGGTATATCGTACACTATTTTAGTATACCTTTTTATGTTTGGATCAATGTGCGAGATGCTACTGAACAAATAGACACTTCAGTTTTTATTATTTTGAACAAAGTATACCTTTTTGGTTTATTGTATATCCTTTTTGTATACCTTTTTATGTTTGGATTGAAGTGCGAGATGTTCAGAACACATACATATTTCGATTTATGTTGTTTTAAACGAAGTATACCTTTTGGCATATCGTATACTCTTTTGGTATACCTTTTTGTCCTTAGTTCAAAATGTAACATGTTACCGAACAAATGGAGGTTTCGATTTTTGAGACGACATTAGTTAGTCGTTTCGGGAGATAGGATTTCGATTAGTATGCTGATAGTTTT
The DNA here is from genome assembly GCA_029990175.1 of Petunia secreta. NCBI lineage: Eukaryota > Viridiplantae > Streptophyta > Magnoliopsida > Solanales > Solanaceae > Petunia > Petunia secreta. The sequence goes on along the minus strand of JARKIP010000222.1, from coordinate 513,520 downwards.
AAAAGCTTCGTAAGATCCACTAGGATTTGTCTGTAAAATTTAAACTAAATCGGACTTCGTTTGGTAGGTATCAGAAGAAGGTTTCAGTATCCGTTGTCGATACATCTTAAAAAGAGGTTTTTTTAGCTCGATTTTGGTGAACGAGCTTCGATTCAAAATCTAAAAGTGTCGTTAGGTTCGTATGATTATTTGTGACTTGTGTGAACTTTGGGAAGTGAATTTTGAGGTCGTTCAGATAGTTTCTACTAAAATACCAAAAGTTAAATAATTTGATCTTTTTCCGTTTAATTCGCATCTTGAGTTTTGTGAATCCGATTTAAGATCCGCCTCAGCGAGTATGTCACATAAATTTTGTATAACTTGTATGCTAAATTTAGAATTATCTCGAATTTCGTAGAGTTCTATTTTAATTTTCATCACGAAAAGAAAAAAAGAAAGAAAGGAAAATAAAAGAAAGAATGGTGGTGGGATTGGGATAAAATCCCTTCTCTCTCCTTAGCGTGAGAGAAACAGAAAACAAATGAGAATCTAGGAAACAGAATTGAAGCAGAAGAAAAGAAACAAGAAAAAGAGAAAGGGAAGGAAAAAGGGAGAAGAAAAAAATTGAATTTTCACCCTGAAATATTCAGGTAATGATGTTAATTCATTATTTTAGTATATTAAATGTGTTTGAATATATTTAAAGGTAGAAATTGGGATATTAGACATCGCTCTAACAAGTTAAATTTATAGTTTAAAGGGTTAATTGGACCCTGATAATAAAATTGATTATATATTTCGTACTCAGGGAGTTATGGACAACCCATAAATGTAATTTATTTAGATTTTTGTTATGTGATTTTAAACCATGTACATAGGCCTGGAGTGCGTATTGCCTATGCGAATCGGGTGTCAGGTTCCTACCCCGAATGTTCTAAGATGTAAGGAATGAAAGCTTTAGCCTTATGTGATATATTTTTCTGCTTATCGAACACAGTGGGATCGTTTGGAAATGAATCAAAAGGACAAAGCGGTTGTTGAGTAGCATTGTTAACTTTGGAACGAGGTAAGTGATTATATCCATTTCTTTGGATGCCCTTGGCCTTGTGGATATTCTACCACGTGTTCCTTACGTGTGTAGCTGCCGATAGGCGTACTCATTATGCATTAGCTTAGGATTTATACTGTATATTATATGTTATGTCCTGTTGTTGGTATTACCTTGAGCATCTGAGCTTTGTACACTGTTTTTGAGCTTTACATATACTTCCTGGCAGCCGATGAGCGTCTCGCGTTAGTGAAAGGTTATTATTGCATCATACTGCATTCATATGTATTATGTTTTCTAGTTATGGACTGCTGTGTCATATACTGAGTACATGAGTATTCCGCCTCAGCTTATATTATTTCGGGTGCTGGAGTATGCCACCTCAGGAGCATGAGTATTCTGCTCTTATGTCAGATACTGAGTGCAGGAGTATCCCGCCTCAGCTTTATATTATATCGGGTGCAGGAGTATTTCGCTCTTATGTCAAATACTTAGTGCAGGAGTATTCCGCCTCAGCTTTATATTATATTGGGTGCAGGAGTATTCCACCTCAAGAGGAGGAGTATTCCGCTCTTATGTCAGATATTGAGTGCAGGAGTATTCCGCCTCAGCTTTATATTATCTCGGGTGCATGAGTATTCCGCCCCAGGAGCAGGAGTATTCCGCACTTATGTCAGATACTGAGTGCAAGAGTATTCCGCTTCAGATTTATATTATCTCGGGTGCCGGAGTAGTCCACTCCAGGAGCAGGAGTATTCCACTCTTATGTCAGATACTAAGTGAAGGATTATTCTGCCTCAACTTTATATTAGATCGGGTGCAGGAGTATTGCACCCCATTAGCAGGAGTATTCCTCTCTTATGTTAGGTACTGAGTGTATGAGTATTCTGCCTTAGCTTTATATTATATCAGGTGTAAGAGTATTCTGCCCCGGCTTTATATTATATCAGGTGCAGGAGTATTCTGCCCCAGGAGTAGGAGTATTCCGCTCCAGTTGGTTATGAGATTGTACTCCTCTCGAATGCAGGAGTATTCTGCTTCGAGACAGAATTATGGGAACATATCACTCCACTGCATCCTACTGCATTCATTCTATTTCCTTACTTGGCATTGTGTGACTATAGTGCGATATTTTGAGCAAGTGTCATATATTTCTGATTGTTGATATGTTCGGGATACCTATCTATTTCTGGCTATCTTATGTCCCTAATTGGTTTATATGCTTTAGTTGTATGTGTTTCTGGTCTGTATTTGCTTAGCTCTTCTCACTTGCTCGCTATCCTATTCTTTGAGGTGGCTAGTCTGCTCCTACTTATTGACTCCTTTTGACTCACCCTTGTTTGTTTTTTGTTTCTTGTCTATTTATTTCGTTTCGGCAGGTTTGCTCCAAGATTAAGTTCACCACGTTGTTAAAGAGCGAAGACGACTTCAGCTGTCAGGGTGAGCCAGCTTTTATTCAGAATGGCCACCAGTTTTATGTTTATTATTTCAGTTATATTTTGCTCCCTACAGGAGGTGTTTGTATTCTTTTGCACTCTTCGATGTCTAGTCTGGATAGCCCAAAATCTAGTATGTTGGGTAGTTAGATGTAATTTGTTTTGTACAGCTTAGAGGTATCAGAATGTCTGTGTTTTGTTAAGTCTTATTCTTATTTATGAGTTGGATTTATATTTATTTTCCTAATTCAGTTGGTAAGAGTTCGTCCGACGGGTCTAGGAGAGGATGTCGGGTGCCCGCATGGCCTAGCCGAAAACTCAGGTCGTGTCAATTGGTATCAAAGCCCGGTTTAAAGTCTATCCAGGCTAAGACAATGTCTAGTAGAGTCTCTTTGATGGGTACGTAGACGTCCGTACTAATCTACGAGAGGTTATGATGGCACTTAGGAAGTTTCTCTTCCCTCTTTTCAAATTGTGCGTCGATCTGGGATGCAAAAATATTTTCGTTAATTTCCTCGTAGTAATTGTGAATCCTCGTGCGACAAATCAGGTTAGGGTAGGTATTCAAGACGAAGCAGTCTAGCCTGGGGCTAGCGCTGATGAAGCCCCGAGAGTTTTGGATCATGATGATGATCTAGTTACGAAGGTCCCAGCTGTGCCAGCTCGTGGTAGGTAGTGGGAGCAGGGCTTCGTGGTTTCCTCGGCTCTCTACGATGCTTTTGTGAAGATCTTGGTGGTGCAGATATCCTAAGAACCTCCTATTCCTTAGGAAGTTCATCAGGTCGCCGCATATGCAGTTAGGGAGCTCTTGTTCCAGTTCCTGATGTTGCCCCAGTAAATTATGTTCCAGAGGCAGCATGTGTTGTGCCACTAGTTGTTCTGGCTGGTTAGCTAGCCCAGGTAACAATTCGGTGCGAGTTCCCGAAGAAGCAGCATTATTTTACACAATTGAACCTTCCGATATTCTTAAGTCATGCGTCAGATAATCCCCATGTATCATTTTAAAAATAAAATTATGTCAGCGTATCCTCTAAGCTCTTGCTTATCTCGAGTGGTATGGTGTTGATTATACTGCTTTCCAGTTCCAAGGTTCAATATTGGATTGGTAGACCGCTATTTTATAAGCTAGGCAGTGCATAACTAAGCTGACTCGATGCAAGTTTTCTCGTAGATTCATGGAAAAGTTTCTTTCGCGTAGTGAGCAAGATGAAAAGTGTCGCCAGTTTGAGTGGATTAGACAAAGTAGCATTTCGGTTTCAGAATATGAGATTAAAACTCTAGGATGGCTGGATATGCTCTAGAGCTAGTCCATAATGACCTTTCTCCTTCCTTAAGGTCCCTGATGGCTCGAGAGCTTGAGATCGGGACTTCATTTGATGTTGTTGTTGATATTGCTCGGAGGTATGAGGCATACCAGAAGTTAGAGCAGGAATAGTCAGAGCGCGAGATCAAGAGATCCCATGGCCTCGGTGGGCACTATGGTACCTCTTCTAGCGAGGTAAGGGTCCTGATTATCGTGGGAGATCACCTACTAGGTTATCTCGTCTTGTGGCGCGTGATTCTCAGAGTGCGCCAGTAGTTTATCAAGATCAAACTCTGTGTTCTCTTTATAGCTATCAGCAGTCTATCCAACATCCATTTGTAGCTAAATTATCGTGAGCCTCGACATCTTAGGAGGAAATGTTCCTTACTTTGGTAGGAAGGCATTTGTCCTTCTTCTCACCCTCAGGAACCTGCCCAATCATAGGGGGATTTTATTTAGATCTCAATCAGCCAAAGATATGCCTCCATCCAGCAAAATTCTAGAGCGTGGTAGTTGTGGTTCTTTTAGAAGTAATTATCATAGTAGCGGCTCAGCTCAGCTGCAGAGGCAGTTCTATGAATTGCTAGTGTGGCAGGATACTGAGGCATCCGATGTTGTAGACCCAAGTATTTCGTCTTTCCTTATATGTGAGTAAGATTTGATTCTTCTGATCGATCTGGAAATGGTATGTCTTATCATGTTTCCATGGTTTCCTTGGATGTTGTTTCTATTAAAAATCGGTTGCGGTAGAGGGGTGAGCTTCTGGTATGATTTACTCCTGGTATTTGTGAGACCCTACTAGTTTATTTGTGAGACCCTACTAGTTTATCTGGTTTAAAAAAAAGAATGGCGGTGGGATTGGGATAAAATCACTTCTCTCTCCTTAGCGTGAGAGAAACAGAAAATAAATAAGAAGCTAAGAAATAGAGATGAAGCAGAAGAAAAGAAACGAGAAAAAGAGAAAGGGAAGGAAAAAGGGAGAAGAAAAAAAATAGATTTTTCACCCTGAAACATTCAGGTAATAATGTTAATTCATTATTTTAGTTTATTACATGTGTTTGAATATATTTTAACTGCAGAAATTGGGATATTAGACATCATTCTAACAAGTTAAATTTATAGTTTAAATGGTTAATTGGACCCCGATAATGAAATTGATTATATATCGTACTCAGGGAATTATGCGCAACCCATATATGTAATTTATTTAGAGTTTTGTTATGTGATTTTAAACCATCTACATAGACCTGGACTGCATATTGCCTATGCGAATCGGGTGTCAGGTTCCTACCCCGAATGTTCTAAGATGTAAGGAATGAAAGCTTTAGCCTTATGTGATATATTTTTCTGCTTATCGAACACAGTGGGATCGTTTGGAAATGAATCAAAAGGACAAAGCGGTTGTTGAGTAGCACTGTTAACTTTGGAACGAGGTAACTGATTATATCCATTTCTTTGGACACCCTTGGCCTTGTGGATTCTACCGCGTATTTCTTACGTGTGTAGCTGCCGATAAGCGTACTCATCACGCCTTAACTTAGGATTTACATTGTATATTATATGTTATGTCTTGTTGTTTGTATTTCCTTGAGCAGCTGAGCATTGTACACTGTTTTTGAGCTTGACATATACTTCCTTGCAGCCGATGAGAGTCTCGCGCCGGTTAAGGGTTATTATTGCATCATACCGCATTCATATGTATTATGTTTTCTGGTTATGGACTGCTATGTCATATACTGAGTACAGGAGTATTCCGCCTCAGCTTTATATTATATCGGGTGCAAGAGTATTCCGCCCCAGGAGCAGGAGTATTCCGCTCTTATGTCAGATACTTAGTGCAGGAGTATTCTGCCTCAGCTTTTATATTATATCGGGTGCAGGAGTATTCTGCTCTAGGAGTAGGAGTATTCCGCCTCAGCTTTATATTATATCGGGTGCAGGTGTATTCCGCCCCAGGAGCAAGAGTATTCCGCTCTTATGTCAGATACTGAATACATGAGCATTCCGCCTCAGCTTTATATTATCTCGAGTACAGGAGTATTCTGCCCCAGGAGCAAGAGTATTCCGCTCTTATGTCAGATACTGAATGCAGGAGTATTCCGCCTCAACTTTATATTATATCGGGTGCAAGAGTTTTTCACCCCATGAACAGTAGTATTCCGCTCTTACGTCAGATACTTAGTGCAGGAGTATTTCCCCCAGCTTTATATTATATTGGGTGCAGAAGTATTCCTCCTCGGCTTTATATTATATCATTTGCAAGAGTATTCCGCCCCATGAGTAGGAATATTCCACTCCAGTTTGTTATTAGATTGTATTCCCCTCGAATGCAGGAGTATTCTGCTTCCGGACGGGATTACTAGCTCATATGACCCTACTGCATCATACTGCATTCATTCTATTTCATAACACCAGTTGCTTGGAATTGTGTGACAATAGTGCGATGTTTTGGGTAAGTGTCATATATTTCTAATTGTTGATATGTTCGGGATACCTATATGTTTCTGGCTATCTTATGTCCCTAATTTGTTAATATACTTTAGTTGTATGCGTTTCTGGTCTGTATTTGCTTAGCTCTTTCCCTAGCTAGCTATCATATTCTTTGAGGTGGCTAGTCTGCCCCCACTTATTGTGTCCTTTTGACTCACCCTTGTTTGTTGTTTGTTTCTTGTCTATTTATTTCGTTTCGACAGGTTCGCTCCAAGATTGAGTTCGCCACGTTGTTATGGAGCGAAAGCGACTTCAGCTGTCAAGGTGAGCCAGCTTTTATTCAGATTGCCACCAGTTTTATATTTATTATTTCAGTTGTATGTTTCTCCCTTCAGGAGGTGTCTGTATTCTTTTTCACTCTTAGATGTCTAGTCTGGATAGCCCTAAACCTAGAATGTTGGGTAGTTAGCTGTAATTTCTTTTGTACAGCTTAGAAGTATCAGTATATCTGTGTTTTTTAGTCTTGTTCTTATTTATGAGTTGGATTTATATTTATTTTCCTAATTCAGGTTGTAAGGGTTCGCCCGATGGGTCTAGGGGAGGATGTCAAGTGTCCGCACGGCCTAGCTAAAAACTCTGGTCGTGTCAATTTTGTTGTTTAAATACAGTATACCTTTTGACATCATGATTTACTATTAGATGTCTGCACTTTTGATAATAAACAAAAACCAGAAAGAGATGAAACAGAAAAAATATTCCGAGCCAACAATCTATAATGCCTCTCCTGAAGAAATTTAATCCCCTCACAGTTACCCAAAATTAATGGATTAATTTCTCCCAGGATAGAACGGAAAAATGTTGCTATGATAATGGTAATATAAATCACAGTAACTAGCGAACTCAAAAATACGGTTGCAAATCACGCTGACTTAGACATACTTTTTGTTTTGAAAACAAATGCAGTTGAGTAAAGAGAGAGACAGAGTCAGAAGAATTTCCGATGAAGAAATGAGGCAAAATGCCTCTGTATTTATAGTCACAAAGATCAGGGATTGAAGAGGTGTCATGGTGCCTTTTCTGGAGAAGACACCTGCTTGTTTAAAATAAATCTGTTAAAGATTTTAATTACGAAAATATCAGCGCGGGAAATAATATATTTAATATTTATTTAATAAAAATAATAGTTTGTTGATATAAAAACAAATCCAAAGCCGAGGCCGAGCCGAGTGAGCGACGACGGCGACGACGCGAGGCCATTTCCTCTTAACTCCTTTTTAAGAGCTAAACGAAGTGATTTTATATTTATACCCAACAAACTAGTTATCTTTAACCAATGAGGGACAAAGTGCAAAAGTCAAAGTTGTCTTTTCATCTTCCCTCCATTTTTCACACCCACTTTATTAGAAAACCCAACATATACCACATTAATATAAAGTATGATCTAAGAGCATACATTATTGTATATTAGACAAGCAAATTTCACTACTAGAAAAAAAGTATTTTCTGACCGCCAATACAATCGGACGACGGTTGGCTCGGTGCTGTCGGATAATGGGTAGTTGCACAAGGGTGTACGACCGACTCGGTCCGATGTTCCGACCGCAGATCGGTCGGACACCGGTCGCACATTGTAATTTCTTAAAAAAAAAATTATTGAGCCTGGCGACCGCAGCGGTCCGAGATTGCAAATTCTTGAAAAATATTCTTGAGCTAGGCGACCGAGGCGATCGGACATTGTATTTTCTGGGTAAAAAAATATCCAGATTTCGGACCGATTCGGTTTGAAATCTGGGTAAAACCTGTAATTAGAGCTCCACCACCTGTAAAAACAGTAATAACAGCACCCAGTATACAATAGGCTTCTACAAGCCTTAAATCTTTTCTAAACAAGGCTTATTTCCTTTAAACTAAAACTTTAACAATTTACATAAAATCAATAATTCATAATAATTCAAACAAGTTAAACTTAACAACAACAAGTCTAACAAGTTTATCAAAAACAAACCACAAGTCTAACACATGTCTAAAACATCAACAATCCATTATTACTACTCTGTTGCGTTGTATTAACGTTTGCTCTTGCCTTTCCCCTTGCTCTTGCTCTTGCTCTTGCTCTTGCTCTTGCCCTTGCCCTCTTTCCCTTGTCCGCACTATCACACACAATGTTCTGCATCATTTCCCGCATGACTCTCATATTTTCCTCATTGCACAAACGATCTTCTTCACTCTTTCTCTTAAGCTCTTCAATTCATTGCGCAACGAGACTTCCACCGAGGGATTAATTAAACTAGCAGGAGTGTAAGTGCCAAACAAACCTGGATTTAGACGTTCCGAGGCATACTGCGATCCAAGGTCGTAAGTACTTCCCTTGTTTACCCCGACATTCACCTCCAACCATAGTGCGGTTTCCTCTTCTAGTGTCATTTGAGCTGGGTTACTGCTACCACAATCGGATGCCTGACTTGCCATCCTTTCTTCATAAGCCGCCATAGCCTTTTCCTGGAAAAAATTAATAATAAGAATTAGATTTACAAATATTGACGGATTTAATAACTTTAAAAGATTGAATTTAATAAATACATATAGCTCTCTAGCGTGCTCCTCGACCCACACTTCTTCTCCTTTTTTGTTTCTGTATATATACCTCTTCTCAAAGATTTCAGGCACACGTACTGGCCGCCCTTCTTCCTTTTCCTACAAAATTAAAAAGATGACAATTTAGATAGAAAGTTAATGCGAGTTACATAAAACAATACATATAATAATTAATAAGTTACCAATAGCATCCGCTGAGTCGCTGCGCTAACCGAACCCCCGGTTTGCATTGATCCACCCTTTTCGGAGGCTCGTGCAGCTTTTCATTGGGCACTCCTCTTCTTAAATTAATCACTATCCCAATATTCCAGATATTTTACCCAAACGTGATCGTATATCCAATCGGGCTTCTTTCCTTTGGCCTGAATATCATACAGGTTACCTTTGACTCTATCGGTGCATTTTCCAAAGAAATTGCTTCAGTCAACGCTATCAAAGGCAGGATGCCACTTACACTTTGTCTGAAATAATTAAAAATATTAGGTTTTTAAAAAAGTGCCAGTTAACTAGATTATTAAAAAATAAAATACAGTTATTACCTTAAAATCGTCAAACATTGACAGTTTTACGAGGAAGGGTACCTTACCCAGGATGGCCATGGCTCACTCCATCTAGATTTAATGCATAATGTGACTAAGGAAGTAGCCACGTGCGAGGGAGTAAAACTAGATAAAAATCACTAGTGTTAATAAATATACTAAAAAATTACTTTACAATAGTATTAAATAGTTAAAAAATAACAAAAAATAATACTTACCCACGACTACCCTCAGGATAAATCTTCACCCTCCCGTCATCATCATATGATCCTGGAGCACCAATGTAAAAAGGCGAGCTCGGATCAGAATGTGGTACAGTAAGTGGTACCGAAGCGCCCACCGAGCTCGGATCAGAAGGTGGTACAGTAGATCCAGAAAGAGTAGATGATGAAGGGGATGGTGATGGACTGGAAGATGGCGAAGGCTGGATGAGCTCATGCCATGCAGATGAACAACATAACCAGGAGATGTAGGAAGTGGCACGCTGGGGGGGAAAGGTAGCTGGATGAGTGAAAAAACCTGGAGCATATGTAGATGGAGGATATGTAGGAAGCATATGAGGTACATGAGCAGGAGGAGCGGTATGACTTGAAGCAGGAGAGGTACTTTGAACCTTTCTTTTCCCCCTAGCCTTCTCCGTAGATGCCATATCTGTAAAATAAGCACAATAAATTAGCACAATATAAGAAAATTATAAATTTATATAGAATACATTTATAAAGTAGTGCAAATAATTGTAGTAAAATAACAACAACAAACTACGAACATGTCAATCATCATCATTCGCGTCAAGGTCATCGGCTATTTCTTCTTCCTCGCTCGTCTCATCGTCATCAAGAAATTCTTCCTCGCTTGTTTCAACGTCATCCATATATTCATCCACCTCGTTTGCCCTAGATGTTCCTTCTCCAAAATTAGTCTTTTTTTTTTTCATGTCTAACCATCGATACATCAAACTCTTCATAGATGCCTTCACTATGTTGCAATTGATCGGCTAATTCAATATCCGCAATCAAGGGAACAGTTGAAACCTCATTTTGATATGCAACATCTAATATATTATCTACTTCCACTCTTCCCACCGGCTTGCCTTTTAGAACAGCCCACCAATTGGCATTGGCTTTGGCTTTGGCTTTGTTCTTTGTCGGTCGATAAGAAACGTACCACACTTGCTTCACATTCTGGGCAATGATGAAAGGATCATAATGTCCATATGACCTTCTGTGATTAACTTCAACTATTTTAGAACATGAGTCTACCCTCGTACCCTTGAGACTCGGATCAAACTACTTGCACCAAAAAAGCACCAATCTTTTACGAGGCCAACCTACTGTAAACTCTATTTCTAAAAACTCCTCAATCACACCATAGTAATCAAAGTCTACATCCTGGTCACCAGTACCACCTTTCACACACACACCGCTATTGGTTTTCTTCCCCAAGGACCATTCTTTAGTATGAAACTTGTACCCATTAACAAAGTACTTAGACATCCTTTTGTATTAATAATAAGGCCCATGAGATATATCATGCAACAATGAGAAGTTTATGTCATTATCCAGATTGAGTACCTATATAAAGTTCAAGATAGTTGTACATATTAAACCAACTAATATATATATATATATATATATATATATATATATATATATATATATATATATATATATATATATACAAATTCTCTAAACCAACCTGAAAATTCTTTATAAACAGCAACAGCGCCAAATTCTCCAACAAAGTGAATGGATGATGCGCCAAAAAAATCTCATTATTTAGATTAATGATGAAACTTGAATGTTAGGCTTTAATGTAAAAAAAAAAACACACACTTGTAAAAAGGCGTGACATCGGGACAATTCAACAAAACATGTGTTCTAGCTTCTTTTCTGTCCCGGTCAATGAACTTGCATACTTCGGTCTTTAAGTTTTCTCTACCAGGTTGATTGAATATAGAAAGTGGTGGATAATTCGGATCAATGTTGTCTCCAACATCATGTCGATCCGGCCTATTTCGCAAACATGGCACATTTTGATCGAAATAATACGAAAAAAATGAGATGTTTCTCTAGTCAGATATGCCTCAAATATGGACCCCTCAATTTGGTTCCTATTTTCCACGTCCCGCTTACACTTGCCAATAATTTTGCATAATACATTGTATTAATTAATTTACTTAAGATGAGTTAAAAAAATGAGTTGATAATAACTTAAGGGACCTTACCTCTCGAAAGGATACATCCATCTACAGTGCATCGGGTCTCCCAGTAGTGCCTCTTTAGCTAGGTGAATTGGAAGATGCTTCATTACATTAAAGAAACCAGGGGGAAAGATTTTTGTCAACTTAGTCGCGACAATAGGAAAGTTACTTTCCAACGACTTAAGATTCTCTTCCTTCAATGTCTTAGAACACAGCTCCTTAAAAAATAGGCTCGTCTCTGTAAGGGGTTTCCAAACTTTATCAGACAAGCCATTTTATGCAATTGGGAGCAAGTTTTCCATGAAGATGTGACAATCGTGGCTTTTCATGTGAGTCAATTTTCCTTCTGTCATATCAACTCACCTTTCTAAGTTTGATTCATATCCATCATGCATCCTCAAATTCTTGACCCAATCACAAATCACTCATCTCTTATCCATTCTGAATATGTAACTGGCCTTAGGAAACCAAATTGTGTTGCCAACTTGAGATAAGTGTAACTCAGGTCGCCTACAAAGTTCCTCAAGGTCCAACCTGGCCTTCACATTATCCTTTGTCTTGTTCCATCACAGTATTAAAGATAGTCTCGAAAAAATTCTTCTCAATATGCATGGGATCCAGGTTATATCGAAGAAGATTATCCTTCCAATAAGGCAACTCCCAGAAGATACTTTGTTTAGTCCAGTTATGATCAATACCATAACCAGGTGCTTTAGATGGCCGTTGGTCAGTTACCTTAGGATACACCTTAACCCTATCCATATTTCTCCTCATGACAATCCTCGCGGAGGCTCCTCAAAATCAACCTGATTCTTCATAAATGCACTACTGTTATTCCTAAACGGATGATCCATTGGCAAGAATCGACGGCAACAGTCGAACCATGTAATCTTACCACCATTTTTTAAAGTGAATGCTTTTATATCTTCCATACAATAAAGGCAAGAGAGCTTACCAGCAGTGGACCACCCAGACAACATTTGATAAGGTGGAAAGTCATTTATAGTCCACATCAAAGAAGCATGCAGTTGAAAGTTGTGTTTCATTGATATATCCTATGTTTCCACACCTTCATACCACAATAACTTTAACTCATCAATCAAAGGCTGCAAAAATACATCAATTGAGGCTTTCGGGTTATGTGGCTCTGGGATAATGCAATTCAAAAATAGATAAGGACTGGTCATGCACATTTCGGGCGGAAGATTGTACGGCATGATAAATACGCGCCAACAAGAATAAGGTGTAGACGAGACATCAAAAGGAGTGAACCCATCTGAACATAGACCCAACCTTATGTTTCTTAGTTTACTAGCAAATGTCGGATACACCTGATCAAAATGTTTCCATGCCTCACCATTTGATGGATGGCTTAGAATGCCTGGCTATTTTGTACGATCATGGTGCCATCTCATATGAAGAGCAGAGCTCATCGACGCATACAACCTCTTAACCTAGCTATAAGGGGTAAGTAATGCATCGACTTAACAGGTATCGGCTTTTTTTTAAGGTTTAGAACCGGCTTGTAACGAGGCTCCTCACAGAATTTATATTTATCTAATTCTGCATCATCCTTATAAAACAACATGCAACCGCTGACACAACAATGAATTCTCTGTGCAGAAAAGCCTAACGTGGAAACCAACTTCTTAGTGTGGTAATAATCAGTTTGTAATGCCATGTTAGTCGGATTGAGTTCATTCATAAGGCCAATGATGGAATCCATGGCTGCTTAAGATATACTAAAATCAGATTTAATACTTAATAATCTAACAGCAACTGACAACTTGGAATGCACTGAGCCTTCATACAATAGACGACTAGCTTCCTCCAACCGTTTATAGAAGAGCTTTGCCTCATCATTAGGAATGTGCTCAACATTTGGTTGCGATGTACCCGGTTGGGATGGCTTCTCTGGGTACATCCCAAAAGCATCATTAACCATATCGTTCATTCGATAATTCTCAAGATCATCCTCCACAAACGGACCACTCCCACCGACATAAGCATTTTGAAAACTAACATCACCACCCATATCCCTAGACTCTCCATGATAAATCCAAACAGAATAATTTGGCATAAAACTCTTCCTGTAAAGATGCATTTCAACATCTTCCAAACGTTGTCCTTTTGTGCACTTGCATTTCATACAAGGACACTTAATCTGGCCATACCATATAAATTCATCAAGTGTATTGGCCTTTTCAATAAATTCTTGAATACCTACTGCAAATTCTTCCCTCATCCCCCACCGCCTGGGATTATTTCTATTATACATCCAACTACGACTTTTATATTCCATATCTACACAAAAATTACAAATTTTAGATACATATTAAATTGCAAAGATTAAAAAGAATTACTTTGATACTCTACCAATTTTCATAAGATTAAGTAATTGTATAATTTTCTAAGTCAATTACTTTTATATTACTAACTAATTTATTCTCTAAGATTATCATTTAGTAATTAATAACACTTCTCATTTGCAACTTATATCTATTTATTTAAAAGGATAAAACTATTTACTTATCTATAGTTAGTTGGAGTAATTTAAAATCCAATATTTGAAGGATCAAATGAAATAGAATCAAAGATTACAAAATGTATATTTACAAATAATTTATTTCATTCTAATCAATTTATAAAATAAAATATTTTAAGTTGTTTAGCTACTATATTATTTATAGCTAATGTATCTTAAAATATAATATAAATAAATCATGCAGTATTAATCACTACATAAAATATTCATATTACTAATTACCCAAAAAGAAAATAATCTTAAAATTATCATACTTAATTATTTTCAATTTTTGAATTCTAGTTCAATGCCTAATACTTATTTTTTATTCACTAGCCTAGAGCATGTCTAGCTATTATGTCTAGTTCCTAACTAATTTAATCTCTAAGATTATCATTTAGTAATTAATTTTATTATTCAAATCAATTTACGAAAATAATTAAGATATTTTAAGTTGTGTAACTACTATATTACTTATAGCTAATGTCTCCTAAATTATTGTTAAGTATGATAGTAACACACTTTAAGCTATGAAAGTAACATATTTTCTCCCTAATTTGTAAAACAAGTATCCCATTCTAAACTAATGGTTAAAAAGATTCAAACTTAAGCAATTTAGGAGAAAACAAGAACCTGTCTCCCTATTTTCCTAACTCTCTAACTATTGGCTAGTTCAATATAGCACATCATAATGGCTATTATTCCTATTTTAATTTCTACATTATACTCTTCTTTGATACAACAACAAAGTTCATTATCAATACTACCAAAAAAATGGATCCACAAAAATGTTCATTTTAAACTTACAATTATTCAACAACAACAACAACAACAATATTCAACAACAACCACACAAAAAATTCATTAACTCCATTGTCAACTTTCAAATTTTCCAACAATATCAACCCCAATACCAAGACTACATGCTATACTTTTCAATTCAAAATCTAATTTTTTAGTTTAATTAAAAAACAATATTAACCCCAACAATATCCCCATCATTCTTTTCTTTCTCGTTTTCAATTTTCGCCTACAAAGTTAACAACTCAACTTTCCATAACAACTCCAAAGGCTAAATCCAAAACAAAATACAAGTTTCAAAGTGTATCACCATTTTCTCCATTTTCTACCAAAATTCAAAACAACAATTTACAACTACTCCAATAAGTTGCCATAGAAATTACAATTTTTATATACCAAATAATTCAATAATTTACAACTTTCATTACTCACATATGAATGTTCATTTTATATGAATGTTCATTACTCACTTGTAAATAGAAAAATAAAAAACGTAACCTGATTATATCGGCTGGAATTAAGTACTACACCTTGCAGGTCCGGTGGTCTCTCCACTGGATCTACAAAAACAAAATGTTAGGGTTTGTACATTTGGGATGAAAGAAATAAGAAATATGAAAAGTTTGAGAAGCATTAGCACTTAAAGAATTAGTGGGTGAAGATTTAGTTGTAAATTTGAAATAATTGATTGTTTTGGTGAGATTTGAGTGTGGGGGACGGTTGGGAAAGAGAGGAAGAGGGAAAAGTTAAAGAAAAAGGAAGAAAGAGAATGAGGAAAGAAAGAGATTGTTCCCGTTTTCTATTAAGCCGTCCGACCGACGCGGTCCGCTAAATTAAAAATAGTGTTAGACCGTTTCGGTCAGACACATTTTACAGAAATAATTTTTTAATAAATAAAATTTGATTTGTCCGACCGCGACGGTCCTATAACCTAGTCCGACCGAATTTCGGTCCAAAAATCGCGGTGCGAAATACCCTGATTTTTAGTAGTATTTTTTATACAGATATTAAGTAAGTTATATTTATCATTTATATAGAGCAAAAAAAAGAGAAAAAAGATAGAAGAAAATGCACAAAGAAAAAATGTTATGTATCTAGAAGAGAAAATAAAAAGGAAATGGATTAAAAGGTCCGCTGCTTATATCAAATACACCAATAAAGAAAAAAATTATAAATAATAAATGTGTATCATGTTAGTTTTTTTACTACTATAACAGAAAAACACATTACATTAGTTATCTCTATTTAATAGAACTAATATAAGTAAAAGTAAAAACTATGATATGACTATATCAATTATATTTTTCATTGGTATGGAGAAAAAAAAAAGGAAAAAAAAAGACAATCAAGATTATGGAGAAAGAAAATAAAGAAAGCAAAAAGAAAAAACATAAAAATTTGGGGAGACATGGATAGTATTAGAAAAAAAAAGGACAAATAAAAGAGTGAAAACAGAGAACGATGAAAGAATAAAACAGAATGACAAAAAAATGAGGGAGAAAAATAATAAAAGATATGGGGGGAGAGAGCGACTTGAATTTTTTATTTTATGCCTCAAATATGAATGTAATTAGCTAGTAAGTATATTATGTAAATAAGTTATGGGTATTACTGTAATGAATAGAACCTTGTAAATAAGATGAGATGTATTTTTATTTTTGTATATCTCCCTTAACTTAAACTTCTTCTTTTTTTCTCCCTTAACTTAAACAAGCGAAGTATAAGGTGCAGTCACATTTTGCATAGTTTTCCAAGACATAGTCACTATAACAAAATTAGTAAAATTGAAGTGCAACTTCCATTAAAGCCTAATAGGTCTAAAGTTCCGTCAACCACAACTCTTTTGATTTGATATTGGCTCAACTTCATACCAGAAGAGCCCAGATTGTGTGAATTTCAAACCCCAAATTTGAAGTTGAGGCCGAAGTCTAAAGTTGGGTGGCTATACTTGCAAATATTATAAAAGATGGTTGCAGCTTAAATAGCGCTAGATAAATAGACTGTCGGTCTAAATTTCTGCAATTAAAGCAGTAAAAATTTCGCCCAGCGGCCACTTTTAACACCGGTATTTGGTTTGAGGCCACTATTTTTTTGCTCTTACACTAGAGGCCACTTTTGGGCCTTTACTAAATAAACATTGACTTAAGTTCTGATCATTGACTCTGTCATATCATGTTCCATGGTTTCCTTGGATATTGTTTCTATTAAGAATCAGTTGCGGTAGAGGGGCGAGCTTTTAGTATGATTTATTTCTGGCATTTGTGAGACTTATTAGGTTTAAATGCGAGAAATTGGGAGTGAGTGACGGCATTTTCTGCTTGACATCTTATTGTGCCACATTCTGTTATTATGTCAAGTCAGTTTACCTCTCTCGTCGGAATTCAATATTGATAGGATAATGGGATCCTAATTCGTCACCATCAGAAAGTGTTATCGTTTCTTTCGGCGCAAAGTGATAAGTAAGTAATATGCAACTTATGTGCCTTCCTTTTGTTCAAATGCTAGTAAAGTCATGTTATCCCATGAGCTTGTCTGAGTTATAAAAGGGTTTCTGGTAAATTGTCAGAGTTTCCTTCTTATGGGGAAGTCAAATTGGCATGGATGTTGTTCCATAAAGCTCGTTTAATATATGTTTCTTCAATTGCGATTCTTGCGCTATTTTGACTAGTAAGTAGTATAGCTTTGGTGGCCAAGCAAATATGAAGATGAGCTTCCTGAAGCTCTAATTATTTCTATCCTCGGTCCATTTTCATTTCTTCTTCGTCCGGCACTAGTGAGCTTGGGCGGTTGGTAGCCGCTTGTGATGTTCCCTGTGTTGAGCCAGAGTACCATCCATCAGGCGGTGGTGTTTACGACAATGGTATGGAGTTGTGAACTCAAGAGTTGCAGCTGTTTAGCAACTCGAAAGGGTAGTTAGTAGCTAAGGTCTGCCTACGTTCAGCTTTTAGCTAAATCTTCTTTAGTCCAGCAGACTGTGCGGGGGATGGTTATTCCTAATCAAATAGCTGCATGAGTTTGTGCTTTAAGTGGAGGAGTCTTCCTCCAAATACTAAATGGTAATACTAAACCTCTAATGCATTGATACCACTTTTGTCACGACCCAACCCAGGGCCACGACAGAAACCTATAATGAGTGTTGATCATTGCTAAATCCACTAATAATCTATTAATGCTAGAGATAAGATGGCAGCATGATCATATATATATATACGTACCTATCTGCTGAAAGCATAAAGTCTGGAAAGATGACACGACTTTAACTTGTTGGCAATTACAACAATGAGCCACAAATTCTGCTATGTCACACTTTATTCCGTCCCACCAATAAATCTGCTTAAGATCATGGTACATCTTAGTCGAACATGGATGAACAGTGTATTTGGAATAATGTGCCTCTACCATAATCTGTTCACGTAAATCTGCAACATCAGGAACACAAAGTCTATCTTTATACATGAGAACAGCGTCAGTAGTAACCCTGTATTGTGACTCCGGTTTTCTTCAGGCTATCTGTCTATATTCAACTAGAACTGGATCCTCATACTGACGCTGTTTTACTTCATGGAAATTTAGAGTTAAAGGTCTAGTGCAGCTTGTCGACAATCCATCATTGCTATGTATATCTCTTTCACACCTTAACTCTTTGAGAAGTTACTTTAGTGTTATAAGTATACATGTAATCAACTTTGTTGCTGGTATTCTGCCTCAGCTGAAGGTCCAACTACATGTCTATTTTATTTTTACTTTTTCAAGTCATAATATTTCCAACTCAAAGACAATACCCTGAAGTAGATGTTCAGTCTGAAGATCATTTCTGGTCTGCATCATACTATCCAGTGGTATTTGCATGATCCTTATCCTTATATGATAGACCATGTTCAGATGAACCTTTGACATACATTAGGATATGAGTAACTAGATTCCCACAAGGAGCTTTCGCAACAACACTAACATCAACTGAGATGTTGCATAGTGTGTTTGTAAAAATAATATAGCTTACATCAAATCTGTGTGTAGTGACAAGGTACTTCAAAAACTCCCCCTATTGTATCAAGTGTGAGCTAATTCTTAGTTCCATCGACCTGTTCTATATCGAAAGGTATATCGAAGAGGTGATTATTGGCTGAATCATGTTAATCCATCTAGAGTTCCGTGTATCTTTGTTTCGAAAAAGTAAAACTCTCCTCTCGTGATCGAGGAAGGGTCAGTCTAGTGAAAATAAGCTGTGCAATGATGTTATCATATTATCCAAATATATTTTATTCCAAAAGTTCGATATGCTTGTTATAATTCTGATCCTGTAATCAGGAAATAATGCCAGTGGAGTAGCTCATGAAGGTTGTGCAAGTTCTCTTGTCTGCATGAATCTTGCTGTAGACTTAGGCTCGTTCGAGGACGAACGAGAATATAAGTGGAGGAGAATGAAACGAACTCGGTCAGTCGTTTCGAAAGTTAGGACTCCGATTGGCATGCCGATAATTTTAAAATATTTATAATATCCATTAGGACTTGTCTGTAAAAGTTGAGCTAAATCAGACCTCGTTTGGTAGGCATCGGAAGAAGGTTTCAGTTTTTATTGTCGATAAATATTTAAAAGAGATTTTCGAGCTCGGTTTTGGCGAATGAGCTCTGATTCGAAATCCGAAAGCGCCGTTAGGTTCGTATGATTATTTGTGACTTTTGTGATTTTTCGAAAGTGAATTTCGATGTTGTTCGGCTAGTTTTCGCTAAAATGCCGAAAGTTAAATAATTTGACCTTTTTTTTTATTTAAATGCGCATCTTGAGTTTCGGGAGTCCAATTTGAGATCCGCCTTCGCCAGTATGTTACATATATTTTTTTTTGTATAACTTGTATGCAAAAGTTGGAATTATTTTGAATATCAGGGTACCGTTTTAATTTTCGTCGCGAAAAAAAAATTAAAACAAAAAAGAAATGAAATGAGAAAATGAAAAAAAGTTAAAATGGAATGGCGGTCATGTTACATATATTTTTTTTGTATAACTTGTATGCAAAAGTTGGAATTATTTTGAATATCAGGGTACCGTTTTAATTTTCGTCGCGAAAAAAAAAATTAAAACAAAAAAGAAATGAAATAAGAAAATGACAAAAAGTTAAAATGGAATGGCGGTCAGTCATATATGCTAGCATATGCTAAGTACGAAAACATTAACAAAAACGATTTACAAGCAGAGAAAAATGAAATGGCGCAGAAATGGAAAATGCCAAAAAATGAGAAAAGGGGCCGGAAAAAAGTAGAATTTTCATCCTGAAACATTCAGGTAATGATCTTAGTAAATTATTTGAGTTTATTACGTGTGTTTGAATATGTTTTAACGGTAAAACTTGGAATATTATACATCATTTTAATAAGTTCAATTAATAGTTTAAAGGGTCAAATGGACCCCGATAATAAAATTGATTATATATTCGTGCTCAGTGAGTTATGGGCAACTTATAAATGTAATTTATTTGGGGTTTGGTTATGTGACCTTAAACCCTGTACATAGGCCTGGCCTGCGTATTGCGTATGTGAATAGGGTATCAGGTTCCTACCTGGATTGCCCTAAGATGTGAGGAATGAAGCCTTTAGCCTAATTTGATATATTTTTATTCTTATTGAATAGAGTGGGATCGTTTGGCAATGAATCCAAAGGAAAAAGCGGTTATTGAGTGGCTGTACTAACTTTGGGAGAGGTAAGTGTTTATATCCATCTCTTTGGAGGCACCTGGCCTCGTGGATTTTCTACCACATGTTCCTTACGTGTGTAGCTGCCAATAGGCGTACTCATTATGTCTTAGCTTTGGATTTACATTGTATATTATATGTTATGTCTTGTTGTTGGTATTGCATTGAGGATTTGTGTATTGTACTCTTACTGTGAGTTAGCATCTACTTCCCGGCTGTCGATGAGAGTCTCGTGCCGGTGAAGGATTATTATTGCATCACATTGCATTCATATGCATTACATTGCATATCATATTGGGTGCAGGAGTATTCCACCCCAGGAGCAGGAGGATTCTGCTCCATTGTATCATATTGAGGGTAGGAGGATTCCGCCCTAAGAGCAGGAGTATTCCGCTCTTATGTCAGATACTGAGTGCAGGAGTATTCCGCCTCAACTTTACATTATATCGTGTGCAAGAGTATTCCGCCCCAGGAGAGTGCAGGAGTATTCCGCCTCTGGTTATATTATATCGGGTGCAGGAGTATTCCGCCCTAGGAGCAGGAGTATTCTGCTCCAGTTGGTTATCAGATTGGATTCCCCTCGAATGCAGGAGTATTCCGCTTCGGGATGGGATTACGGGCACATGTGACCCTTTGAATCATATTTCATTTCATCTCATTTCATTTTATGCCATTGTGTAGACTTGTGGTACATAACTACTGTTCTGCTTATACGTGCATTGCTTATTTGTCTATATATTTCTGGCTCATATTCTGGGTTGCGGGGATCGGGTTGCACGCCGCAACGGTATAAATCTATGGATCGGGTTGTATGCCGCAACAGGATGAATATATGGATCGGGTTGCACGCCGCAACGGTGTAAATCTATGGATCGGGTTGCACGCCGCAACAGGATGAATATATGGATCGGGTTGCACGCCGCAACAGGATGTATTTCTGATTGTTCATGTGTTCGGGATGCCTATATTTGTTTTGGGTTATCTTATGTTCCTGGGTGTTGATGAGTTTGTCATTCCATACGTGCTTCTAGTTATTATCTTGTTCTGCGTTTTTATAATTTAAATGAGATGAATTTTGCTTATCTGTTTCTCCTCCCTGGCTAACTATCCTATTCTTTGAGGTGGCTATTCTGCCCCGCTTATTGAGTCCTTTTGACTCACCCTTGTTTGTTGTTTGTTTCTTGTCTATCTATTTCGTTTCGGCAGGTTCGCTCTAGGATTGAGTTCGCCACGTTGTGAAAGAGCGAAGACGACTTCAGCTGTTAGGGTGAGCCATCTTTTATTCCGGATGGCCACCAGTTTATTGGTTATTATTTCAGTTGCATTTTGCTCCCTTCAGGAGGTATTTGTCTTCTTTGTACTCTTAGATGTCTAGTCTGGATAGCCCTAAACCTAGTATGTTGGGTAGTCAGCTGTAATTTCTTTTGTAAAGCTTAGAGGTATCAGTATGTCAGTGTTTTTTAAAGTCTGGTTCTTATTTATGAATTGAATTATATTTATTTTCCTAATTTAATTGGTAAGGGTTCGCCCGATGGGTCTAGGAGAAAATGTCGGGTGCCCGCACGACCTAGCCGGATTTCGGGTCGTGTCAGATACAAATGGTCCATATATAACTAATATGGAAAAGGTCAAAACATGAAAGTTTTAGCCCTTCGAGTATATTTTCAGGACATTAAACCATTTGTTAATCGGAGTTATGTACAAAAAGTTATGAGCATTTTTCTAAATGTTGTCTAGTAAAGTATAAACTGAACAATATAAGGTACAACCCTCTGATGCAGCTGGGCTGCTATAAATACAGAACGGGGCTGCCTCTTTATTTGGGAAATTTTGAGTTGGGGTTTCCTTCTAGAGTTTGAAGATTAAGCTTGAGACTTTGTCTACAAATTGACGTGAGTTTTATATGGTGTTTAAAGTTTATTTTACTCATAAACTTGGATTATAATATCATTCCATCTTTTCAATTACAATAATATTGGTTGAAGTTTCCAAAATGCTATAAAGCTCAAACTTATAACTTACGAGTATTTGAGGAGATTTATAGTAGTTCTATCAAGTTGTTTTTGTTGGAAGTGTGAATCATAAAATCCTAGTTTATGGGATTAATAGTGTTCTTGAGAAAATTAAGATGATGACTAGTGTTGATTGGTGGTTTTGTGCTTGAACTTAAGAGACCTTAATTTGGAGATTTGAGGATGTTATGAGAGTCCGGTTGACTCAACTTTTATATGTATGAACTCATTGATGAATGTGTCATCGGAATTTCGATTTGGATTTAGAATCCAAGGAGTTGACCATTGGTTGACTTTGGTTGACTTTTATTGACTTTGTCTGAAAGTCACAGGCTTTGATCCCCTAGTGTATTTTGACGCATAGATTCATATTTTGAATAGTTTTGAGCGATTGGAGGCTGGTTTATGGACTTTGGATATGGATTGGTTGTTGATGTTTTGCCGGATGCAAGGTAAGGAAAACTTGAACTTCTACTTGCTTGGTTTTCTGTATAAGTATGATATATATCTCGTTAAAATTATTTTTATGGTATCAAAAGGTTTAAAGTTTTTGAATATGAGCTCACTAGTTGAAGTAGGGTTGGGCTGTTGCGATGCATTATCTATGCAATGATTATTATTATACATTCTGGAAGTCTAATTTGAGATACTTAGAATATCGTAAGTATGACTTACATTAAATTTGGTAAAGAAAGCATAGTATACAATCTATTATGAATATTGTGAGTTTAACCGTATTGTGACAGTGATCCTTTTATGAAAGTACTGTTATTACTTTGCAATGCTTAGGATTTATTTACTTAAGATATCTTACCATGATCTACAATATTTCGATTAAGGTTGTGTATGACATCATAATATGCATATTTTGCATGCATTACCTGGTTATATTATTATTCATTTGACGTGGAGTTATGTTTTGGACTATATTTCTTTTATGCTAGCATTATTCCTTAGCTGATATTATTGCCTTATTGGTATTTAGATCGTTGGGCTACTAATCTAGCATTTCTATGCCGAGGGCCTATGCTACTGAGTCGATATAGCTACTGGTCTAGCCTATTATAGTGAGGACCTATGCTACTGAGTTGATATAGCCACTGCTCTAGCCTATTATGGTGAAAGCCAATGCTACTGAGAAGATATAACCATTGGTGTAGCCTTTTTTATGGTGAGGGCCTATGCTACCGAGTTGGATTGTTATTATGGTTGAGTTGAGATCCCTTTGTTGATATTTCGGTTGAGATAGGTTCTCATTAGATCTCTGATTGAATTTATTACTGTAATGAAAAAGCTATATCCTCTCTTAGGACTATTTCATAGACTTATCTGTATATTATTTATCTTACTAGCTTTCAAAAATAGTAAGGACATGAGGGCTCGTCAAGGATCTTATTGGATCAGGGTGACTCACTCCCTTATAGTTTCTGCGTGAAGGTTCATTAGTTGAGGTACTTCTAGAGTTCTTGGTCCTGTTCGTGATTATCTTCCAGTGTTGTACATGGATGCTGCCACATAGTTCGTGGTAGTGTCTAGTCCTTCCTTATAATTTTTAGTTTGGGTTTGAACCCATTGTTACATAGCTTACACTCATAAATGCTCCATGATTAGCTGTTAGATTTTGGGTTGGTATAAAATATTTTAGTGTTTAATTCAAATTATCAGATTTATGATATTATTAGTTGTTCCATTTAATATTCTAATTTATTTTTCCTCGTCCAGTTTCCTTTCGAAACCTTGATTTCTTGAAAATAAATTTAGATGAGAAGGTTTTTATGAATTGATTCGCTTAAGGGTAGAAGCTCTTAAGTGCCATCACGTACTCATTTTTGGGTCGTGACACCAGGTTTTTCATTACAAATAAAGCAGAGGAGCTGAAAAAATACCTATTGAAGTACAAATCCAAGTTTACAAGGTTAGTGTAATACCAAGCCCAGCAACAGCAAACCATCAACGAACTAAGATAACAACCCCAAAGACCTCTATAGAAAAAGCTTAGCTTAAAATGTAGAACTCAAACTCCACTCTCTCTTTTTCTTTTTCTTTCTCTTTTTTACTTACTTTTGTATTTACTTCTCTTCAAACTTTTAGTGGTAGGTGAGAATTTTTGCTCTGTAGTTAATGCCCTTAAATGAAGAAGAAAAGAGATTATTTATAGCTGAAATTGGAAACTTCAACCGTTCACTCTAAAAGACAAAAAGTTAAATGCTCTAGGAAAAGTCCAAAGGAAGCATGCAAGGTAACAAAAGTAAAGTTGATGAGAGGTTGTGTGCGGCAGGGGTGGAGTGCTGCCATTATGTGACATCAATAGCTTTGAAACATATTTATGTGATTGGAAATCCTAACGACACTACTTTTAACAACTGATCAAGATCCAAATTAATCCGCAAATAGAGACTGAATTTTGTCTCACCGAATATCAAAGCAACGACCTTGATGAACACTGCATCGCCACTGCGACCAGCTGCGTACGATGCGAAGCTACCGCCATCAATTGAGTCATTATAACGCCATTGCTAGTGTTGTAGCTACCGCAAAACTGTCTAAAAATCAAGGCGCAATCACAGCTTTGAAGAGGAAAGCTCCAACCACCAGCAGCTACGTCAAAGCGTCACTGCCTCCATCGAGACAGCCTTAACACTGCTGCGACATCACCATCGTAGTCATTGAAAATTACCAGCCTTATACCCTCGTATCGCCACCAAAACAACCTCCATGAACAAACAACATTACAACCTCCAAGTAATTTTATTCGCCACCAAAAGCTGTTGCATAACTCGTCACTACCACTGTTTACGGCGAAACACAACCAAAATCTACCACCTTTTTCTCGTTTGAATAGAAACGACCTCATTTGGGATCGACTTAATTAGAACAAGAGAAGGATGGAAGGAAAAACCTAGTGAGCTGCTTGTCGGAATCGAGATGATGGGAAGGTTTCATGGGTAATCAGAGTATAGGATGTGGAAGAGGAGGTTGAGATGAGTCTTCTCGGAGAAAGTAACCAGTGGTTTGACCACCACTTCAAAACTCGATCTACGCCAAATCATCGAGAATCTGGAAAAACAAACCCTATATTTGGAAAGAGGCCTCTGTGGTTCTATTGACGTAAAATTTGTGGATTGCCAACGGTGGCGTACGGCGGCCGATCGGCAGAGCAATAGCGGTTCACGATGGTTCAACGGTAGGGGGCGATTTTCGCTGGTGAGGGGAGAATTTGGAAAGAGTTCCTTTAGGTTTAGGGATTTTTGAGAAATAACCAAAAATAACAAAGAAATTGCTTATAAACAAATGACATGGACCGGGTCAAGTCTAGAGTGGGCCGATTTGGAGAGGCGGACTGGACCTCTTCTTTTTTTGTTTCTCTTTTCGAATTATCTGGCCCAAATGGCCAAACTGTACAAAAATTGCAATTCATTAAGTCAAATCCTATACATTTAATCTAATAACTCCTCAAACCATTAATCTTCAAAACATCAAATCCACAATCACAACAAAAATTTCACTTGAGATTAATCATATACTTTGGTATTTTTTCTTAATTAATTAACTGAAAAAAAATCTACGAAAATTTGAAAAAATTCTAGAAAGAAACGCACAATCTGCTTAAACAAATTTTGAATTTGATGCCAAAATTAGGTGATTACAACTTTAAAAATACATAATTTTTCGAAGATCAGCCACATAAAAAAGTTTTGAGAATTTGAACTAAGCTTTTACTGGAGTTTAGTTCAAAGTTCCAAGAAATTTTCCTAGAGCTTTGTATTTGCATACCCAGAAAATTTTTATGGGACTTTTGTATTAAATTTTTAGAGTTCAAGAAACTTTTTTAGGGAGTTCATACTTGGAAGTTGGAAGTCCCAAGGAAATCTTCCTGGAACTTTGAACTAAACTCCAACAAATTTTTCTGTGACTTTGAACTAAAATATTCAAAGTTATATGGCAATTCCACAAATTTTTTTAATTCAAAGTCTCAGGAAAATTTTCAGAAATTTTTGATGTTCTTTAAATATGGCTATTTTTTAAATATTTTTAAATGATGATTGTTTTTCATGTAGCGCATTATAAACTGGTCAAATCTTTATGTTTACAGTACATGCAATGTTTTAAAAGACGCAAGGCAAAGCATTTTACTTACAATGAGTCGAGACGAAAGCCCCGAGACATGGGGCGTAAGTCGTCTTATTTTTAATTAATTTTAAATTAATAAAATATCATAATGAGCCAAAAAAATATCAAAAGTACAAAAGAAATAAGAAAATTAAAAACAAGAAAAAAGATTATAGAAACAAAAGATCTAAGCTTTTTAAATTATAAGAAATTGAATAATGTTACAGTTTTTATGAGATACAAACAAATTATAATGCCTTAACTTTCAAACAATTAAAAATAAAAATTTGTTACTATAAAAAGTGAATAAACAATAAAATTTATTACTATTACAATTTAGAACATTAATTCTTCATTGATAAATATAAAATTACTTCTAAATTATAAAATAATTGAAGTCTAACAATTTTGAGTGACAACAATAAAACATGAAGACCAATAACAAGTGATGATATTATAAACATCGGCTACGCATTTTTAGATTAAGTATACAGATGATATTCACCCTTATGATATTCTCAATTATAATACATGTAATATTATGTCTCGTTAATTGAGTTATACTCAAATTTTAAATTTCTATAGATGAATATAACTTCATTTAAAAAAAAATAGTGGATGAACTATCTTAATTAGGGAACTGGACAGATCATTTGCATAGGTTCTATAAGGCGAATCCCGAGTGCTGGGTGTTGGGAGTGCTCTGGGCACATCGTCGGGCGCTTGAGGCGTAAGCCTCACGGATCTAAGCCCCACCCGAGAGTCTCAGGGCGTTTTGCAAGTGCCCCGCCCCGAGGCGAGTCCCGAACGAATCTCAAAATTGCCTTTTTAAAATAGAGATTACATGTCAAATTAACACTCCTTCAACAGCAAAATAAGTGTCGAAGTTTTGATATGTTAAAACGTTTTCATTTAATAAGATGATTAGGGTTAAGATGTCTTTTTATTTTTTATTTTAATTACATGCCACTTTTGTCACTGGTATTTAGTTTGAAGCCACTTTTTTTATTGGTCTTATATAAGAGGCTACTTTTTGAAACTTCAATCTTTGTGGGCTGAAGTTCAAACCTTGTGGAACTTCTGGCCTAAATTATGAAGTTCCAACTTCTATCTGTAAGGGCTGAACTTTAAGCTATAGATGCGTAAACTAACCTTTGTGGGCTGAAGTTGAACTTCAATCCCTGTGGGCTGAACTTGTGTGAAATTCAACCCAAAAAAATTGAAGTTCCAAAAAGTGGCCTCTCATGTAAAACCAATAAAAAAGTGGCCTCAAACCAAAAACCACTGCCAAAAGTGGCCTTTGGTGCACTTCGCCTGTTCATCACTTGAGCAATATTGAATCCCTAAATGTTAAACGGATACTTTTTGTTACACCTTAAAATTTTATTCTATTTGTTTTAATTTATGTGAACCCATATGACGTAGCACAAAATTTAATAAAAAAAGAAAAACTTAAAATATGTGGACTAAAATAAGCCATTGGTACTTGTGTGACTACAAAACATCTCATTTACAGTGATATATTTAGAGTAAAATTATTTTTAGATTTAAAAATGAATCATTATTTTTTTAAAGAATGAAAAAGAAAATTAATTTACATAAACTGAAATGGATAGAGTAGTTCTTTTCCACGAAAATGTTATTCAAATGTCAAACGTAAAAACCTATACGAAAGCCTGAACTTTGACAAAAATTGTCTTCGAATGAAGTCCCGCCATAAACAAAATTGGGTAATTTTGATCAGTAGCCATTTTTGGACGCGCTTATTGGGGACTATCCACCGTTTCGAAATTCACTGAAGAATAGCCAAAAATTCGCGCGCACACTTAAGCTCCATTAGCGTTGGAAAAACACCCCAGACTAGTCCCATAACAAAATACTGGGGCTTTGAATAAAACTTATTCAAAGCCCAAGTATTTTGTTATGGGACTTTATATATAAAGCTTCAGTCCCCATAACAAAATGCTGGGGCTTTGAACAAGTTTTGTTCACAGCCCCAGCATTTTGTTATGGGACTGAAGCTTTATATAAAGTCCCATAACAAAATGCTGGGGCCTTGAACAAAACTTGTTCAAAGCCCCAGTATTTTATACTGGGATTAGTTTACTTCAGCTTCCCAGTATAAGTACTGGGGCTTTGAACAAGTTTTGTTCAAAGCCCCAGTATTTATACTGTAATTTGTCCGGAGGTGGCTAGTCTTCAAACAGTTTTGCATCGCTGGCTAGTATTCATTTAACGCGGTCAAAACTGGCTGCGTGACTAAATTTTTACAACAAAATTAAAAGAAAGTTTAATGTATTTTGGTAGCTATCACATTTAACCTGCCTATAGTTTTTATGAGAAAGTACAAAGAAATTTAATGCCATAAGCTAATGGGTGTGAGTAGATTTTTGTGGTCCTACTTATAGTACCTAATGCAAAACTTTGTCAATGAAACTTATATAGTACTAGCATGTTAGATTTGACTCCATTATTTCACACTTTTTTTTCTTTTAACCTCCAATGAGAGATCAAAACCGAATCCAAGGAATTTTGAGCTTGTTTGAATAAGCTTAAAAGTAGTTTAAAAGTACATATATATTTTTTGAGCTTTAATAATTCAAAAATAATGTGCTTACAAACACTTTTATACTTAAAATAAATCAAAAGTGATAAAATAAGAAATCAATATTCTCAAAAGTAGCTTATAAGCAATTTTTGACTTATAAGCTAATTATAATAAGCTTGTTTACTTTTTCCCCCTTCAGTGCACCTTATTTGACCACCACATATCGGAAGTAGTAAATCGGAAGTACCAAAAGAAACACTTGGTCAGCGAATTTGGGGGAAAAGCTTAAAGTAAAAGGCAAGAGAATAATAAAAAGGGTTAGTAAAAAAGAGTATATAACAAAAACTAATAGAGTACTTACTTTTATAGGAGAGGTTTACGATAAGATTTAGCACAGTTTAGAATTGCAAAAGTGCCCACAATTTTATACAGATCCGTACTACCTTTTGACAGTTCAATTGAGTTGATTACGGTGCAGTTTCTATAATGACAATTCTGTTAATTGATTATTTTTACATTGGTGATGAGCTTATTGCAACCCTTCTCCTCTAATTGGATTTGAGATCGATAATGTGAGCAAATTTCATGCAAAGTTTGAAGCAAGAGCTAGTTCTTTAAATGGAAGACCTATTATCTATGGAATGAAATCGGCCGTTTTCTATCAATAGATGAAACAAAAAATAAACATGTTTATCTTTTACATCAAAAGAAATAAGAGTCGATGTTTTAACTAATCTGTACTAAGTATTTGAAATATGCATCATATACTAACTGCCACCTCGTAAACTTAACATCAGAACTTTCTCATCTTTTCTTTTTCATCCCCTCTATTCAGGGCTCATGGCACCAACATAAAACAATAAACACATCGACAACCAGATTCAATATTTTCTATTCGAAGCATTGATATATGTGTGACACTAAGTTTTTAACTAATATTTCAATACATAAATTAAAAAATACGATAATTTAATCTTAGAGGCCAAACCTGTAAAATTTAAAGTGTAACCGCCATATTTAAATTTTTTAGTAGGATAAGATCCCTAGAGCCTTGAGAATCCAATAATTTCAACACATAACAGGTTAAAATTTGCCAACCCACATTAAACCATTAAATTTATGACACAAAGTCCAATACTCACATTTCCTCCCTTAGAAAACTGTTCCTTTCATTAAACTCTTGTTCCCATCTCCACATGTACTTCACAATCTGTGCAAATTGCACACAGTAGCCACAGTAGTTCTCACCATATGGCCACTAGTACCCTTTCTTCTTCCTTCACTAATAACACTAAATCCCTCTAATTCTCAATGGCTACTACTCCAACTTTAGTACTTTTCTTTTCTATTTTTCTCTTCAACCCATTACTACTTTCTTTTTCCCAACAAACCAATTTAGAAATCCAAGCACTAAACTCATTTAAACTTAATTTACATGACCCACTTGATGCACTTTCAAATTGGATTTCAAGTTCCCCTTTAGCACCATGTGATTGGCGTGGAATCATTTGTGTTAACAAATCCGTAACTGAAATCCAATTGCCACGTTTACATTTAACTGGTCAATTAACTAGCCAGATTGCTAACTTACCCATGTTGCGTAAGTTAAGCCTCCGTTACAATTACTTTAATGGTAGTATTCCTTCGTCACTAACCAAATGTACGTTGCTAGATTCTGTGTACTTACAGTATAATTCATTTTCTGGTGAAATTCCAATAGAGATATCTAACTTACTTGGACTTCAAACTTTTAATGTTGCCGGAAATAGGTTATATGGAGAAATTCCTAGTAAGTTGCCACCAAGTCTTATGTACTTTGACGTCTCGTCTAATTTGTTGTCAGGTAGCATTGTGAATGACATTACTGAACTCTTTCAGTTAATTGTATTGAATGTTTCATACAATCAGTTTACTGGTGAAATTCCGGCTAGTATTGGTAGGCTTCAACAACTTCAATATGTTGTTCTAGATTATAATGAGTTAGAAGGTACATTGCCTTCTGCACTCGCGAATTGTTCATCGTTAGTGCATTTGAGTGTAGAAGGGAATAGTGTTAGTGGTATAGTACCAGTGGGAATTGCTGCTTTGCCAAAGATTGAAGTTATAAATTTATCGCGTAATAAACTTTCTGGTTATTTACCATCTTCTGTTTTTTGCAATCCCTCTCTTCGTGTTGTTGAGTTAGGTTTCAATGGTTTTACTGAGATTCTGCAGCCACAGGGTCAGAAATGTTTTAGTTCTTTGCAAGTTTTGGATCTTCGGTACAATCAAATACATGGGGATTTCCCAGTTTTCTTGGAAAATAATTCTGCATTGACATCCTTGGACTTGTCAGGGAATTTGTTTTCGGGTATAATCCCCGGTTCCATTGGGAATATGTGGAGATTGGAGCAACTTAGAATGGCTAATAATTCATTTGAAGGTGGTATACCTGTTGGGATCGCCAACTGTAGTAGTTTGAATGTTCTTGATTTTGAAGGGAACAGACTAATAGGGGAGATTCCAGATTTTTTAGGTGATCTTAGAAGCTTAAAGATTTTGTCAATTGGAATAAATCAGTTTTCAGGTTCAATTCCTTCTAGTTTTGGCAATATCACTAGTCTTGAAAGCCTGAATTTGGAAAGAAATCATCTTACTGGAAAGTTGCCTGATGAATTGATGTCTATGAGCAATTTAAGCACATTGAATCTTAGTGGAAACAAGTTATCTGGTAGTATTCCAATTGGTATTGGAAACCTTCAGCAGTTATCAGTTCTGAATCTGAGTAAAAATGGCTTCTCGGGGACTATCCCATCTAGCATTGGGTCTCTGTATAAGCTTGTAGCTCTTGATTTGAGTGGACAGAATTTATCAGGGGAATTACCAGCTGATCTTGCTGGTTTGCCTAGTTTACGAGTGATCGCTTTGCAAGAAAACAAGTTGTCTGGAAATGTTCCTGAAGGTTTTAGTAGCTTATTGGGTCTGCAATACTTGAATCTGTCTTCCAATTCATTTTCAGGTCATGTACCGTCTACATTTGGCTTCTTGAGCTCATTAGTTGTCCTCTCATTGTCTAACAATCACATATCTGGTACAATTCCTCCTGATTTGGGTAATTGTACTGCTCTGGAGATTTTAAATCTTAGGTCAAATTCATTGAGTGGACAAATTCCTGGTGATCTTGGACGTCTCTCCCGCTTGAATGTGCTAAATTTGGGTAGAAATAACCTGACGGGTGAAATCCCAGAAGTCATTTCCAATTGTTCATCCCTCACATCACTTGTGCTGGACTCGAACTATCTTTCAGGGAACATACCGGCTGCATTTTCTGGCTTGTCAAATTTAACTACTCTTGATCTCTCTGAAAACAACTTGAATGGAGAAATCCCACAAGATCTTACATTGCTACCAAACTTGGTGAACTTCAATGTGTCAAACAATAAGTTGGAAGGCAAGATACCAAAGATGCTTGGCCCTCGCTTTAATGATCCATCAGATTATACTGGAAACCCGGGTTTGTGTGGGGAGCCACTGGATAGAAAATGTGAGAGACGTGGTATTGGTAAGAGATTGATTATGTTTATTGCTGTGGCTGCTAGTGGAGGTCTTCTTCTTGCATCTTGCTGCTGCTTTTACATGTACGCCCTCTTGAGGTGGCGCAGGAAACTCAGAGAAAAGTCAGCTGGAGAAAAGAAGATTAGCCCAGCAAGGGTTAGTTCAAGGACCAGCGGTAGTCGTGGCAGTGGTGTCAATGGTGGGCCTAAACTTGTTATGTTCAATAACAAAATTACAGTCGCTGAAACAATAGAAGCAACAAGAGAATTTGATGAGGAAAATGTGCTAAGCAGAACACGCCATGGAGTGCTATTCAAGGCATGTTACAATGATGGAATGTTGCTGTCAATCCTTAGACTGCCAGATGAATCACTAGATGAGAACAAGTTCAAAAAAGAGGCTGAATCACTTGGCAAAGTGAAACACAGAAACCTAACTGTACTCCGTGGGTACTATGCTGGCCCTCCAGACCTTAGACTGTTAGCCTACGATTACATGCCGAATGGGAACCTTGCAACACTGCTTCAAGAAGCATCCCACCAAGATGGTCACATCCTCAATTGGCCAATGCGACACCTCATAGCACTTGGCATTGCTCGCGGACTTGCTTTCCTCCACGCAGCCTCTATTATCCATGGTGATGTTAAACCGCAAAATGTCCTATTTGACGCAGATTTTGAAGCCCATCTTTCAGACTTCGGCCTAGACAAGCTCACTGTTGCCACACCAGCCGAGCCTTCTACTTCAACATCGGTTGGTACTCTAGGCTACGTAGCGCCAGAAGTAGCATTAACAGGCGAAGCCACGAGACAATCAGATGTTTATAGCTTTGGCATTGTGTTATTGGAACTGCTAACAGGAAAAAGGCCATTAATGTTCACGCAAGATGAGGACATTGTGAAATGGGTGAAGAGGCAATTGCAGAGAGGGCAGATTTCAGAATTGTTAGAACCAGGATTGCATGAACTGGATCCTGAGTCATCAGAATGGGAGGAGTTCTTGTTAGGAATAAAAGTAGGCTTGCTTTGCACTGCACCGGACCCCTTTGATCGACCCAACATGACTGACATTGTTTTCATGCTCGAAGGTTGTCGTGTCGGCCCCAATGTATCTTCTGCTGATCCCACTGGCCAAATATCACTGGCCTGAAGAACCAAGACCTGTAATGGTAACGCGTAGAAGCCCAAGTTTTCATTCTAATTCTTTGCCTTTTTATATTGGCTCTGTTGATATTTGCAGGAATTTGATCACAATGTAACAGTAGCTAGCTCAAGCAGTTTAGTTTTCACTCCTTAGCTTTCTTATTTAAGAAAAAGGATCATTCTCAAATTTGTAGCTATAGCAATTTATTGATATTGGATTTCTGTTATAAAGGCCCTCTTGAGCTAAAAAAAAAAGAAAAAGAAAAAAAAGAAGAAATGTGTTGATGTTTACCAGTTTTAGCTTTTAACAGATGTTACTCAATTCAAGAAATCTGTTTCTGTTGCTGTGACCAGATGACAGTAATAATTGAATTTTTATAAAAAAAAATGTTAGAACATTGTGGGAGAGTCGATGACATTGAGTGGTGCCCAGTGCCCACTTAAGTAGGATAATTGGTAGCAGAGCCATGAGCTGAGCTTTCCAGCCAAAGGACTAATGGAAAGTAACAAAGAGTTTGAAGGTATTAAGGGAAACTGGAAATGCAGCCAATTAAGTTAATGGTATTGGTATACATAGAGAGACACCTTTGCAAAAAGAGAAAAGAAAGGCCATGCTTTGAGAGTTTAATTTTACATGTTACATTATTGAACTAAGTTGACTTTAATGTAAAATTCATCGGAACTAGCCTGATAAGCGAACAACAGAGGTAGAAATTAATTAAACTGATACTATAACTTTTTCTTATATATTGTTAGTATATGTAACTTTAAATCCTTCCACGAATGGATTAAGGTTTGTGTATTCACTATCCAGTATCATTAATGAAGTAGCTGTATAAGTACAGTTTGGTTACTTGTCTGGAGTTGTTTTAATGGACAACTGAGTAAAAGCGAAGACAAATAAGGCCCTCTTATGCTCCAATTAAGGGGCTGGGGAGATGAGGGGTCAAAGCTTGAGGCGATAGGGGACAAAGGAAAACAAATCTTTTGAAAGAGACACAGACCAAAATGATTTCGATGGTGACACAACATGAATTAATTCAACATTTTGTGGGGTTATGTCATTATTTTATGTCTATAGGGTGATTATTAGCATTTCTTTTTCTTGGCCATTTGATAGAAAAACTCATTTCTGCCCAAAAAAAAAACAAAAAAAAAAAAAAAAAAAAAAGAAAAAATCTTTATACTGTCCGTACAACATAAGTTATAGGGTTTACATGAGATTTTCTACATAGATTTCTATTACTTAAGTATGGTTAAACTAACCTAAGTCATTGTAACAAGTAAATTCGCGTCAAGAAATAAATAATAATCAAGACAAGAAGATATTGTAACAACTGTAGTATTTGATTTCTTTATATATGATGAGTAGTACAATCTCTATAATTCCTCTGATTCATCTTTTCAACTATAAATATTACAAGTAGAAATCTAAGGGCATTTGAGCTTGATCCTGAATCTTCCTTATAATGAATTTGTAGAGATAAATCCAAGGGCCTTTGAGCTTGATCTTGAATCTTCCTCTTGATGAGCTTGTAGAGAAATAAGTAACTCCTTGAAGATTTATAGCAATTTGCAGCCTTTGATCCACTAGTTCCTTATTGCTTCTTGTTATGAATTCCTCCTTGATCATTTTGAGTTTCACCATCTTCCAATGATGCCTGCTTCAAGCTCTCCACATTTAGTTTGGAGAGCTGTAGCGAAAGATTTATTATGATAGGTTCAAAGTCGCCAAATTTGATCATGACGTCATTCTCTTCATATCCTTCAGCGAAGTTGCAGATTACCACAGGGTCGTGCGAGCCAAACATGATAGAGACCTGGTTCGCATCTTCCTTTTCATCTTCCAGTTCAATCTTCCCTTCATTGGCCAATTTCATTATTTTATCTTTGAAGACGAAGCATTTCTCGAGTGAGTGCCCCACGAGTCGAGGGTACTTGCAATAATTCGGATCATTCGTCTTTCCAGCTTCATTGGGACGCTTCATCTCTGGTAGCTCAATGAACTTTAACTCCAGAAGTTCATCAAAAATTGCGGGAACATCGGAATCTAGAAATGGATATTCCCTTTCTAGCATCTCTTTTAAAGTTAACTTCCGACTTGACTTGTCCTTAAAGAAAGTTGCCTTCACGCTTTGCTTCTTGCTTACCTTCATGGTGAACTTTAGAGATGCAGCATCAACATTCATAAATTCTTTATTTTCGGCCTTGGGCGCCACCTTGCTCAATTCTTTCCCTCTGTGAGATTCATAGACAGGTGGTCCTTCATTTCCACTGGAAGCGATGCTTAATTCCATATCATGAGCACGTGTGGCCAACTCTTCATAAGTCCTAGGCTTTATTCCTTGCAGGATATAGCGGAGCCCCCAATGCATGCCTTGAATGCACATCTCAATTCCTGAAGCTTCACTGAGTCTATCTTTGTAGTTAAGACTTTCAGGCCTCCATCGATTGATAAAATCAATAACTGGTTCTTCCTTTCGTTGGCGAGTATTCGTGAGCTCTATCATGCTCACAGTACGCCTTGTGCTATAAAAGCAATTGAGAACTCATGCTCCAGCTCCTCCCAACTATCAGTAGAACCAGACTCGAGGTCCGTATACCAATCAAAGGCATTTCCCTTAAGGGAGCGAACAAATTGCTTGACAAGATAATCTCCATAAGTTCCAGCATTATTGTATGTTTCAACAAAGTGTGCCACATGTTGCTTTAGATTTTCCTTGCCGTCAAACTGTTGGAATTTTGGGGGTTGATAACCAGTGGGCATTTTTAAGTTATCAATCCTTGCAGTGTACGGCTTCGCAGATGCGAGAGAAGACTTGGAAGCAACCTCGTACTTATCCTTAATTGTCCCCATAATAATCTCTTTTAGCTGATCAAGAAGAGGCTAGAAAGACATATTTGGTATCTTTTTTATTATCTCTTGATATTTTTGAGATGATTTTGCTAGAGGATATGAAGCCCTTTTTATAGGAGTGAGTTAGGGTTTGGTGGAGTAGCCTTCAAGTAACCCTAATGGGCTAATCTTGTAGAAACCATAGTCCAATATTTTTATGAACTAATTAACAAATTTTCAGTGTCTACAAATGCCCCCACTTCAAGTCTTGTTTGAGTTGTAGATGCGAAGACAAGATTTGAAGTATTGGAGATCTTGCCCTCATATTTGGCCTCCATTGTTGAAGACGCCTTTTTTGCTTGTGAGAGAAGAGATGAAGAGCAGAACTGGTCCCACCGGGCGTGCCAATTTGTTTGCAACATAATTTAGCAATTACAAACAACATAAAGAAAAGTACTTTTATTGATAAAATATGTGAGTACAATTCTGTTTATCCCTTGATTCTTCCCTCCTGTTTGTTATCCGTAATTCGAAGGCCCTAGCGGCGTATTTCTCGAACGTATGATGATTTGCATCTCCTTGATATATTTGATGATCAAGAAGAGGCTAGAAAGACATAATTGGTGTATTTTTTATGATCTCTTGATATTTTTGAGATGCTTTTGCTAGAGGATATGAAGCCCATTTTATAGGAGTGAGTTAGGGTTTGGTGGAGTAGCCTCCAAGCAACCCTAACGGGCTAATCTTGTAGAAACTCTAATCTAATATTTTGATGGACTAATTTAACAAATTTTCAGTGTCTACAGTCATATCAGTTTGTATCTAATGCTTTTCTTAAAATTAATTTAGTTTTGTTTGGTGTAAATTTTGAGTGCATAAGCTTTGTTGGTGCATTTGATACCCACATCGATGTGTGATCAAGATCTAACTACAAAGGATTTCTTGTTAATTTGTTAAAATTGTCGACCATATCACGAGACTAATATTTCTTGTTAATTTGGTAAAATTGTCGACCATATCACGAGACTGTGCTAGAAAGGGACAAGACCAACAACATGAAATGATTCTCTTTTTCTATAAAGATCTGGATATCGTTTTCACATCAACCACACATGGAATACATAGGCATGTTTTAGTAGCATGAGGTTGAGATCTAGGCTAATAATTTTTATATTTATACCAAAATCAGCCGCCATGACTGTTAGGCCAGCATCTCTTGGTCTGTATGTCTAATGGTATTACAGATTAAATGCATGGGATCACTCAAAAGTGTGGTTGGATGGATGAGATTTTTCCATTCTTAAAAAGAGATTGCTTGTCTAAATTGAGAATGGAAAAATTTCTTATACAGGGAGCTTTTTCTTTTAATAGAGCTTAATTCAATATGACTTTAGATTACTTGGACAAGTAAAGTTTGTATACTGAATGGTTATGGAAAATTATATTGGACATGAGGAGAGCCAAACATTGATTTCTCTTCGATGGTGCAATTGCCACACATTTCAATAAATAATAATGTTGTACCCTATTATTATCGATGTTCTAAGAAGACAGTCCCACTTGGATAAACAGTTGATTCTTCATTGGTTTAGTTTTTGTCAATTTTTTCGGTTTTGTTCCTTCTTTTGTCATTTTTTAATGTGATATACACCGCCAAGCACATAGCAACACTATCAGTCCAATTACTAACGGACTATTTATGTAATCAAGTTGTGCATATAGCTTTAGCCAAAAAACCGTGTGCATTAATCTACATAATTAATCATATCCAAAGAACTTAGTCTCCCTGTCCCATTTTGTTTGTCATAATTACTATTTCGAAAGTTAAATTTTTTAAATTTAACTGTAGATTAGGATATAAAATCTTTACTTTTTTTTAAAATAAAATTTACATATTTGAAAACTACATGAAAAGTATTATAAGCCACAATAAATTATAACTCAAAATATTTAAAAGATATATATAAAAATTATGGTCAAACATAAATTTGTCTGGCTCTCGAAATCCGAACTACGACAAACAAAGTGGGACAGAGGGAGTACTTGAACTACTTACAATGAATTTTTATTGTGTTGAAAATGGAAAAATTTCTATTTACCAAGATATCTTCATAATTGAATTAAGTAGTGATGAATGATTTACAGACTCAAAAGCAAGTTATTTTTAACATAAAATAGATTATTGGACTTATTAAAATGTGGAGTATAAAGCAAGCATGAACGTAAAAGCGAGAGACTTGATTACCATAAAGACTAAAAACTATACTAAACATCAAGAGTGTACAAAATTGCATACATGTGATTGTGTAATTGACGCGCGCGCGCGTGCGCGTGTGTGTATATATATATTATTGTAAATAGATTAATTATGTATATTAGGTTAGTTATGTAAATTGTATATTGGGCCAAGCCCGTTAGGTTTACTTGGTCCCTAAGTTAGGTTTAGGATAGATTTCTTTTGTATAAATAGGGGACTCCCCTCATCAATGAAAGCAAGAGTTTTCACCCAAACATTGTTTCTCTCGTGTGAGTGTGTTCGGTTTTATATGGTATCAGAGCCATTGTGAAACTCTTCAAGTAGAAAAGTAATGGATGCTCCAAAAGGTGATGTTGCAGTCGTACGGAAGACAATCTCTCCGTATGATATCATCTCGAATGATAATCCTGGTTTGATTATCACGCAGGTCCAGTTGACCAGTGAAAACTATGAGGAATGGCGCGGTCGGTTAAAACGGCGCTGCGTGCAAGGAAGAAGTTTGGTTTTGTTGACGGATCGATCAAGATGCCCGATGAAGACTGGTGGACTATCAATTCTCTTCTAGTGTCGTGGATTAGGAATTCGATCGAGCCTACTCTTCGGACCACCATATCGCACATGGAAGTGGCAAAAGATCTGTGGGAGAGTATTCGAGAACGTCTCTCCGTGGGAAACGGACCTCGGATTCAGGAATTAAAAGCGGCTTTGGCCGGTTGTAAGCAAAAGGGATTAACTATTGCTGCTTACTATGGAAAACTGGCTATGTTGTGGGAAGAACTAGGGAATTGTGATAAGTTTCCAACTTGCTCGTGTGGAAACTGCACTTGCAATCTAACGGTTGCACTGGAGAAGAAAAGGGAAGATGATAGGGTTCACTTATTTCTTATGGGCCTCGATGAAAGTCTTTATGAAACTGTCCGTTCCAATCTCTTGGCTCAGGATCCGTTGCCATCGATGAATCAAGTCTATCAAAAGGTAATCCAAGATGAACGGGTCAAAGGGATGGCATGAACTCAGGAAGAACGAGGAGAGGTGACAGCGTTTGCTGCACAACGATCACAGCCACCGAAGACAGGCTATAAGGAGTGTCACTTGTGTGATCGAGGAGGACATCCTCCGGAACGCTGCTATGAAATCATTGGCTATCCGGAGGGGTGGGTGCATTATCCGAAGCAAGGTGCTTCGAATGGAGGACGTGGTAGAGGAAGAGCTGAAGGTAACAGAGGTGGAAGAGGTCGTGGACATCAACAGTCCGGTTCCAATGCTGGTCAAGGACGTGGCAATAATCGAGCAAATGATGCTCAGGCTGAGCTCGAGAATGGAGAAAACGGACACATAAGTGTGCCCGGACAGACTAACCTATCCGGAATAACAGGTGATCAGTTGCAGATGCTGTTCGAGTTGCTGAAAAAGGAGAAGACAAGCACAAGTGAACCATCGATCGGTAAGAAAACTTATCCTTCATGGATTATTGACACGGGAGCGTCAAATCACATGACCGGTCAGATAAGTATTTTGGAGAATTTACGAACAATACCAAAGTGTCCGGTAGGTTTACCGAACGGAAGCAGTACGATGGCGACTCAGGAAGGATCCATCAGATTTAACGAAGACATGGTTCTTCACGGAGTGTTATATGTGCCCGAAATGACTTGCAACTTGATTTCTGTGTCTCAATTAATTAATCAAGTTGGTTGCAATGTAAACTTCACTAATGATTTGTGTGTTATGCAGGACCGGGCTACGGGGAAGTTGATTGGAGCGGGTGAACAAAAGAACGGACTCTACTACTTTCGGACGATACCCGTGGTGAAAGCTGTGAAGGTCAATGTGGTAGATTTATGGCATCAAAGGTTGGGACATCCTTCGATGCAAGTAACAAAATCTCTTTCAGTTTTAGAGGATAGTGGGAAAGGTAGCTTAGAAGAAAAAGCATGTGATGTATGCCTTAGGGCAAAGCAAACTAAAAATGTATTCCCTTTGAGTAATAATAAAGCTGCTGAACCTTTTGATTTAATTCATTGTGATTTGTGGGGTCCTTAAAGAACTGAGTCTTCGTGTGGTGCATCATATTTTTTGACTGTTGTTGATGATTGTTCCCGAGAAGTTTGGGTGTTCCTGTTAGTTGATAAGAAAGAGGTCGGACAAAAATTGAAAGGTTTCTTTACAATGGTGGAAAGACAATTTAATAAACGAGTTAAGTGCGTTCAGAGTGATATTGGAACTGAATTTATAAGTTTGAGAGGGTATTTTCTCGAACAAGGGATCTTGTTTCAAACTTCTTGTGTGGGGATACCCCAGCAAAACGGTAGAGTTGAACGGAAACATAGACATATCTTAAACGTGGCACGGGCGCTACGTTTTCAAGCCAATTTGCCGATTGACTTCTGGGGAGAATGTGTGATGACGGCATGTTATTTGATTAACCGGACACCCACTAAGTTGTTGAATGGGAAGACACCGTACGATATCCTGATGGGTGTGACACCGAATTATGATCATTTGAGGGTGTTCGGTTGCTTATGTTATGCTCGCAACCAAGGACGAACAAGTGACAAGTTTGAAAGTAGGAGTCGTCGATGTGTGTTTTTGGGTTATCCAAATGGGAAGAAAGCGTGAAAAATGTACGATTTGGAAGCAAAGGAGTTTGTGTTCTCGAGGGATGTGGTGTTTTACGAAAAGGAATTTCCGTTCGCACCCAAGGAGACCGAGGTCGAAAAACGGACACAAGATACGGTTCCTGTCACCGTTGCATTGGGGGAGGAAGACGAGAGTGTGCAAGGAAAAGGGGGGTGTTGAACCCGAAGTCATGACTCCGGTAATTGAACCCGGAGTGGTGACTCCGGCAGCTGAACCTGAAGTTGTTCCCGAAGTCGAACCCGAGGAGATGGGTCGTGGAAAACGAACTAAGAAAGAGAATATCTTGCTGAGAGACTTTGTTACTAATACGGTCCAAAAGATGAGTCACCGGGTATCGTCCTGTGTTTGAAAGTCTGCTTGTTCATCCGTTTTCTCAACAACCCTCTGGTAAGCCCTATCCTCTAGCACACTATGTCAATTGTGATAATTTCTCTTCGAAACATGTGAGTTTTCTTGCAGCTATAACGCAAGGACATGAACCTACCTCCTATTCGGAGGCGGTAAAAAGTGACAAATGGAGAACAGTCATGGGGGAAGAATTGAAGGCATTGGAAGCGAACAGAACCTGGGAGTTAGTTCGCTTGCCTACCGGGAAGAAGGCCCTCGGATGTCGATGGGTATACAAGATAAAGTACAACTCGGATGGAACTATTGAAAGGTACAAAGCAAGACTGGTGATTTTTGGAAATCATCAGATCGAAGGGGTTAATTATACGGAGACATTTGCACCGGTTGTAAAGATGGTGACTGTCCGAGTTTTTCTGGCCGTAGCAGCTGCCAAAAATTGGGAATTGCATCAAATGGATGTGCACAATGCATTTTTGCATGGTGATCTTCACGAGGAAGTATATATGAAACTGCCTCCGGGACATCGCATGACGGGGAGAGGAGCTGTGTGTCGCCTTCGAAAATCATTATATGGATTAAAACAAGCTCCCCGATGTTGGTTTGCGAAGTTGTCTCCTGCACTTAAGAAATATGGGTTTAGACAATCATATTCGGATTACTCATTATTTACGATGAAGAAGGGAAATGTGCATTTAAATGTGCTTGTTTATGTGGATGATCTGATTATATCTGGTAATGATTCGAAGGCAATTCGAATTTTTAAGTTATATCTCTCGAAATATTTCCATATGAAGGATTTAGGTGCCTTGAAATACTTCTTGGGAGTTGAAGTGGCAAGGGCTCCGAAAGGAATCTTCTTGTGTCAAAGGAAGTATACATTGGATATCATATCGGAAGCAGGCTTGTTGGGGGCAAAACCGTTGGTACACTGATAGAACAAAACCATCGCTTGGCACTTG
The DNA here is from genome assembly GCA_029990175.1 of Petunia secreta. NCBI lineage: Eukaryota > Viridiplantae > Streptophyta > Magnoliopsida > Solanales > Solanaceae > Petunia > Petunia secreta. The sequence goes on along the minus strand of JARKIP010000222.1, from coordinate 470,591 downwards.
CGATTGGTCGTTTTATCAAAGATCCTGAACGCTATCGGCGACTGGTTGGAAGATTGATTTACTTGTGTTTTACACGACCGGATTTGCCCTATAGTGTGTATGTGTTGTCGCAATTCATGCAGAGTCCCCGTATTGAGCATATGGAAGCGGCACTCAGGGTTGTTCGATATTTGAAAGGCTGTCCGGGACAAGGCATTGTATTTAATTCTCAGTGTGATCTGAGATTGCACGGGTGGTGTGACTCTGATTGGGCAGGCTGTCCGGTGACACGTCGATCGTTAACAGGGTGGTATGTGTCGTTAGGGGACTCACCGATATCTTGGAGAACGAAGAAGCAACAGATCGTGTCGAGGTCCTCCGCTGAGGCAGAATATAGATCGATGGCGATGACTGTGTGTGAATTGAAGTGGTTGAAAGAGATTTTATGGAACCTTGGAATTGATCACGATTCTCCGATGAATTTGAAGTGTGACAGTCAAGCTGCGTTACATATTGCTCGGAATCCTGTCTTTCACGAACGCACTAAACATATCGAAGTCGACTGTCACTTTGTTCGGAATGAAATCATCGGAGGAGTCATTCGTCCCAGCTATGTGCCTACGACCACACAACTTGCTGATATTTTTACGAAGGCGCTGGGACGCGCCCAGTTCGAATTCTTCCTTAACAAGTTGGGCGTAAGGAACCCTCACGCTCCAACTTGAGGGGGGGGGGGGGGGTATTGTAAATAGATTAGTTATGTACATTAGGTTAGTTATATAAATTGTATATTGGGCCAAGCCCGTTAGGTTTACTTGGTCCCTAAGTTAGGTTTAGGATAGATTTCTTTTGTATAAATAGGGGACTCCCCTCATCAATGAAAGCAAGAGTTTTCACCCAAACATTGTTTCTCTCGTGTGAGTGTGTTCGGTTATATATATATAGGCCTTGCTAACATACTACATAGTTGTAGTATGTTAGCAATGTATACACTTTTTAATTCTCTAAAATGTCCTCATATTTTTTTGTCACCACATTAAACGTAAGGACTTTTCGGTCCTTTCACCAATTCCAACATTTCATGTCTAAATTTCCACCCCTACAAGTGTTCTGGCAGAGTACAATTCCCCCATCTCTAAGCTCCGGCCGTGGTTCTCAAATTCCAAATGTGTTTTTCTTTTTCCTTTGCACCTTGACATGTACTGTAATGAAGGTGAGAGTTAAGAGTGTAATGCACGATTTTTCTTGACATAAAACAACATTAATTAGACTATACTTTAATCATGTTTCAATCCCCAATTTTACTTCACATAAACTTTTACTTTATTCAAAGAAGATGAACAGAATGTAAAATTTAAAAGGAAAATAATGGAGTACTTTTTTTGTATGAATCTTAGGAGTATATAATTGTAAAGATCTACTTTTTATTCATCACTGTAAGATTTATCTTTACCACGAAGGAGAAATCCAGTGAAATATTTTTCCAATTCTGAAAAATAGTACAAATCTGCGCAGTGCTTGCGCCAGGCCACCACCAGTACCAAGTTGTAGTATTACCAGCGGCAATGCTGCTACCTTTGTTTTCTATCATTTCAACAAGAATAATATCTAAAACCTAGTACATGAATGAACATGGTAAATCTTAAAAGTAAAATTTCCTCATTTACTTGAAGTGAACTCAATGAAATTTATGCGCAATCTAGATTGGGCTTCAAAACTGATCTTGTTAATAGAAGATAAAGCTTGGATTTTTAACAGACTACTACATCCCTACAATCTTCAACCATGGATAGATTGGGTAGATGAGAGAGGTAAAGGGGTTGACCGGAAGGATTTGGCTTCAGATTTGAAGAGATGAAATGTTGGAATTTGTGAAAGGACCGAAAAGTCCTTTAAGTTTAATAAGGTGGCAAAAAAAGATGAGGACATTTTAGAGAATTAAAAAGTGTATACATTGCTAATATACTACAACTATGTAGTATGTTAGCAATATATATGTATGTGTGTGTGTGTGTAATTGATGTATAAATATAGTCCGTTGGTTCTTTACTTAAACCATCATCAAATCAAAAATTCAAAACAAAAACCAAATCAAACAAAAAAAAATATCTGAATTGGTTATATCAATTTAGTCCGACTTTGTCATTTCTGGCGAATACCCCTAAATGACAGTTCGAGAGTACTGTCTGGCAATAATTACTCTACTTGCTAGATATTTTGGTATCCGCTATATGAATTCGACTAACTCTAATTTATATTCGCGTCATGCACCTTACTAAGAAAAGGTAAAAGAGCTAGCGTCGCAAATTAGAACTTTCAACTTTGTTATACATTTTTGAATACTAATACTACTACAACAACAAAAGAAGAAGCTGAAAGTTTTTGCAATGCCATGTAAAACTTCAGTGACTAAGGAGCTGTTTGTTCATAAGCTTTTTTCAAAAAGTTTTTGGGAAAATTTGTTTGGGCATAGAACGTGGACTGTTTTTCAAAAAAATTGGATATTGATTTTTCCAAAAAGCAAAAACTGTCTGGACCCTGTTTTTGGCTGAAAAACTAACCGTTACAAATTTCAAGTTGGCCCAAAAGCTTTGCCTAATTTATAAATTGACCCTCTCTTTATTTTACCCAACAAACCCACCACCACCTACATACTCCCAACCTTATCAGCAAACAAAAGGAAGGCAACGCCTCTTCAAACCAAGCAGCTTCAACACGAAAATCAAGTTGCACAACCCTTCGGGAAATTCGACGGGTTGTTCATGGCGCTAACAAACAATCAACTCAAAGTAGCTATGTTGCTTTGCCTTTGAGATCAGCTGATCGGGAAATGCATGATCAATGTGAAGGGATCGTTCATATAATATGGGAAGATTATATTAAAGATTAACTAGTGTTGCCGTTGTAGTCAGATAGGTTTCACCTAATGGATCTTTGTAATATTTTTAGAATTTGATATTACGTTAAACTAATTATATTATTCTAGTAATGTAGCTCCTTGCATTTATATGATTGGAGCAGGTCATGTAGGAATGTTGATTGCAACCTACTTGTCTTTAAATTCTACTTTGTATTATCTAGTGAAATTATTGTAGGCATCAATGCGTAGTAACTACCGTCCTATAAAATTGGCTTGCAAGCAGGATAATTGTTTGGTATTTTGGGGCTTTTCTGTTAATTTTTTACAAAGTATAGGGGTATAATGTCATGCTTAAGATATCTGGAAAAAAATGAAATATTTTTAAAAAAAAAATGACGAACAAACACTTTTTCATCTTGATTTCAAACTTCAACAAAAAATGGTTTTTCAAAAAGTGAAAAAAGTTTTTTCACTTTTTGTGGCCAAACGGCCACTAAATTTTGAATTTTCAAACCTTTTTTCTTTTATCACGAATGTATTAAAAGTTTTGATACTTAGCTAGCATTTGGACATAGATTCCCAAATAATTTTTGGGAAACACTTTTTGGGTGGAGTTTGATTTGAAAATGAAAAAGTGTTTGAACATATTTTTTGGGAATAAATTTTTTGGCTCAAAAGAGCCTTTGAGCTCTTATGAAAAAGAAATTTGATGTGTAAATGTTAGTTTTTGGCTCAAAAACAGCTCAATGTCACTTTTTGAGTGTTTGGAAGTTTTTGAGACAAGTTTTGCTCAAAAAGCATAAACAAACATTTTTTAGCCCAAAAACTCCCAAAAAATCCCTCCAAAAACTATGTCCAAACTAACTTGCGTGGCTTATAATATTTACTTATGATAGAATTTTGTGACTATCTCATCTAAAAGCTTAAGCTATCACAAGACACACTTTATTTATTTAATTATATTCTCAACGCGCTCCCTTAAGTGCAGGTTTAATTCTTTTTATAAGCCAACCACGTGAAAAAAAATTTAATAGTAGGAGGCGGTTAGATTGGATCCCAGGACCTTTCTCTGCTTTGATACCATGATGAAGCTGTGTAAGCATCTCATATAAAAGATTAAGCTATTAGGGAGAGCACACTTTTTTAAAAAAAAATTATATTCTCAACAACTTACAATTTCTAGAGAGTTTATATCTTATATTTTGGGATGTCTTCTTTTTTGTCATGAGGAAATAAAAAAGAATAATTACATAAATATACAATTGAACGTCTTTTATAGCAATATATACAAACATCTTTAGCTGGTCGTGGAATGAAGAGGTTCAAGTTCAGATTGAGACCAAGAAGGTTGCTTACATAAAGCTAGTGGAGAGAAAACACGAGAAAGAATAAGGAAATGTATAAGATTGTGAAGAAGGAAGCAAAGTTACTAGTTACAGACGCTAAAACGATAGCTTTTGAATGCATGTATGAGGAAATAGTAGACAAAGATGAGGAAAAGAAGTTGTATAGGCTTGCCAAGGAGAGGAATAAGCGGTTAGGGGACCTAGACCAAGTGAGGTGCATTAAAGACGGTGATGTCATGATATTGGAGCAAAAGGCTCTTATTAAATGGATATGGCAAGCATACTTTCATAAACTCTTAAATGAAGAGAGTGATAAGAATATTGTGCTGGGTCATTTAGAGCACGTCGAGAGCAGTTGTGATTTTGTAGTTTGCAGGTGTATAAACTTTAGTAAGTTAGGGAGGCAATTCGTAAGATGAAAGAGGGAAGAGGACCAAGCCTATCAAGATCCCTGTGGAATTTTGGAAGAACTGCAGGTAGAGTAGGTATGAAGTGGCTAACCAGTTTGTTCAATGTCATCCTAAGGACGGAGAAAATGCCCGAAGAATGGAGGTGGAGTACCATGATACCATTGTACAACAACAAAGGTGATATTCAAAATTGCAATAACTATAGGGGTATCAAATTACTTAGCCATATTATGAAAGTTTGGGAGAGGATAGAAGAGAAGAGGATGAGGAGATATGTAACTATCTCCGAAAACCAATTTAGATTCATGTCTGGGCGATTGACTACTGAAGCCATCCATCTTTTGAGAAGGTTGGTAGAGCAGTACAGGGTCTAGAAAAGTGACTTACGTATGGTTTTTTCAGCCTAGAAAAGACTTATTACAAAGTCCCAAGGAAGGTTTTGTGAAAATGGTTGGAGTTAAGAGGTGTACTTTTTTCATAAATCAAAGCGATTAAGGGCATGTTTAGAGCTAAGACCCATGTAAGAAACGGTAGGAGAAGAGTCAAAATATTTCCCAATCGGGATGAGGTTACATCAAGGGTCAACACTTGGTCCCTTTGATGACACCCAATTTTGTCCCGGACGCGTTAATTTAAACCTAGTTATTCTAAATTAAAATCAATTTTCGAAACTCAAAGTAATTGAGTTAAATTTAAAGGAAAAGGGCTAAATGTGTTAGACGTGGCTTTAATTTTTGGCCTACGCATGTAATTACTTCCATCTACTTAATTATATTAAGAAAGGGGGCTAAAATCATTCTATATCCTGAAATTTAGCCTAATCACGCAAATATACATATAATACACATATACACTACATACACGCATATCTTTACCCAATTCAGGAAAGAAACACCTGCGAACCGGTTGCCCAAATCTCTAACCCGCGTGACCTGTTTCCTTTTCTGATTTTTCCCCTCGGATTCTCTCCAAAAACAATCCAAAACTCGTACGAATTGATTCTCTTTTCTCTCACCAGTACAATGAACAACTCATCCAATCCGTTCATTTTGAATTTTGATCAAATCCGAGCCTTAGATCTTCTTTTTGTGAAGATAAGGACGAGAAGGGTGGGATTTTACCCTTCTCACCCTTATCTCACAGAGAGGAGATCGAAAATTGGGAGGGTTCAACAGCGTGGCGACTCCGCTAGGGAATGGCAAATGGTTCTAACCATAAGGCTTTCACGAGTTTGTTTTTTTGTATTATCTGAATTGTATGCCGATATTAGTATGATTATATCTATTGTTTACTTGCAAGCATGCTTAGATTAATCTAATTGATTGCTGTGTCTCACGAAAGCATGTCACTACACCCCTATTTGCGCACATATAAACTGGCATTCCGTTCATACTTCCCCCACTCCTGGGAACCTCTTGCATTTTCACCCCAAATATCCGTGAGGTACGCTCATGCATACCCACACTTTCTTCCACTAAAGAACCCTCTGACGAGTTGGTACACCGGCGGTTGTCGTGGGAGTAATTCGACTGCGAGGCTGCTGGCCACTCACCTGTTAGCCTCAACCGTTAACCCACTCTTAGAATGAGCTTTAGGAGCATGCATGCATTTATACCTTAGTCCGGACCCGGTCCTTGGTAGCGCCTCCATAGTTAGGAAACTACCCTTATGTCAACGGGTTCTTGCGACCCAACGACCCGCATATTATGTGTTTTGTGATAACGAATCTCCAGTCCCAGCCGAATTTTGAGCATAATTAAATTTAGAAACTTTGTTTTCCTTGTCTTATAGGTTAAAGAATGGAACAACAATTTGAAAAAATCTACTTTGGTTACCGAAATCCCAAAGAAGTTGAAAATGTGGTGCGAAAGCTTTACTAAGCAAGAGACGGCAGTAATTGAGGAAAAACTAGGTAGAATGGTAGACTTACTCTATTATGTCACCCCAAATTGCGATTTGGTTCAGGCTCTTGTCCCGTTTTGGTGTCCTACACGAGCCGTATTTAAGTTCAAGGACTTCGAGCTGACACCTACTCTAGGGGAGATAGTTGGGATAACTTGTTTAAAGTGTCAGGGCAGAGAAATGATTTTCCCAACACATCATGGGGGAAAGAAATTTCAGCAGAAGCTGGGGTTAAACAGAGACAATAGGTTGGGTTGTATTGATAACAACTGGGTTCATTTAGATTATTTGTATACGTTTGGAAACAGATGGGGTTACCGTGATTTCGGGCCGGAGTTTGCTTGTAGTAAGGAGACTCCGGAAGAGAGGCGTGTGAGAGCTTTTGTTGTTGCCTTTCTGGGTGCTATAGTCTTCCCTGAAGAAGAAGGACATATCAGAACATGTATTGGTTCCGTAGCCCATGTAATGTTTGATGGAATTGATGGGAATAAGTTTACCACTGTAGTCCCAATGATTCTGGCAGAGATATATCGGGCTTTGAATGAATGCAGGAGAGGTTCAAAATACTTTCAAGGTTGCAACCTTCTTCTCCAGGTATGGGCAATAGAGCAAGTATGTCGTCATGAAGATTGTAGAGTAGATCTATTCTATGTGGGAGATCTAGCGGGAAAGGTGAATCCCATTGTTACCCAGAATAACAGAACAAAAAGATTCGAAAAGCCAGAATGTTTTCAAGGTTGGTTTGATTTATTGGCTCGCCTTACCGATAAGGAAGTGATGTGGATGCTTAGTTATGTTCCTAATGAAGAAACTGTACCTAGAACCCCTGGGCGGTATTATATTGAATTGGCTGGTTTAACCAGGCTCCAGCCTTATGCACCTTTGAGAGTCCTTCGTCAGTTTGGGATAGAACAAGTTATTCCTCTCTGTGCCGACATGTCAAGGTCGGAAACTACTTTCGTGTTAAAGGAAGGGATACCAAGAAAGAATAAGATTTGCACTGTTTGGAAGAATCTACATCCGATATAAGTGTCAAAAAGGCAGCAGAGTTGTACCTCGGAATATCTCGCGTGGATAAAAAATGAGCGACACTTGGGTCTCAGTCCTCCAGGAAGAGTTGGCTATGAAGCCACCGACATGACGAAGAAAATGAGACAGGCAAGAGTGGGAACCAGTCACGGTGAAACATCCACCCCGGCATGCAAGAAGATGAAGCAAGCAGGAATATGATGCAACACTTGGCCAAAATGGTTGTTTATTTATTTACTTTTGATGTATTTTCAATTATGCTTTCTTTTGTTGTATTTTTATATATTATGTAATGATGATATATTGAAAAGAAAAGAAAATGAGAAGAAAAGAAAAAAGAGAAAAGAAAAGAGAGAAAAAAAAGAGAAGAAAAGAAAAAGAGAAAAGAAAAAGAAAAGAGAAAAAGAAAAGAAAAGAAGAGAAAGCAGAGAAAGGGAATGAAGAAAGTTGATTACAATGATGCGGACTTGATGATGAAGATGAAGCAAGGAAAGCAGGATTCAGTCCCAACAATGCACCTACACCAGCATGATGCAGTTGATTAGGAAAGTGGCTGCTTTATTTTAGTTCTTGATGTATTTTCAATTATGTCTTTATGCTTATTGTATTTTTCATTTGCTATGTAAGGATTATGTATGATAAAAGAAAAGAAAGAAGAAAGAAAAGAAAAAGAGAGAAAGAAAAAGAAAAAGGAGAGAAAAAGAAGAGAATGAAAGTATGGTATTATGTTGTGAAAGACAATTTTGTATCAACTTTACCTATTTAATGAAATGTCTTAATTGCTCAAAAATGGTTGTGATTGTTTTTCGTTATCATTTATTTGCTACATGCTTTAATTTATCGCTCGTTTAAAATGCAAAAGCACTACGTGACGCGCGCTATGTGATTATGTGCAAATCTTACCAACAACATGCAAACTAACACAATTACCTTTGAATTTTTCTTTTGTTTTGTTTATTCCCCAAGCAGAAGTTTGATTTGTGCTGATTGAGCTGATCCAAAGACTTCTCTGCACATTGATATACATTACATAATTCGACAATGTCTGGTATCGAGGATCAGCCTCCCACTGTCAATGACAAGACTCTGGAAACTCTCGGATCTTCAAGGGGAAACATCATTCTTGCTCAAGATGATCTTATCCTAAGCCTGACTAAGCAGATACAGATGCTGAATGATGAGCTAGCAACGATTAAAGGGTAAGGCCCTCAAAACATACCTTTAAATGCCAATCCTATTCATAATGCACCCACATATCAGAGCAACCCACTTAATCAAACGCCACCACCAAACCGTACACAAGTTTGTCAAAATACCCTGCCCGCTCAGCAAAATACCCAACCTGCTGGTTATCCTCCATATTATCCATATCCTAACGACTCCACTCCTCCTCACTACCAATATTTACCTGCCAAAGACACTCCCCGTCCTCTACAATCTAAAGCACCTATTGCTGTGGCCATTGCTCCTCAAAATGCCAATGACCCAAGACAGGGATATCCCGAGGCGCAGTATTATGAGCATGACCCTAATGGTAAGAATTTGGACTTCACAGACTATGCACCAAAAAATGAAGCGCCTGCAACTGTGGAAAAATAGGGAAAGACAAGTGGGCAAGAGGAGATAATCCAAGCGATGAAAATCATGCATCAATCTATCAAGGATTTGCAGGTGACTAAGAAACGTCAAGGCGCCTCCTACCGTAGTCTTTATCTATACCCCGACATTACTCCTCCTCCCGGGTTTAAAGTGCCAAAATTTGATATGTATGATGGTGACCCATTTGCTCATTTGACCAAGTATCTCAACAGAATGAGCGTTGCGGGAGGCAAAGAGGAACTCCTGATGGCTTACTTCAGTCATAGTCTGGAAGGCATTGTTGCTGAATGGTTTGCAAGACAGGATATAAGCAAGTGGCATAAGTTTGATGATATAGCTGATGATTTCACGAAGCAGTTTGAATACAATGTTGCGATGGTCCCTAACTTCATAACCCTAGCCAATTTGAAGAAGAAACCGGCAGAAACTTTTAGAGAATATGCCCTGAGATGGCGTGAACAGGAAGGACGGGTACAACCCCCGATGACCGAGAAGGACATGGTGAAGTACTTCATTAGTGCTCAAGATGACTCTTATTACATGCATATGCTCCCTATGATGAGTGCACCTTATGCCGAACTTCTTACAATGGGAGAGATGGTAGAAGAAGGCATCAAATCTTGTCGGGTTGTGAGCTTTGCTGAAATGAAGTTAAGTGCCCAAAATGCTCAAGCCAGCCCAAATAACTCTAGAAGGAGAGAGAAGAAGGAAGAAGTCACAGCTGTTGTTGCAGACATTGACCGCCGCCCAGCTAGAAGGTTGAACTTTGATAATCAACCTGCCTACCCTACTTACCAAAATGCCCCTCCTCATTACCCAAATGCACCCCCTCCTTACCCAAATATTCCTCCTCCTTACCCAAGTGCGCCACTCCCAAATTACCCTAGTCACTATCAAATTCCTCCCGCTCCATATCCTATCTACCAAGCACAACCGAGTTATTATCCATCACGAGCACCAGCACTACAACAATACCCTCCTCGCCAACAAAATTACCAACCCCGTGCTCCTGTCCGTCCAAATGTGCAAGGACATAACTAAAGATATGAAAGGAGAGCACCCAAAACCTATACTCCTATAGCTGAATCCTACGGTCAATTGTTTGAAAGACTGAGAAGCGCCAGAGTTGTAGAACCCGTTCCTGATAACACTCTAAATCCTCCTTCAAGGTGGTATGATTCTAATAAGCGTTGTGTTTATCATTCTGGGGCTGCGGGCCATGATGTTGTAAGATGTTATGCCTTCAAGGATAAAGTCGAAGCTTTTATCAAATCAGACACTATCCAGCTTACTGGAACTCAACCAAATGTGCAAGACAATCCTCTTCCTGCCTATGGAAACAATTCTGTCAATGTTATTTCCCTTGATGATGGGTTCGATTTGAAAGGAACCATTGTTCCCGTTAGCAATGTTAGGGTTGCCAACGAGACCAAAATATCTGTGCAGGTTAGAGCTCCCGTTCTGGTGCAAGCTGGTATCCCAAGGCCAACTGTCACTGTTATGCTTGCCTCCCCCCTTCAATATGATAGTAAGAGGGTTCCCTGGAACTATTCTGAAGTGCCTATCGGAAGTGGGAAGGTAACCGTTGCTGTTTCTGTTGCTGTTGCACAAGCCATGACCAGATCCGGTAGATGCTATACGCCTGAGAAGTTGGGTCAAGGCCTTGGGGAAAAGGAGGGCATTGTAAGAAAAGTAACTGACACTGAGGCTGAGGACTTCTGGAGGAAAATGCAGTCAAAAGACTACTCTATTCTGGAGCATTTAAAGAATACTCCTTCTCGGATATCCATCATGGCTCTGCTGATGAGCTTTGAAACACATAGAAATGCATTGCTGAAAGTGCTCTAGGAAGCAGAGGTGCCTGCTGAGATCACGGTGGAGAGCTTGGTCGTCTTGGTTGGCCAAATCTTAGAATCTCAAAAGGTGTCTTTCTTCAAAGAATAGCTTCCACCTGAGGGTATCGGACACAACAAAGCCTTGCATATTGTTGTCAAATGTAGGGACAAATTTTTTGGATGGGTGTTAATCAATGGTGGTTCTGGGCTCAACATATGTCCGTTAGCAACCCTGAAGAAACTCGGAATTGACATTGGCAAAATCAGACAAAGTAATGTGAAAGCAAGGGCTTTTGATGGGGCTCAAAGGTGCACCCTAGGAGAGGTCGATCTTGATCTGCAAATAGGTCCTGTGAACTTATCTGTGGAGTTTCAGGTGTTCGACATCACGTCTACCTATAATATGCTACTGGGAAGACCTTGGATCCACATGGCCGGAACCGTCCCTTCCACTTTGCATCAAAGTGTAAAATTCATATGGGATAACGAAGAAGTAGTGGTTAAGGGCGAAGGAAACAGCCCCCTGCATGCTAGCACCACAATCCTTATGGTAGACAGCGCCACTGATTTTGATGGGACTACTTTTCACACTGTTGAGCTAATGAATGTGACCCGAGCCTCTAATGATGATTAGAAGAGAGGTACCCTACCCAGAGTCCCCAAGATGATTGCTGGGGAAATGTTAAAAAACGGCTTCAAACTTGGTTCGGGATTGGGAGCAAATCTGAACGGCATTACTGAACCCATCTGCTTGCCCAAGAATCTGGGTACTTTTGGCTTGGGTTACTGTCCTACCAAAAAGGAGATTGAAAAGGCCAAAAGAAAACCACCCATTGTTATGCCAGAACCTCTTCCTTCCTTATACCAATCATTTGTCCAAGCACCGGAAATGGTTGTACTAGATCTGGTTGAAGGAGTTGGTAATTTGTTTTTGAGTGATGATTGGGAATGCAGTGTTGTTATTGAAGACTATGCTGAGGAGTCACCTGTGCAGAATGCTGAGGCAAAGGATCCGATGGCCAATTGGACCTGTGTCCCAGTGGAAGAGACTTGGTGAATGAACTCACTAATTTATTTCGGCATCACAGTCAGACTGAGGCCCTGAACTGTGTTTTGCCTTCGGTTTATGTTTACGTCTTTTCAAAATAACTTGTTTACATTCTGCATGTTTTACTTTAATGTATTGCCTCCCTAAATTAGACTTTTGAAACAAATAAAATGCACTGCATTCCCATATCATTATTTTGCTATGCTTAAATTATTTACTTTATTTTACGTTTTTGATTAATGTTTGTTTCTGTTTCAGCTTTCCATTTAACAAAACTGCCAAAACTTTCCTTATGATATATAATGAAACAACTGAACAAACTGGGAATGATGCACTTAATATTGGGGATTTTGATGAAGATTTTGTTCCTGATGAAATAACAAAAGAAATGGAGCAGTTCGAGAACAAGCCAAAGCCTAACTTGGAAGAAACCGAGTTAATGAACTTGGGAATTTCAGAAGATGTTAGCGAAACCAGAATCAGTGTTCATTTGACCTCAGAGGAAAGAAGAGCTTATATTGAACTATTGAACGAGTATCGAGACATCTTTACCTGGTCTTATGATGATATGCCCGGTTTGAGTACCGATCTTGTCACTCACAAGTTGCCAACTGATCCTTCATTTTCGCCTGTTAAGCAAAAGAAGTGAAACTTCAAAACTTCCACAAGCAAACAAATATTGGAAGAGGTGCAAAAGCAATTGACCGCTAAGGTGATTCGATCTCTCAAATATCCCACTTGGTTAGCAAATATGGTGCGGTGCCCAAGAAGGACGGCAAAGTTAGAGTTTGTGTTGATTATCGTGATCTCAACAAAGCAAGTCCAACAGATGATTTTCCATTGCCAAATATTCATATCCTTATTGATAGCTGTGCAAAACATGAGCTTCAGTCTTTTGTCGATTTTCGATTATTTTGCTGGTTATCACCAGATTCTAATGGATGAAGATGATGCTGAAAAGATCGCTTTTATCACACCTTGGGGTGTATTCTATTATAGAGTTATGCCTTTCGGCTTGAACAATGCTGGGGCAACGTATATGAGAGCAATGACAACTCTTTTCCATGATATGATTCACAAAGAGATTGAAGTCTATGTAGATGATGTTGTTATCAAGTCAAAGAAGAAAGAAGATTATCTGACTCATTTGAGAAAGTTCTTCAACCACTTTCGGTGGTATAACTTGAAGCTTAATCCTGCAAAATGTGCATTTGGTGTTCCCACCGGTAAGATGTTGGGTTTTATTGTAAGTCGGAGAGGTATAGAATTGGATCCGTCTAAAATCAAGACTATCCAAGACTTGCCTCCTCTGAAGAGCCGAAAAGATGTGATGAGTTTTCTTGGCCGTTTGAATTAAATAAGCCGCTTTATTGCACAATCCACGGTTATTTGTGAACCGATAATCAAGCTGTTGATGCAAGATGCTATTATTGAATGGACGGAAGACTGTCAAAAGGCTTTTGATAGGATAAAAGAGTATCTATCCAATCCGCTTGTGTTAGTTCCTCCTGAAGCTGGAAGACCACTGATCTTATATTTGTCCGTCTCGGAAAATGCATTTGGATGTGTCTTGGGGCAACATGACAAGACCGGGAAGAAAGAACAAGCCACTTATTATCTAAGCAAGAAGTTCACCCCTTATGAAGCCAAGTATACTCTTTTGGAGCGAACTTGTTGCGCCTTGACTTGGACCGCACAAAGGTTAAGGCACTATCTTTCATCCTATCCAACTTATCTTATCTCGAGGATGGATCCTTTGAAATATATCTTCCAAAAACCGATGCCCACGGGGAAGTTGGAAAAATGGCAGATTCTGTTAAGTGAATTTGACATAGTCTATGTTACCCAAAAGGCGGTAAAGGCACAAGCATTGGCGGATCATTTAGCTGAAAATCCTGTTGATGACAACTATGAACCATTGAGAACATACTTTCCCGATGAAGAAGTCTTGTTTCTGGGTGAGGATATTTCTTCTGAATATGATGGTTGGCGTCTTTTCTTTGACAGAGCAGCAAATTTCAAAGGTGTTGGTATTGGAGCTGTCTTAATTTCTGAAATGGGTCAGCATTATCCTGTTTCGGCCAAGCTTAGATTTCCATGCACTAACAACATGGCTGAATATGAAGCATGCATTTTTGGGTCTTCGATTGGCAGTTGATATGAATATTCAAGAACTTTTAGTGATCGGGATTCTGACTTGTTGATTCACCAAGTGCAAGGTGAGTGGAACACCAAGAATGCAAGGATTCTTCCTTATTTGCGTTGTGTCCAAAAATTGTGCAAAAGGTTTGCAAAGATTGAGTTCAAGCATGTTCCAAGAATTCAAAATGAGTTTGCTGACGCTTTAGCAACTTTATCCTCTATGATCCAGCATCCTGACAAGAATGATATTGATCCTATTGAAATTGAATTGCATGATAGGCCGGCTTATTGTTTTCAAGTTGATGAAGAGCGAGATGGTCATCCTTGCTATTGTCATATCAAGACTTATCTCAAGGTTGGGAGTTATCCTGAAAATGCAACAAGTGTTCAAAAGAAGAGCATTCGGAGGTTAGCAAATCAATTCTTCCTAAGCGGTGAAATCTTATATAGGAGGACTCCAGACTTAGGATTCTTAAGGTGTGTTGATGCCGTTGAAGCCAATAAATTTCTTACGGAAGTGCATACAGGAGTTTGTGGACCACACATGAATGGTTTTGTCTTGGCAAAGAAGATCTTGAGAGCCGGTTATTTTTGGCTAACTATGGAAACTGATTGTGTTCAGTTTGTGCAGAAATGCCATCAATGTCAAATTCACGGAGATATGATCAAAAGACCTCCTTCTGAACTTCATGCAATGAGTTCTCCCTGGCCTTTTGTTGCTTGGGGAATGGATGTTATTGGTCCTATTGAGCCGGCCGCTTCAAATGGACATCGCTTTATTTTGGTGGCTATTTATTACTTCACCAAGTGGGTGGAAGCAACTTCTCACAAGTCCGTAACCAAAAAAGTGGTATCAGATTTTGTGCGCAACAATATCATTTGTAGATTCGGAGTTCCTGAATCAATCATTACTGATAATGGTGTAAACTTGAATAGTGATTTAATGAGAGCAACTTGTGAAAGCTTCAAGACTACTCATCGCAACTCTACTGCATACCGGCCCCAAATGAATGGAGCTGTTGAAGCGGCAAATAAGAACATCAAGCGTATTCTTCGCAAGATGATTGATAATTATAGAGATTGGCATGAAAAGTTGCCTTTTGCACTTCTTGGGTACCGCACCACCACTAGAACTTCAACTGGGGCAACTCCCTATCTTTTGGTGTACGACACAGAAGCAGTCTTACCCGCGGAAGTAGAAATTCCTTCCTTGAGAATCATTCAAGAAGCTAAATTAGAAAATGCTGAATGGGTGAAGATCAGATGTGAACAGTTGATGCTTATTGATAAGAAAAGAAAAGAATGAATGCAATTTTTCATGGGCAACTTTACCAAAATCGCATGATCAAGTCTTTTGCCAAGAAAGTGAGAGTGAGAGACTTCAAACCGGGGCAATTGGTGATAAAGAAGATCTTTCCTAATCAAGAAGAAGCAAGGGGCAAATTTGCACCAAATTGGCAAGGTCCATATGTGGTTCATCGTGTTTTATCCGGAGGAGCACTGATTCTGGCAGAAATGGATGGTCAAGTTTGGCCAAAAGCAATCAACGCAGATGCCGTCAAAAGATACTATGTCTGAAGCAATCACAAGTTAGCATTGTTCTGAATGTAATTTTTGATGTAATGCAAACTACGCGTGACCTGAATCCCAAGGCGGGATACGTAGTAACTCATATAGAGTTTGGTTGCATTGATATAAGAATTTCTCCTATTTCCTCTTTTATGTAATTTTGAATTACTTCTGACCTGATTCCTGGAATGGCAACAGGATAAATAGGCAATCCCCTTCGGATTCGGTCAAAATATTGTAACACTTTAGGCTTTTTATCTTTTATGATGTAATTCCGAACTATGCATCTGGGCAGATGTGTAGGTTTTCCAATTCGGATGCGGCTTCGTACTTAGATTGCCATATTTTCCCCAAAATCTTTATGTAAGCAGAACTATGCACAGTCTGATTCCCGTGGAGGGATACGTAGGCGCTCTTAACGGGCTCGACTCTATAATATTAAAAATTTTCAGTTTCCCCTAAGGCAAGCAACTGGAGCAATTTTTGCAAGATAATTTAAAGATATGGAAGATAGAAACTGGGGTAACTTTTGCAAAAAGAGTTCGAAGGCATAATGGTTTGACTGCGGCAGATTTTTACAAAATTGGTATTGCTTATCAATGGATGAAGCGGCAAAGTTCTAAAAGTATTCAAGATTAGCACAAGTTGCAAATACAAAGGACGTTCAGTTTGTTTCGAGATATGTCATGAGTATGAGCTAAAGCAGGAATTTTAAATGCATTATAAACTTTTCTTTGCATATCAGTGATTACTTGCTTACTATTTTACCAAATTACTTTATTTTGCCTCTATCTTAGGACGAGTTATACTATTGAGTTCATAAACCAAGTTTACGAAGATGGTTTTCAAAGCCCAAGTCTCACGAAGAAGAGGAAGCGATAGCAGCAAATTCAAGATGAATCAGCACAAATCAAACACCCCTCCAAAACTAACGAATTTTTCTTTGAGAGCGGAAACATGAAGGTTTAAAGGGAAAGAGCATTCACACGGGACAAGCAACACCAATTAAATTGACAACGCATACGATTCTGCTTGACAGATCATTCAAATTTACTCTTGCGGCATCTAAGCATTACATTTGATTATTGCCGAAAAGGCGGCGCTTTTCTTTTCTCAACATCTTAACATTGCGATAGAATTTACCTCGCAATATTGATAGACAAGTCAACTGGAACATCGCTTTCGGCGTGTTTCGCGATGTCGGTTGTCTTGCAATATTGGCATTTTACATTTAAAATAGATTGATAGTTTAAGACAAGTCGGCTGAAGCACCCCTTTCGAAGTTTTTCGCGATGTCGGTTGTCTTACAATATTGACATGTTACATTTGAAATAGATTGATAGTTTAAGACAAGTCGGCTGAAACACCGCTTTCGGAGTGTCTCGCGATGTCAGTTGTCTTGCAATATTGGCATGTTACATTTAAAATAGATTGATAGTTTAAGACAAGTCAGCTGAAGCACCGCTTTCGGAGTGTTTCGCGATGTCAGCTGTCTTGCAATATTGGCATTTTATTGATGGTTTAAGACAAGTCCGCTGAAGCACCGCTTTCGGAGTGTTTCGCGATGTCGGTTGTCTTGCAATATTGGCATTTATTGATAGTTTAAGATAAGTCGGCTGAAGCACTGCTTTCGGAGTATTTCGCGATGTCGGTTGTCTTGCAATATTGGCATGTTATATTTAAAGTATATTGATAGTGATGGACAAGTCGGCTGAAGCACCGCTTTCGGAGTGTTTCGCGATGTCGGTTGTCTTGCAACATTAGCATGTTATATTTGGATTAGATGATAAAGATAGAAAATTCGACTTGGGACATCATGTCTCGTTAGTCGACTTACCTTATGAAAGCATTGCATTCTGCGACTCGTTTTCACTGTACTTATTATTTTACTTTACTGTTTCAGAATAATGATCAACCTAGAGGCTCTCCGGGCGGAGCGTCTCATTAGTTGATTGAAGGAAGAACTTATTGATGATATCGCAACCAGCATTTACAGTCCATATTATCATTTTATTTACTTCCTTATTCCAAAATTATCAAAGTTTTAAAGCAGTTGCTCGCTTACCATTTGTTAAGTCTTTATAGAATTTTAGCGGCACCGCAGCAGCATTTGGATCATAACGCGGAACTTTTTCTTAGCAGTAAACTGGGGCAATCGTTGATATGAGCTAGACTCGTCAACGAGGATCTGAAGAATCGCACTCGAACAAGCAAATTCTATCCTAATCTTTTGTTTCGGATTAGGACGTCAGTCTGAATTCTTTCCTATTTGTGCGTCCTTTTTTCTATCAATCATGCGAGTCTTCGTGTCTAAGTGTCGTTGAACTACATATGGCCCGATTCTCTTTCAGCCCGAGATATGTAGGCAACTCAGAAACCCGAGTTCGGCCATCTCCATAAGCCTCGCCTTTTGGTCCTTGGGATAAGAAGTCTTGATTTTATCGGGACAAAATTGGTTTCCCGTCAACTTCTTTACCCTAAAAACTTTTTCATCCTTTTTCGGGTAAGGAGGGGCAGCTGTTGACACCTAATTTGTCCCGGACGCGTTAATTTAAACCTAGTTATTCTAAATTAAAATCAATTTTCAAAACTCAAAGTAATTGAGTTAAATTTAAAGGAAAAGTGCTAAATGTATTAGACGTGGCTTTAATTTTGGCCTACGCGTGTAATTACTTCCATCTACTTAATTATATTAAGAAAGGGGGCTAAAATCATTCTATATCCTGAAATTTAGCCTAATCACGCAAATATACATATAATACACCTATACACTACATACACGCATATCTTTTCCCAATTCAGGAAAGAAACACATGCGAACCGGTTGCCCAAATCCCTAACCCACGTGACCCGTTTCCTTTTCTGATTTTTCCGCTCGGATTCTCTCCAAAAACAATCCAAAACTCGTACGAATTGATTCTCTTTTCTCTCACCAGTACAACGAACAACTCATCCCATCCGTTCATTTTGAATTTTGATCAAATCCGAGCCTTAGATCTTCTTTTTGTGAAGATAAGGACGAGAAGGGTGGGATTTTACCCTTCTCACCCTTATTTCACAGAGAGGAGATCGAAAATCAGGAGGGTTCAACACCCTTTTTATTTGCTCTGGTGATGGATGAATGAACGTGGAGTATTCAACGGGAGGTACCATGGTGTATGTTATTTGTATATGACATAGTATTGGTTGATGAGACTCGTGGAGGAGTTAATTTAAGTTGGCGGTTTGGAGACAAACTCTGGAATCTAAAGTTTCAGGTTGAGCAGGACAAAAACAGATTACATGGAGTGTAAGTTTAGTGATGCATCTCATGAGTCTGATGTGGATGTAACGCGTGATACATAAGTTATCCCCAAGAAAGAAAAATTTAAGTATCTTGGGGCAATAATCCAAGGGAGTGGAGAGATTGATGATGATGTCACTCATCGTATGGAGCAGGTTGGATAAAATAGAGGCTCACTTCCGATGTCCTAAGAAAGTTCCTCCTACACTTAAGGCTAAGTTCTATAGAGTGATTGTTAGACCAACTACGTTATATGGGTCAGAGTGTTTTGCCCAGTCAAGAACACCCACATTAAGAAGATGCAAGTATTCAAAAGGAGTATCCTTATATGAATGTGTGAGCATACTTGGAAAGATAAGATTATGAACAAGGTCAGTCGGGATTAGATGTGAGTTGCTTCAGTGGTGGATAAGATGCGGAAAACAAGGTTGAGATGATTCGGGCATGTGAAAAGGAGAGCATAGATGCCCTAGTGAGGAGATGTGACAAGTTTGTTATGCTGAGTCTACTGAGAGGTAAAGGTAGACCGAGGAAGAATTAAGGCGAGGTATTAGGCAGGACATGGCACAGCGTCAGATCACCAAAAACTTGATCTTAGATAGTGAAGCATGGAAATCGAGGATTAGGATAGAAAGCTATAAGGGTAGAAGGCAGTTGAGAGTTTCTCTTTTTTAAGTGGTTGAACATAGTCTAGTGTATGGTTTTAGTAAACCTTCTCAATATTATAGGTATTTTTTTTTTGTTTTCTTATTCTTCACTTTTACTAAGTGATGTTGTTTTATTTAACCTAGTTAACTCTAATATTGATGTCATTGCTTTTCTTTACCTTGATATTTTCATCAAATACTATATTCTTGTAGCTTTCTTTTCTTTTCTTGTTTTTTTTTTCCAAACTCATTTTCAAACCTGTTTTTATTGAGTTGAGGGTCTTTCAAAAATAGTCTCTCAACCTCACTCATATAGAGGTAAGGTCTGCATACGCCTCATTCTCTCCAAATTCTACTTCTGAGATCATACTGGTATATTGTTATTGTTATTATTGTTGTTGTTTTACATACAGACATCTTTGCAAAATTATAAGATATAGCTACACTTTTTCCAAAAATAACAAATCAGGCACGAAACTCTAATAGAAAGTAACAAAGGGTTGAAGGTGTTAAAAAGAGAAAGTGCAAATGGGGCCAATTAAGTTAATGGTATACATAAAGAGACATCCTGTTGACACCCAGTTTTGTCCCTCTTTTTTTTTTTTTTTTTTTTGGCAAATTGGCTATATTTAATTAAAAAGTGATAATAGCAATTTTTCAAATAAAACTGCATTGGATTTCCTGAATTAACATGCATAATACTATTATAGTCTTCCTATTTATATAATACTTACTTAATTGTGATTATAATTACGTATTTGTATTTATTTAGGCTATTTACTGAAATACAGATTTTATTTGTGCAATTTACTGCATTGCCGTACTATTTAATAGTTATATGTGACCATTTATATCTAATTAGTATTATTTATGGTCATTTATATATATATTTAAAACTTTTCCTATTTTTATACTAATTATTTATATTTATAGGTATTTTATATTAAATACTAGCCAATTAGTTAATTTACAAACTCATTTTCTACTATATCTAGTCCTCGTCATCACTCTTCGTCCACATATACACCACCTAAGCTTACACCTCATAAAAATACACTCCTCACACATGTGTACAACACTCCCATGCATCATTTAATGAATTGTCTCCTACACCTCAGCATATACGTGTATACACATATATGTGGACGAATCTCGGCCTTTCATCCTACAAATCCAACGACTGATATTAACTTTCCTATTTTTAATATTCCAATCAAGTCCTCCATTCTCAAACCCTAAAATCACTACTCCCTCTTCCCTTTCCAAAAGCCGCCATCACCCCTATTCTTTCCTCTCCCCCGTTCCCACGATACAGTCCAAGTACATACCCAAATACACCTCAGAGCGCCACAATAGCTCCACCCAAATCCCGCCAGTTATGCTGACTCCTCCTCACGCGTTCCTCTCTATCTGAATTTATCATTCTCTCTCTTCTCATATAAAACCTGAAAAGGAAATTAGGAAATCGGGCATGAATCTTTACAAATCGGAACAGATACACTACATACGAGACAAGAATTTTGAATATTCAAGCTTGAATCACACGAAAATAGGAGGAATCAATTGCTGACCCGACCAGATTTTCATGTCATCGACCTGACCTATACTCAAATACTGGGTATCATCTCTCCTCTTTATTTCTTTTTGTTATTCGATTCTTTGAACTGCCATGAAAAATAGCATGTTATTTGTTTGATTAAATCCACGTCTAACTTTCCTATTCAAATGTCCCTTTAATTCATTTTCTTAAAATGTAGAGTTGTTTGATATCATGGTTATTTAGGTCGAATCTTCGCCGAGTCATCTGAATTACTTTTAAATTAATTGGGTGTTGAATATGATTGAAATTTTTCCCAATTGTTATTCTGTGAAATCGAAGAATCTAGCCATTTGGAGTTAGAAATCGTTTGATTGTTATGAAACCTTAGATACTAATCGAAGAGTTCGAAATTTTTGCTTAACATAGCATATAGAGTGATCCTTTGAAATCCCGATGGAATGCTATCATATTTCCCCTCACAAACGTCCTCATTTCATTCACATATCTGTTCGCACGACAATTTTTGATCTTTCATACAATCTTACAATTATGAAGTAATTTTCTCAAGTTTGGTCATGACATATTTCTCGCTAGAAAGGCATTGAACGTTTTTCTGCTTTAATTTTAAAAAGAGACGGTGTCTTATTTTGGTAACTCTTAAATATACATGATGCCCTCACTGATTTCCGGGTGTCATAGAAGGTAAATAGATCCCCCCATTCAAATTTCAAACAGTTAGTTTATTTTGGGAGTATTATACAACTTTGATATTCCACTTAATTTCTGGTAATTGACAATGCAATCTTCTTCTTTTCTTTTAAGGAAATTAATGATTTTTTTATGAGAATTTGAAATTCACACAGCCCTACCCCTAGCCTTATATAAACCAGGCACCTCACCTCTTTAAGACACTTTTACAAGCTGAATATACAACAGAACACTATACTATTCTCTTCTTCTCCTTCTCTACATTTCACACACTGAAAAGCATACATACACACTGCATACTCTTCTTTTCAGAGGAATAATGGTTCTGGCCTTTGTCTGTTGATGATTAACATTACTGGCTGAAAGTGCAAGTAAAATTTGAAGGTAAAAACTCCTAACTGGTTGAATGGCACTCGAAAGTGGAGGAACCATGCTTCTGTGATTTGTTTTATTGCCTGGGCATGTTTACGATGTGTTTTTGCCTTACTGGCCCTTGTACTAACTCCATCATGTAGCTTCGGATAGCTTTAAAAGGTTATACCTCCATTGGTTTGTTACATGCAGGTTTAAGGATTAACAAGTAACCATTTGCTTACGAATTTGAGCTTCTAATATTAAATTATAGAAAAGAACCTATGGGTTCACTTATGGTGTATACATGACACTTTTTTCTAACTTTAAACCTCCCTCTAGATCCTCTTATTTGTGTATTCATTAGGGCTTCCCCGCTTTTATATATTGTGTATTGTTCATGTGCAAGGCCACCGTGATGAAGTGGCAAAAGCTGCTTGACAGCAGTAAGAAAACACAGCTAAGCTGTTGCGTGTTGGCTATGATAGGGGCCTTTATATACCTCCTCTTTATTTATCTTGCTTTGTTGGAGTTAGGCATTTTTGAGACTTAATCTGAGAACTAGACATTTCTGTAACCCATAACTATACAGGACAGGTTAAATATGATATTACAACAAGGGGTTGTTTCTAAAAATATCAGAGAAAGGGCTAAAATTGCAGTATGTGCTGAAAACTAGACTATTTGTGCAAAACTAATTTTCTGGAAAATTGCAGCAGTGTCTTTTCAGGTTAAAACTGATATTGAAAGTATTTTAGGCTATTTGTGCAACTCTGCTGTACATGAAGCTGAATGATTTTCTGAAGAGGCTAAAAGTGCTATCTATATCGAAAAGTGGATTATTTCTGCAAATTCGAGTTTTTAGAACGTAACAGTACATGCTGTTTTCTTGAAATTGGCTAACGCGAAAACTGGTCTATTTTTGTAAATCTGAAAGTGACTGAAACTTTAACAAGTTTAAGATATTCAAACTTGATCTTTTAAACTTATTTGGAGGCCCAAATCCTTTTTTCTTAAAAGTTCAATATTTGTACTTGCCTATTTCCTTGATTTATGTGAAAGCATGACCGTATTTTATGTGATGCTTAGAGGCCTAGTTATTTGGCACTTAAAATATTTAGGGAGTCTAAATGTTATACGTTTTAATTGGTCGTCCCAATGACTTCCGTGACTTTAAGTTGGGAGCCTAGTAAACTGTTAGGACGTTTAAATTATTAGCAAGCACTTTAGTTAAATACTTAAAGAGGGTAAGTGGGTAAAAGGAATTAAGCCCCTCGGATATGATGTAAACTACCCGAGCTATATATTTGATAGTGGATTCTGAAATTATTGTCCCTTACAAATGCCGGGTTCTGATCCGAATAGGATAACAAAACCTAGTGTTTTTTTTATTAAAGTGTTTAATTAGTTATTGTTTAATTTTTTTAATTTATGGCTATTTGTGCAACATAATTATTATTTCAGATTACTTATGCAAATGTATTAAACTGCCTATTTATTTATTTTTCATCCCATATCCCTTTTGTTTATTTTATTTAATTTTTTTATAAGCAGTATGTTAAAACCCAATATAGAAATCGGCCGGGAACCACATTTGTGGAACTTAGGAGGTGCCTAACCCCTTCCTTCTAGGTTAACTTGAACACTTACCCGAATCTCTGACTAGTAGACCAACCCGGAGTTATTTCTTTAAATTGAATTAGAAATGCTTTTAGGTGACCTAAGATGCCTAAGAAATTTAGTAGGTGGCGACTCTAAATCTCTAACTCCAAACGAGTTACCCTAAGTCGAAAACCACCTTCAAGTGGGGTGCGACAGAATGGCGACTGTGCTGGGGATTAAATGTTCTAACCATTATGATTTTTATATTGGGTTTATTCTTGCTTTGGTTATTTTGAATTCAATACTAACTTTTCCTATTTGCAGGTTTGTAATCTTTTATATTATGTAACTTTTTGATAACAAGATAGTTAGTTTATCATTGAATTATTTGTTGTATTCTGTTCATACTCCTCCACCCCTGAAAAATTGACACTTGCACACACACAAAAAGTTACGTGGATCTCACTGTCGTTTCACTCTAAAAAACCCTTCAGGAGGAACGGGTAGAATCTAGTTGGTCCGTGGTACAGCCAACAATTCTAAACATTTCCATCCCTTGGTTGTCCGACTGGGGCCATGTCCTTGTCTAGATTAGCCAACTCTTAATGAAGACTCTTTTTAGGGATCATTCATCATGTCATGTCTGTACCATTTTGACTTCGACTCATGTCTAAGTCTATTAGTTCACCACATTTGAGTGAACTGAATGGGTTTTCGACCCTAAAGGACATTTAAATGTGTTACGTGTGCATCTATTTAAAGTTGAACGTGTCTAATGTAGACCATTTGTTCCCAAAAAGTGTGGATCATCCAATTATTTATTTTTATTGGGGTTGTCACAAGTCACGAAGATTTGGAAGATCAAATAAAACATAGACTTTAAATTGATTTTTCTACTTTTATGGAACGAAATCAATTATTTATTTCTATCTGCCATAATAAAAATAAATGGTATTCCTACATTTATTTATTTTTTAAAAATGTGTTATTTCTACATTTATACAACAAAATCGATTATTTAATAATAATTACTTTTTATTTCTTTTTGGATTATGAGAACAAATGGGATGACGCAAAATACACGTTTGATTTTAAATACCATAACCAAAATTAGAAAGGCTTAACATCCTTGGTATGTTAAAGTCCATTAGCCAACCTTGTCCAATTCAAATGACGCCTATCATGCATATTATGTGTTGATGTTGTTAGGCCTACCTCCGGCACAAAAGAGGTCCCTTGCATTGTAGAACGCAATATATTTTGCATATTACAATTATTATCTCCACACTGACTTGTTGTTTTCATGTGAAAGTTTTACTCCCACTCTCGAGGTTGACTTGTGCATTCTGGCCGAGAATCAGTACCGGACCAGAGCCAAAGGCCCAATTACAACTTATCCCGCCTCACAAACTAGAAGAAGAGGACGACGAAACATCATGTTTGAGTTGAATAACACTGCTCTTAGTGACGATAACATTGGGATTAGTGGGACACCCCGCAAGCTTGCCCCGGTTGGGTATAACGAACATGTTGCTACTTTAGAGCAAGAATTAAAAAACTTGAAGAGAAACTGACAATGGCCAGTTTACCCATTGTTAACTCTGCCCATTAAGGAGAGCCTGTAGATCCAAGTGGATCAGCCCGCCCTAGTAGAAAGGACCCTATACACCAAACTTATCCACCCGTTGTTTACCAAACAGTACCACCAGCCGCATACCAAACAACACTACCTGCCACTTAGCAGACAGCACCACCCGCTATCTACCAAACACCACCAACTGCTACTTACCAAGCAACCCTACCCACCAGTTATCAAGCACCACCTCCTGCACATCCTACTTACCTAAACACAAACTTACCTCGCACCAACACTACATACCCACAGCCTTACAACCCTATGTTCACTACTGAAACCAAACAACTTACTTCGCCAGTCAAAGACTATGAAAACTATGAATGGGCGAAGGATGAAGCCAATGATGATGGGATAAAAGAGAAAGTTCATAAGCTGGAGGCAGCCTTTAAGGAGTTTGACTTAGGCGAAACCACTAAAGGTTTAGCTTATGAAGACTTGTGCATCTATCCTACTTTGAAATTGCCAGACGGATACAACATACCAAAGTTCGACCTATTCAATGGCACTGGAGACCCTATGGTGCATCTGAGAACATATTGTGATAAGTTGATTGCAGCAGGGGAAGATGAGAAAGTACGAGTGAAGTTGTTCAGTCGAAGTTTGACTGGAGAGGCCTTAGGTTGGTTCTCTAAGCAGAAACCAGGCACATGGCTCGGCTGGGAAGATATGACAGCAGACTTTGTAGAAAGATTTGGGTACAATACCGAAATGGTACCAGTTCGTTTCTACTAGGAAAAGTTGAAAAAGAAACTCACAGAGACGTTTAGAGAATATGCTACGAGGTAGAGAGCAGAAGCTGCCAAAGTGCTACTCGCTATGGATGAAAGGGAAATAGTGAACATATTCATCTGCATTCAAGAGGACGTCTATTATGATAAGCTGCTGCATATGAAAAATCAGAAGTTTGCTGATGTAGTGTTGATGGGAGATGGCGTAGAAGAAGGGTTGAAAAGTGGAAAGATTATTAGCCTAGCTACATTACAGGCTACTAATAAGGCTCTCCAGTCAGGAAATGTGAGCCTTTCCAAAAAGCAGAAAGATGAAGTCTCTTTTGCTGCAACAATTCAAGACTCTGCTTTTAACCACTATTATAAAACACTGCCACCATTCTATCCCTACCATCACATACCAGCTGAATATCCCATTTACGACACTTAGCCCACTCGACCTATATTCCACACCCCAACACCAAACCGCCCACCATACCAGTGAAATACTCAACCCAACTACCGAAATGCACCACCGTACCCTCCTAGGCCCTGCCCTGAAGAAAACCAAAGACCCAAAAGGAACTACACTCCACTAACCGAATCTCGCACTCAATTGTTTGAGAGATTGAAAGCTTCCGGGCCTATCATCCCGATACCTCAAAAGATGCCAGACAACCCTTCACCTAACTTTGATTACAGTAAAAGGTGTGCATATCACTTGGGTGGACCGGGGTATGAGACAGAGAATTTTTTTGCACTAAGAGATAAGATTCAAGACCTAATAGATGAAAAGGTCATTCATTTGAAGGCGCCAAATGTGCACAATAACCCACTACCCAATCATGGGGATGAGAAGGTGAATATGATCGACTCCAGCAAAGAATGCAATTTGGAAGGCACGATTATAAAAACAGAAACTATGTTTGATGAATACAAGTTTGGCCTGGGGTACATCTTGATTTGTAGAGGAAAAAGTACTACAAAAGATGCAAGAGGTTATCATTCACTAGAGCAGTTTGTTCCAACTCTGAAACAAGCATCCATCTTTTCATGCTACATGAAAACTCTCGAGGGAGAAGGACTTGCCGAAGGTGTTCATGATATAGAAGATGAGCTGACCGGTCTAAATAAGCTATTCATGGAAGAATGTTATGAAGTTCCCGAAAAGCATACTGAGGACTTGAACATCCAGAGCTGATTTTGAAATAATGCCGATCAACTGAATCTGCAGCACATTTCGAGCATGCCGAGAACCTTAGTGGAGCTGGGGCGTTAGTTATTTTCTTAAATAAAACATGACTTCGAGTCGTTAGCTTTTGCCTTCTTTGTTTTTCGCTTTTGTTGCATCATTGTTTCCTTTCGAAGACTATTCCTTAAGTCCAATAACAAAAGCATTTCCTGTTTTTCATTTTTGAATATGCATCATTCACTGTCTGCAAAATTATTTTAATTACATTGAATCTGCGATTGCGATGTGAGTAAGCAGTCCAAAACGACGAGTACAAACCAGGCTATGGTGATTCGATAAAGGACATCTAATAAACTTCATAGTTAATCGCGGAGATCTTACAACAGACAACTGAGGCAAGAGCATATTGAGGAAGATGACTTACAATTCAAGGCAAAACAATAGAAATACATATAAGGAGAAGAATTAGACAATCCCAAAGAGACTAAAAGCATACTCGAGCAAGTGAAGCTCATAGATAGCGAAGTATGAATACAACGAGCAATAGAATGACAAAGGTATTTACCAAGGAAGTTGGAGCAAGACAGTTGATCCTAAAGTGGAATTCTCTAAATCGAGACAAAATAAACAAGATCCTTTATGTAGATACAATCAAGAGATACTACAAATTGTGCAACATTCATCTTTATTGGATTTGAACTACGTAGCGACCTGATTCCCAAGAGGGTATCGTAGGCAGCCTACTCAAGGCATGGTCAAATCATAAGAAATTTTTATTAGACACATTCAAAGAATGTATTATAGCATACTGGGGAAGAAATTTTGAGGTTCCCTCAAAATTTTAAAATTGATGATTTAGAGAAGCTTATGTCCAGACGACACATCGCAGCCTATGATTCAATGGAACAAATTTGTATCACTCTTTTAAAAATTATTTTTATAAAACACATTCATATCCCCTTTCCTTATCCCTATTGCTAACAATTCACTAAGGTTCGATGTTCGAAAAGAGAGATATTACAAGGAGGAGATTATACAAGAGACAATAACAGAGTACAACACAGCGAATGCGCAAGTCAACCTCCACCAAATACTCATAAATTTTCTTTGATTGCAGCTTTACACAGGTGCCGAATATACCTAACAAGTTTTGCAAAGCAATATTTATCAGATATAACAAGCATAGAATCAATGTCGATGGATATATAGGGGTCCGCATCTGTGGACATGATATCAACTCGAGAAGCATAGAATCTATGTTGGTGGATATATAGGGTCTGCATTTGTGGACAAGACATCAGTTTGAGAAGCATATGATACATATCGGTGGATATATACGGTCCATGTCTATGGACATGACATTAACTCGAGAAACATAGAATCCACATTGGTGGACATATAGGGTCCCCGGACATGATATCAGTTGGAGAAGCATAGAATCCATGTCGGTGGATATATAGGGTATGCGTCTGTGGACATGATATCAATTGGTGAAGCATTGAATCCATGTTAGTGGATATATAGGGCCCACATTTTTTGGACATGACATTAAATGGAGAAGCATAGATTTCGCATCGGTGGATATATAGGGTCCGCGTCTATGGACAGGACATCAACTCGAGAAGAGTAGAATCTGCGTCGGTGGATATATAGGGTCCGCGTCTGTGGACAAGACATCAGTTTGAGAAGCATATGATCCATATCGGTGGATATATAAGGTCCGCGTCTATGGAAATGACATCAACTCGAGAAGCATAGAATCTACGTTGGTGGATATATATTGTCCGCGTCTGTGGGAATGACATCAATTGGAGAAGCATAGAATCCATGTCGGTGGATATATAGGGTCTGCGTCTGTGGACATGATATCAATTGGAGAAGTATTGAATCCATGTTGGTGGATATATAGGGTCCGCATCTATGGACATGACATCAACTCGAGAAGCATAGAATCCACATTGTTAGATATATAGGGTCCGCGTCTGTGGAGATGACATTAATTGGAGAAGCATAGAATCCATGTCGGTGGATATATAGGGTCCGCGTCTGTGGAAATGATATCAATTGGAGAAGCATTGAATCCATGTCGGTGGATATATAGGGTCCACGTTTGTGGACATGACATCAATTGGAGAAGCATAGAATCTGCATCGGCGGATATATAGGGTCCTCGTTTGTGGACATGACAACAATGAAAGAAGTATAGAATCCAGGTCTGCGTTTGTGGACAATTCAACAATTGAAAGTATAGGGTCTGGGTTTGTGGGAATGGTTCAGCAATTTGAAGCAAAGTAAGGTCCACATTTATGGACATAGTTATGCAATTTGGAGCAGTAAGGTCCACATTTGTGGACAGACCAACTATTGAGCATAGAATCTACGATTGTGGATGATAGGGTCCGCATTTGTGGGAAGTTCAACCATTGAAGGAACACAGGATCCGTGCATGTGGATACAGTTCAGCATTGAAAGCAACATAAGGAATGCGTTTGTGGGCGTAACCAACAATTTAAGGAAGCATGTTTGGTCTGCATGGGTGGACAAATTCAATAATGAAAATGATTTAGGGTCCGCATTTGTGGACATAGTATTGAAAAGACATATGATTCACATCCGTGGATGATGAAAATGAAGAGCTTATTGTTTGTATTATGCGGACAAGACAGCGTTGAGCAAGCAATTCAGATACTTGCCAAAAGAAAAGACCACTCAAGTCTATTGTTAGTAGGGATACAAACAATCTGGACAACAAGGAAATCAGAATTCAGGTTTTGATACATTCCTCCAGGGAGGAAATATCTTTGAATACAAACACCGCTACGACTCACATGGCAGAGAAACATATATTTTCAGCATGACAATCGGAATGAGACATCCCTTACAAAGACTAAAAGACAAGTGCTAGAGAGAGGTTTTCAGACAAGTTTTGATGAAAGATAGAACCCTTCCCATTTCTCGTCATAAATTCCTATTCCCATTTCTAAAATCGTGCCTAAAATCTTTACTCGTGTGTCATAAATCCTTCACACATGCTATATGCCATTCCGTCCGTCGTGACAAATTGACTGCTCCGTCAACTATTTTTGCCCGAAGACTCTTTCATTATCCCCAGGCAAAGAGGGGCAGCTGTTGACACTCAATTTTGTACCTCAATTTCTTTTTTTTTTTTTTTTTTTTTTTACAATTTGGCTATATTTAATTAAAAATTAATAATTGAAATGTTTCAAACAAAACTGCATTGGATTGCATGCATTTACGTGCGTAATACTATTATTAGTCTTTCTATTTATATAATACTTACCTAATTGTGATTATAATTACGCATTTGCATTTATTTAGGCTAGTTTCTGAAATACATATTCTATTTGCGCAATTTATTGCATTACTGTATTATATGTGAGCATTTATATCTAATTAGTATTATTTATGGTCATTTATATTTATTTATGTTTAAATATATATATATATATTTATCTATTTATAATTATTTAAAATTTTTCCTATTTTTATACTAATTATATATATTTATAGGTATTTTTTATTAAATACTAGCCAATTAGTTAATTTACAAACTCATTTTCTACTACATCTAATCCTCGTCGTTACTCTTCATCCACATATACACCACCTAAGCACAACTTAAGCTTACACCTCATCAAAATACACTCCTAACACATGTGTACAACACTCTCATGCATCATTTAATGAATTGTCTCCTACACCTCAGCATATACGTGTATATATACATATCTGTGGACGAATCTCGGCCTTTCATCCTACAAATCCAACGGCTGAGATTAACTTTCCTATTTTTAATATTCCAATCAAGTCCTCCATTCTCAATCCCTAAAATCACTACTCCTTCTTCCCTTTCCAAAACCCGCCGTCACCCTTGTTCTTTCCTCTCCCCCGTTCCCACGATACATTCCAAGTACACACCCAAATACACCCCACAGCGCCACCATACCTCCACCCAAATCTCGCCAGTTATGCCGACTCCTCCTCACGCGTTCCTCTCTCTCCGAATCTATCGTTCTCTCTCTTATCATTTAAAACCCGAAAAGGATATAAGGAAATCATGCATGAATCTTTACAAATCGGAGTAGATACACTACATACGAGGCAAGAATTTTGAATATTCAAGCTTGAATCACACGAAAACATGCGGAATCAAAGGCTTACCCGACCCGGTTTTCATTTCATTGACCTGACCCATACTCAAATACCGGGTATCATCTCTCCTCTTTATTTCTTTTGTTGTTCGATTCTTTGAACTGCCATGAAAAAGAGCATCTTATTTGTTTGATTAAATGCCTATTCAACTGTCTCTTTAATTCATTTTTCTTAAAATTCAGCGTTGTTTGATAGTATGGTTATTTAGGTCGAATCTTCGCCAAGTCATCTGAATTACTTCTAAATTAATTGGGTGCTGAATATGATTGAAATTCTGCCCTATTGTTATTCTGTGAAATCGATGAATCTGGCCATTTGGAGTTATAAATCATTTGATCGTTATGAAACCTTAGATACTAATCGAAGAGTTTTCAATTTTTGCTTAACATAGGAATGATAGCATATAGAGTGATCCTTTGAAATCCCAATGGAATGCTATCATGTTTCCCCTCACAAACGTCCTTATTTCATTCACAGTTCTATTCGCACAACAATTTTTGATCTTTCATATGATCTTACAATTATGAAGTAATTTCTTCAAGTTTGGTCATGACAGATTTCTCGTTAGAAAGGCATTGAATGTTTTCCTGCTTTAATTTTAAAAAGAAATGGTGTCTTATTTTGGTAACTCTTAATTATACATGATGCCCTCAATGATTTTCGGGTGTCATAGAAAGAAAACAGATCTCCCTTTTCAAATTTCAAACAGTTAGTTTATTTTGGGAGTATTATACAACTTTGATATTCCACTTAATTTCTAGTAATTGACAATGCAATCTTATTCTTTTTTTTTAAAGGAAATTACTGATTTTTTTTCCTTTTTTTTATGAGAATTTGAAATTCACACAGCTCTACCCCTAGCCTTATATAAACCAGGCACCTCACCTCTTTAAGACACTTTTACAAGCTGAATATACAACAGAACACTATACTATTCTCTTCTTCTCCTTCTCTACACTTCACCCACTGAAAAGCATACATACACACTGCATACTCTTCTTTTCAGAGGAAGAATGGTTCTGGCCTTAATCTGTTGATAATTAACATTACTGGCTGAAAGTCCAAGTAAAATTTGAAGGTAAAAACTCCTAACTGATTGAATGGCACTAGAAAGTGAAGGAACTATTGATAAGACCCAAACCGAGCAACCATCCAAAAGCACCATCCAAGGCCAAGGAAGAGCACTTCAAGGTCATGCATTGGGACGCCATGGAAAGAAGAGCATCCGAGACACATTTCGGGGTGTTTGAAGAAGCTTCAGCAAGAGGCGGACCGCCTAGGAATGGAGGCGGACCGCCTAATGACTGCCTGCTCTCTGGACTTAAAAAGGCGGACCAAGGAGGCGGAGCGCCTCAGTGTGTGTAGGCGGAGCGCCTCAGTCTTGGAGGCGGGCGCCTCCCCCTGTGCAAGTTTGACCGGATTTTGACTTTAAGTTGCTATGTAATTCCTATTATGCCCCTACGTGGCTTATGACTTTAGAACCTACTTAAGGGTACTTTACGCCTTTCCTTATGTCTTGAATGAGGCCTATAAATACTCCATAGCTTTGCATTTTTACTTAGTTAGCTATTATGATGAATGATTGATTGTCAATGATAATGTTCAAGAGTGGATTCTCTTTGAATGAAAACCCTTTGAGACGGTTTGAGTTTACTAGTGGATTCTAGTTGAACCCCAAACCACCCCCGATCATTCTATTTGCGAGTCCCAGGTGCGGCTCGAGGGTAGTTGCATAGTGTAGGTCCTCCTTGACGTCGATACGAGGGTATCACGGAACAAGTTCTCCGTGGTTACCTTGTAGGGAGTTCGAGTAGTGTCTCACTCCTATCTTTATTTTCCGTGTTTGATTTTGATTCTTATCATCTTGGTATCAGAGCAAGGCTCGGATTTTGTTTCTACAGACCCCCGACCCTTGATTCTTCGTGCCTAGGTCGATTCCTATCTTTAGTTTCTTGTTTATTGTTATTGAAAGAAGAAAATTACAAAAAAAATTGAAAAGTTGAAAAATCTAAAAATTTGGTGTAACTTGTTGGTTTGGATGATTTATGATATGGGTGTTATAGATTCTTGATCGTGAATGAATTCCTGTTGCTTGGGTACCAAAATTGTTGGAATTGGTGAAGTTTGAAAAATTGAAACCCCAAAACCCCTTAAACCCTTGATGAACTTGTTCTTGATGATTTTTGGCTTGATTCTTGGGTTGGATTGATGTTGGATTGAAAACTTGATATTGGGGATTGATCTTCATTGAAAAACAAACGAATCGGTACCAATTTTGTGGGATTTGAACATATATAACACCAAATTTGATGAATCACAATCCTTGTTGAAACCCTTTTGATAAACCCTTGTGTTCTTGAAGTTCTTAACCTTGAATCTTGATTTGATTGATTGATTGGTTGTAAATTGATTGGGGTTTGATCTTTGTGGGTAAAACAACATTTGGGTACCTTTGGATTGCTAAAACAACGTGTGGTTTGTTGGAATTTTGGGTGTTAAAGTCGAAAAACACGTTGTTGAACTGTGCTGAAAGTTGCAGGAGGCGGAGCGCCTCAATTTGGAGGCGGAGCGCCTCATCTCTGTTAGCTCTCTGGAATTTGCTGAGGCGGAGCGCCTCCCCTGGTGAGGCGGAGCGCCTCCCCCTGGTACTCTACTGAGGCGGAGCGCCTACTCTGCTGAGGCGGAGCGCCTACTTCCTGAGAGTTGGGAATTGGGTAGAAACTTCTAGGATTTCTTATTTTGTTGATTGCATTACTTCCGGTTAGTGCTATTAGAGTATAATCCTGCTCGATTAGTGCTAATTACTTTGAGCTATTAGGATCATCGTGCCTTAGAAAGGAGACTAGAATTCAAAGAAGATCCGTAGTATCTTTTGATTCAAGTCCTCATTTAAAGTGCCTATCGTTCCAATCGAGTCCCATTAACTCCACTCACCCCGGAGTGCGAGTTGATAAGTTGAGTGATTGAGTTGTGGTTCGTTGGTCAACTACTTGAAGCTTTTAGACTCAAACTTGTGTGAAATATCCATCCCCCACTAAACACGAGCGAGCAGAGTGAAACATTTGTGAGGGAGTGGGAGAGGTATTTTACTAACGTTTGTTGCTTTTTGTAGGAACCATGGCAAACGATGGAGATGATCCCATGACGCACTTTATGGCCACCATTATGGCTAAATTGGAGGATATCTCATTGAGACTTGAAACCGTCGAGAGGAATCAAGTTGAGACCGGAGAGAGGAGGACCCCGAGTGTCCAAATTGAATCCGGAGAAGGCACGAGTCATAGCACTCCTATGACTCCCGGACACTTTGTTGAGCTAAACAAGAGGTATGAACAAAGCAAAGTTGAAGCTCTACGAGAGCGTGGGTTGGGCAATCCCCAACAAGAGAGCAATCCTCTCAACTTGGGCAATCCCCAAGGAAATGCTCCACTTCGAAGACCCGTGCGGAATGTCCCACTTCTTGAACAAATTGATGAAGTTCAAGAAGAGGAGGAGTTCGGGTATGGTGATGAAGCCTATGGGTATGATGTTCCTTATCAACCTAGGAGGCAAATGCATTGGGGTCGAAATGTGGATATGGGTAGAGGCCGAGGTCGAGGGCCACCCATGGGATATGGAGGGAGGAATGCTAGGAGGGAGTATGTTGCTCATGATGACCATTATGGAGGCCAACCGGAGCCTAACTATGGGGCACGTGACAACAACAACAACCTCAATAGTGTCAAGCTAAATCTTCCACCCTTCAAGGGAACTTGTGATCCAGAGGCATACATGGAATGGGTACTACTTATGGAGAGGGTGTTTGACACCAATGAGATGACCGAGGAGCGAAAGGGTACATATGCTATTTCTACCTTTGAGGCCTATGCTTCTACTTGGTGGGAGTCTATGAAGAGGTCTAGGAAAAGGATGAATTTGCATTTGAATGTGACTTGGGATGAGTTGAAAGGCCTTATGAACACCAAGTACATAACTCCAAGGTATCGGCAAGAGCAACTCAAGAAGCTCTATGATCTAAAGCAAGGTGTCAAATCGGTGCATGAGTACTATGATGAGTTTGAGAAAATCCGGATGGCATTGGATATGGATACCGAGTGTGTAGAACAAGCAATGATCCGCTTCAAGAATGGTTTGAGCTATGGTATAGCTTCTCAATTGAGGTTGCATACTTATCTTTCACTTCAAGATCTACTTGAAGCCGCCATTGAAGCCGAGAGATGGCTTAAGGGAGAGAGGTCCAAAAACAACACTCCTACTACTACAAGCAAGCCAAAAGAGTGGAAGACTCCAAATGCCAACTTTCCAAGTGCAAGTGCTAGCAAAGAAGTGAAGAAGCCTTATGAGAAGACTACACCACACTTGGAAGGTACTTCTAAAACTCATTTGAGTAATCCTATTTCTACTTCCACTCAATGTTATAAGTGTAAGGGCTTTGGGCATATTGCTAAGGAATGCACTACAAAAAGAACCATGGTTGTGGTTGGTGATTTGGTGTATGAGCAAGAAAGTGAGTCCAAAAATGAAGGAGTAGAGGGTGATGAGGAAGGAGATGATGGGGAGATTGTCATGGAAGAAGATGGTGATGCCCGTGCCTTCCTTGTTGTGAGGAGTCTAGGTGCCATGTGTGTGGAGGATGTTGAGACCTTACAAAGAGAGAACCTTTTTCATTCCAAATGCCGAGTCATGGGTCTCATTTGCTCTATGATCATTGACTCGGGAAGTTGTGCTAACGTTATTAGCCAAACACTAGTTGCCCAATTGAAAATACCCACCCTAAAACACCCAAATCCTTACCGGTTACAATGGCTTAGTGATTGTGGTGAGTTGAAGGTGGTTAAACAATGTTTGATCAAGTTCAAGATTGGGAACTATGTGGATGAGCACATGTTCGATGTTGTGCCTATGCAAGCATGCCACCTTCTCTTTGGTAGGCCATGGCAATTTGATCGACGTGTGGTTCATTATGGCCATGCCAACACCTATACGGTGAGGCATGAGGGGAAAAAGTTCGTGCTCCAACCCTTAACTCCCAAACAAGTGAGCGATGACTACAAACGGATGCGAGAGTTGAAGGAAGAGGCTAAAGCAAAGTCACCCATTGTACTTGAGCCCGAGTCAAACAATTTCATTGTTTTGCCATTGCATGATGAAAATGGGAGTCACTCCACTCCAATTGAGAGAGAAAAGATAGAGAGAAGTGAGGGAGTGACCGGTGACAATCCAAGAGAGGAAAAA
The DNA here is from genome assembly GCA_029990175.1 of Petunia secreta. Classification (NCBI taxonomy): domain Eukaryota; kingdom Viridiplantae; phylum Streptophyta; class Magnoliopsida; order Solanales; family Solanaceae; genus Petunia; species Petunia secreta. The sequence goes on along the minus strand of JARKIP010000222.1, from coordinate 433,798 downwards.
GGAGAGGATTTGAGGAGTGATGTAAGTGGATTGTCACCACCAACTACACTTGACCATGTGGTAAAATTGAGAGAGATGAGAGGTGAGGAAGGAAAAATTGAGAGTGAGAGCACCCATTGTTCTAACCCTTTTTTATCTTCTATCTCTTCTTGTGAAAGTTCTTGTGTAGGTACATTGGAAGACAAGTCATTGGAGCCTCAATGTGAGCTACATGAAGGAGGGGTTGCATATGACACTTCAAACTTTGCGAGTGATCAAGGAAGTACTACAAATGTAAGTGTTGCTTCACCTTTTCATGAACCTACTAGCTACTTGTCTTGTGATGACTCAACACTAGTTGGTGTTTTTGATGCATCTAGTGAGTATACTACTAGTGAAGAGTCTAGTTGTCAACTTGAGTTTGCATGTGAAACACTAGTTGGGAGGAGCACTATGCCACATCATGATGTGAGCTCATTGTTCATTGAACCCCTCCCTAGTGTAGATTTGATAGTTGACCATGATTGTGACATTTGCTATGACACACCGCCAACCTTTGACATAGGGAAAGATGAGGTAGTTGACCATTCCCTAATTGATATGCTTCTATTTGGTGGACCAATGTGTTGTGGTGAGGATGGTCTTGTCCTTGAGGAGTCCAAATTGCATGAATTGGACAAGGTTGTCTATGATGACTCCTCAAGTGAACCTAGTCTCGATAATTTGTCTATGCTTAATCATGATATTGAGATGCATGCTTTTACATTTCCATTGTGTGAAGATAATCTCATTTGTGGTAGCGACTTGTATCGGGCTAGGGTGGGTGGTCAAATGGAACCCCCATGGTGTGAAGGGTTTGACCCCTTAGGCAACCCATTGCTTGAGAATTTGGGTGAGGTAGATGGTTCTTTGAGTGACCCTACTATTGCTTGTTGGGGTTATGATGAAGAAGAGTCCATCATCAATGCCTTCCTCGAGAACTTGACTTATGAGGAGGGTTGCCTAGTTGATGAAATGGGAGGAGAAGAGAAATCCCTTGGTGTGAGTAAATATGCTCTAAAGAAGGGGAGTGGAGTGCTTGATCCTACTTGTAGGTTGGGCTATTTGATTCACTCCACTCCACATGTTGATCACACCTCGAGGATAGGTTGGTGTGTTGATCTTGAGCTTAAGGTTCAAGGGGATTTTGGTAGCTTGATCTTGCATTTCCCATCTTCCCATGACCTCTTTGCTCATTATCTTGTTGAGTGCATGATGATCTTTAACCAAGTACTCATGGTTCTCTTTGGAGACTTGATATTTATGATTGTTATTGATGCTTGGTTATATCACAAGAATGTGTTTTCCACACTTCTTGAACTAACCTACTTCCAAAGTAGGACGTTTGCTTGTTTTTGCTTGTCGTTGCTTGTAGGTTCTAAGCTCCATGCTAAGGCGGGGGAGATCTTGGAAGAAGCCTATGTCAAAGTGATGATCAAGAAGGACAAAAGAGGAGATTCTTGTCCACCCCGAGGAGATTCTTGTCCACCCCGAGGAGTTGATAGAGCCATGAGAGACCAAGCCTTGATTTCGAGGACGAAATCTTCTCAAGAAGGGGAGGATGATAAGACCCAAACCGAGCAACCATCCAAAAGCACCATCCAAGGCCAAGGAAGAGCACTTCAAGGTCATGCATTGGGACGCCATGGAAAGAAGAACATCCGAGACACATTTCGGGGTGTTTGAAGAAGCTTCAGCAAGAGGCGGACCGCCTAGGAATGGAGGCGGACCGCCTAATGACTGCCTGCTCTCTGGACTGAAGAAGGCGGACCAAGGAGGCGGAGCGCCTCAGTGTGTGTAGGCGGAGCGCCTCAGGCTTGGAGGCGGGCGCCTCCCCCTGTGCAAGTTTGACCGGGTTTTGACTTTAAGTTGCTATGTAATTCCTATTATGCCCCTACGTGGCTTATGACTTTAGAACCTACTTAAGGGTACTTTAGGCCTTTCCTTATGTCTTGAATGAGGCCTATAAATACTCCATAGCTTAGCATTTTTACTTAGTTAGCTATTATGATGAATGATTGATTGTCAATGATAATGTTCAAGAGTGGATTCTCTTTGAATGAAAACCCTTTGAGACGGTTTGAGTTTACTAGTGGATTCTAGTTGAACCCCAAACCACCCCCGCTCATTCTATTTGCGAGTCCCAGGTGCGGCTCGAGGGTAGTTGCATAGTGTAGGTCCTCCTTGACGCCGATACGAGGGTATCACGGAACAAGTTCTCCGTGGTTACCTTGTAGGGAGTTCGAGTAGTGTCTCACTCCTATCTTTATTTTCCGCGTTTGATTTTGATTCTTATCAACTATGCTTGTGTGATTTGTTTTAATATCTGGGCATGTTTACGAGGTGTTTTGGCCTTACTGGCCCTTGTACTAACTCCATTATGCAGCTTCCGATAGCCTTAACAGGTTATACCACCATAGGTTTGTTACATGCAGGTTTATTACGACTTTGAGCTTCTGATATTGAATTCTAGAAAAGAACCTATGGGTTCACTTATGGTGTATACATGACACTTTTTCTAACTTTAAACTTCCCTCTAGATCCTCTTGTTTTTGTATTCATTAGGGCTTCCCCGCTTTTATATATTGTGTATTGTTCATGTGCAAGGCCACCGTGATGAAGTGGTAAATCATGTCAGCTAGAGAAGTAGAGAAACATGTGCAAAAGCTGCTTGACAGCAGTAAGAAAACACAGCTAAGCTGTTGCGTGTTGGCTATGATAGGGGCCTTTATATACCTCCTCTTTATTTATCTTGCTTTGTTGGAGTTAGGCATTTTTGAGACTTAATCTGAGAACTAGACATTTCTGCAACCCATAACTATACTGGACAGGTTAAACATCATATTACAACAAGGGGTTGTTTCTAAAAATATCAAACAAAAGGGCTAAAATTGCAATATATGCTGAAAACTAGACTATTTGTGCAAAACTGATTTTCTGAAAAATTGCAGCAGTGTCTTTTCAGGTTAAAACTGAAATTGAAAGTAGTTTAGGCTATTTGTGCAACTCTGCTGTACAGGATGCTAAATGATTTTCTGAAGAGGCTAAAAGTGCAATCTTTATCGAAAAGTGGATTATTTTTGTAAATTCGAGTTTTTGAGAACGTAACAGTACATGTTGTTTTCTTGACATTGGCTAAAGCGAAAACTAGTCTATTTCTGCAAATCTGAAAGTGATTGAAAGGTTAACAGCAAGTGTAAGATATTCAAACTTGATCTTTAAACTTATTTGGAGGCTCAAATTCTTTTTTTCTTAAATGTTTAAAATTTGTACTTACTTATTTTCTTGATTTGTGACGCTTAGATGTCTAGTTATAGGGTACTTAACATATTTAGGGAGTCTAGATGTTTTACGTTTTAATTAGTCCTCCCAATGGTTTCTGGGATTTAAGTTGGGACGCTAGTAAACCTTTAGGACGTTTAAAATATTAGCAAGCGCTTTTGTTAAATACTTAATCTCGGATATAATGGAAACTACCCGAGCTATATATTTTATAGTGGATTCTGAAACTATCGTCCCTTACGAAAGCCGGATTCTGATCCAAATAGGATAATAAAACTTAGTGTTATTTATTCAAGTGTTTAATTAGTTATTGTTTAATTATTTAATTTGTGGCTATTTATGCAACATAATTATTATTTCAGATTGCTTATGCAAATGTATTAAACTGCCTATATATTTATTTTGCATCCCATATCCCTTTTGTTTATTTTATTTAATTTTTTATAAGCAATATGTTAAAACCCAATATAGAAATCAGTCGGGAACCACATTTGTGGAACTTAGGAGGTGCCTAACCCCTTCCTTCTAGGTTAACTTGAACACTTACCTGAATCTCAAACTAGTAGACCAACCCGGAGTTATTTCTTTAAATTGAATTAGAAATGTTTTTAGGTGACCTAATACGCCTAGGAAATTTATTAGGGTGCAACTCTAAAAGTCTAACTCCAAACGAGTTACCCCAAGTCGAAAACCACCTTCAAGTTGGGTGCGACACACCCTTGCAAAAGGAGAAAAGAAAGGTAAAAAGTCATACTTTCTTTCGAGAGTTTAATTGTACAGTACATGAGTCGGTTACATTATTGAATTCCTCGTAACTAGCCTAATAACCGAACAACAGAGGTGGAATAATATATTATAGTAACAAGTTAAATTGCACTGATATTATAAATTTTTTTAAATACTTCCTCTGTCATATTTTAGTTGTTACCTTCAGCTTTTTCACATCCATCAAGAAAATCATTAAACATGGTGTATATGTTACTATGTCGCTCCTATTTAATGTTTGACTATTAGCTTTGTTTTAGAATTTTTTTATTTATTTATTAAGGGTATAGTTGGAAAGAACTAATAAATTTAGGCTTGAAATCCTAAAGGGACAACTAATTTGAGACACACCCTTTTTGCTAAAGGGATAACTAATTTGGGACGGAGAGAGTATCTTATATTCTTACCAGGTGGAATAGGCTGTTTACCCCCTAAACTTGTCCCGAATTACTATTTTCCCATCTGAACTTTACGGGCATTCGTTTATCCCTCTTACCAACTTCCATATGATATTAGTTCATACCTTACCTACCCCTTCCAAGCGAGTGTGTAACCCATTTTTTTTGGAAGGGTGTAAGCCCTATTAAACAGAACAAATTGTATAAAAAATGGAAAATTATTTTAACTCCCCCCTATAATATTCCAACGGCAAAATGCCCAAATTATTTAACTCCCTCCCCTCCTTGAATAGACCCAACGGTAAAACCCAAATTGGGTAAGAACCCTAGCCGCTCCTTTCCATTTATTTATGGTTTAGGCCAATTACTTTTGCAAAGGTAAGTTCTTTTCATAGGCAAATGAAGATATCTCGTATGGGTTAGTTTGATTTCTCTCTAATTTTTGTTTTTCTTGAAGAAGCTTAGAAGGCTCACAATGCCTTCCATAAGATTGACTCGGCTTTGTATGGAAGATGAGGACCCTCTATTGAATGAAGAAGTTCATTGTAGCCATGGATATGTGTTGCCGATTATGACTTCTTGGGCCCCAAGGAATCCGAGTAGACGGTATTGGGTGTGTCCATACCATGGGGTAATTGATTTTTTTTATTTAAAAAAAAAAACTCTGAATATTAATAATTCAAATTTAGACTTGATCTAATCTGTTTGTTCATCATTTTAGGTTCTTAGATCATGTGATTTTTGGCGTTGGAGGGATGGAGAAATTGATCCAACATCAAAGTTCGTGATTGAAAAATTATTGGAAAAAATGGCTCAGCTTGAAAGCAGACTTGAAGTTTATGAAAACTGAGGCCATCTAAACAAGTTGAAAACAAGGTTGAGGTGCAATTGGAGAAGTAGAATGTGAGGTTGAAAAGTTGAAGGAAAAGGAGAAGAAGTGGAAGACCAAATTGATTAAAGCCAAGTTTAAAGAGAATATGTTGTGGTGTATCATCTTTGTGGATTGTATTGTAGCTATAAGCTATATGTTTCATGAGATCTATGTATCAAAATATGTGATGAAGTTTCCATAATTTGGTTGTAATGTTTGTCTTGTATTTATGTTGGTATGAAGGTTGGGTTTAACACCCTTTTGTATTGGTATTGTTGTGTTAAATGCAATAAAATCTAAAACTTTACTCTATTTTTTGTATTTTTTTAAATGCAACAAAGAATGGAACAATACTCTATTTTTTGTTATGGTTTGTTCTCAACAAAGACACATGAATAATAAGGAAACATTAACTGCATTTCATTGGCAAAAAAGATTCTAAGTTTTAAGTTTCAACTGCAGATTCAAGTTTCAAATGCAGTATATGGTTGTTACATAACAACTCAAACTAAAGTATGTCAAAACAAAAACAATCCAAAAACACTGCAGACACAGCTCCATAATCCCAGTAGCAGCCTAACTAATTACTGCATAAAACAAAAGTAGAATACTGCATAAAACATTAAGACTAGCCTAACTAATTACGTCCTAGAAGTACTAGTATGGCTTTGGATCACTCTTTCAGTAGCCTTTGCCTTTGTTTCCTTCATCTTTAGTCTATTTGTTGAAACTGATGCATTGCCTTTCCACTTCAATATTTTTTAGGCTTATGCCTAATGTCTCCAGTTACATCAGCCGACCTTTTTCCAGACCTTGTGCTCATACGAGGCTTCATAAAATTAAAAAAAAAAAACAAATTATTTACTTACAAAATATTTCCTAAATCATCATATGTAGATAAGGATATGCAAATTTACATTATGAATTGTAAATCCACTCGCTCTGTGTAGCACCCCTATGTCTACCCTTCTTGGCCTTTTAAAGCTAGTTGTACCTCTTTTTCTACCAACACCAACACCCTAGAATGACAACAGTTTATATTATTTTGGAGCTAACAATACTTAATGAGATTAGAGATGAAAATAGGATGTTACCTGACTGGTAGGTCTTTCTGGTATTAACTGCCTCTTCCTCTTCCAGTAGCATTTTTTGGAGGTAGTGTTGTTGATGAAGGAGCGGTAGAAGATGGCGGTGCTGTTGATTATGTAGCAGTAGAAGGTGGTGGTGCCGATGAACCAACACTTGAAGCACCAGCTGGTATTGAAGGTGATGGTGCTACATGACAGCCCTTATTACTGTGCCTTTTTTTTATGGCAATTACTGCATGTCATATCCACTCCCCTTTAAATATTTTCTCTCTCTTGGTTTAGTAGTCTCTTTCCTTCTAACCTTCTTTGGTCTACCAGGCATCTTCCTCACTTATGATGGAATTACTGAAGGATTTTGTGAATGTGGCCACATCTTCATTCCCAGCACAGGTGGTATAAAAAGAGCCATAAGTGTCCATGCATGTATCTCTGTTGTACCAGTGAGAAACATAGTCTAGAGGGTCTAAGTCTCTGTCATGAAGTGCTAATGACATGTTGGCAGGGTATCCTCTTAAGCCCCCATGATATGCAACTACAAGTCAGGTTTGACATGTCTACAGTATGTGTACAGTCATTTTCTTTCACTTCAAAGCCTGTATGCCCATTCCAAACAGGTGAACTCTTCATTGACTTCTTTATATTGTCCTCTAAAGTCTTTTGTACCGTTGGATAAATGTCAAGAGGCCACTTGCTGCAAAATTCCCTCATTTGCCTTATTATGTTCATCACCTTGATCCTAATCTCTTCAAGTATTGTAATAATTGTCTTGCATGTGTCTTGCTTCTAGAATTCAAGAACTGAAACTCTTAGCCATATTATTGTCTACACTGTCACATTTGATAGTGTAGTTGAAGTACACTTTGCACCATCTCTCTATGTTGTAATAGAGCAGCTCACCGATCATTTTCTCTTCCCCCAATTTCTTCATATACTTAGTGTTTTCCTTCAACTCAGTTTCAAAATTAGATCTGGTAATCCTCCAAAATGTGTTCCTCCTCTCTATACCTCTCCGTTCTTGGGCTAGTTAGCTAGGATGTGTCTAACACATTTTCTGTGTTCAAAATTTGGCAACAGGTCATCTATGGCCATTTTAATCCCTACATAGCAAATAAAGATTCAGTTAATTTAGCAAGTACAGTATGTATAAAAAATAGTTAAGTAAGTACAACATGAACAAACATTTACCTTCTGCATGTCTGTTATAGTGGTTAGATCTGTTCTATCTCCCAGCTCAAGATCAATCCTTAATATATTGACAAACTATGTCCAAGTATGCTGGTTTTCATACTCAACTACTACCCAAGCCACTGGCATCATTTGGTTATTCCTATCCTTGCACAGAACAGTGAGTAATTGGCACTTACAAACACCTTTAAAAAAGCACATATCCAACCTAATACACTTCCCACGACCAACCAAGAAAGCTTTCCTCAATGCATCAAAGCAAATGTAAAAATTGTTGAACATTTTCTTCCCACCCTGAAAAGTTTCCTCACTCAGTTTCACCACACATGTACTACCAGGATTACACCTCAAATACTCATCCTTGTAGTCTAGAATCCTGCCAGACTCTACTTCATGGTCTCCCATTATCTCTTTCAGCACCATGTATCTAACTCTTCCAACTATTGTCCTACCAACTTGCATTTCTAGCTCTTCTTTTATCATCTTCTGAAGTTCAACAGTCTTAATACCAAGATGTTGAGTAATCTTTGCCTTGTAATGTCTGGCTAGAAACTTTAAGTTGCAGAATTTATTTTTGTTAGTGCTGACTTACCTGTGAACAGGCTTGTAATTCTTCACCATAAAATCACAGTTCTACTGTCAAAGCTAGCATACAGGAGCCAATGACACTTTGATTTTTTACACTTCACCCTTATTTTATTTTCTCATTAATATACTTGTCAAGCTGAACCTTTTTAGTAATTGCATACATCGTTAAATCTTCCCTGAACTAATACACCTTCTCAAAAGCTAGATCAGTCTCCTAGAAATTTTTTTACAAGCAGGATCAAATATTACTCTTTTTCTATTTTTCTTTTATATATATATTTTTTTTTTTGTAACCTCAGACTTATCATCAGCTTCATCACTATCTGTTTCATAGCTCGCAGCCTCATCAGATGGATAAAAAGTCTCATTACTACCTAATTTCTCATCTAAACTCTTCTTATAACTAGGTTCAGTCTCATCATACCACACATCTACCTTTTTTGCCCTAGTATGAAATCAGGTTCTGTAGCTCTAGCCTTATTTTTTTTTTTTTTCTAATAGCAGTCCTTCTCACCTCCATAGGTTTCCTATATTCTTCATGAACATCACTCCCATAATCTACATTTACCTCCTCAAAGAGGTCTTCATTATCCAAACTATCTTCACTACTAGAAAAGTCACCAGTTCCAGTAGAAAAATCACTACTTTCACTTGTTGGATCTGGATGGTGTGGGTTCTTTAGGAGCCTCAATTTCAGCCTCACAATTAGGTTGTTCAAACCCTTCGTGCTCATTAAAAGAAGACCCCTCACCAACCCCAACATTTTGATCAGTCTCTTTCTCAAAAGACACACCACTTTCCCCCACACCCTGGCTTGGATATTCTATTGGAAGAGAGACCACAACCTCTTCTACCATGTGGGCTACAAATACCTCAACTACGTCCCCATTAAAAATCCAAGTCTAAATACTACTTATGTCCTTATCATATTTAATTTCTACCAAACTACCATCTGCAGGTGATTTAATATAAACTATGGAGGCCCCACCATTGTAACCAAATGTTTTTACATAATCCATCAACTCAAAATATGATAACCAATCAATTTCAATGTCAAGCACTTCAGTTGCAGTGTCACCAACAAACGTATTAGTTGTAAAGTCCACATAACCACCATGATAAACCATTAAACTTACTAGTACAAATGACATATTTTTATTCCTAAAATTGATAATACATAAATAAAATAAATCGACTAATCAGGTAATTAAAGATTAGTCCTATATTTTATCACATGCAAATCAATAATTACAAATGAACAAATGCAGAAACCCTACAATAATTTTTCACATGCAAACCAAACTGAACCAAATATAGAAACTCTAATTAAACGAACAATATATCAACAATTAAAAGATCAAATCAAGAAAGTAAAGTGTAATCTTATAATTAAACGAGCATACAGATCAACATTTAAAAGGTTAACCATAGAAATCGACTAATCAAAAAATTAAGTGAACCCTTAATACGATAAAACAGCAAACAAGAAGTAAAAATAAGATTACAACATACCTTTTACTGATTAGAACCCTAGAATTCCTCCAATCGCATCTAGATTTTAGGCAGAAATTGGATCGATTGGGTTAGGATTTTTTCGTGGGTCATTTTGTGTAAAAGAGGTGAAAGTAAAAAAGTAAAAGGGTGGGTTTATTTTTTTGTTTTAACTAGTGTAGTAAATAACAAGTTTTATAATTTGAAAATATTAAATGACGCGGCCAATTCCGAGGGCACATCTCTTCAACTCTCTCACATATTGCTGGGAAGGGATAGATAAGGTATGAACTAATATCATATGGAAGTTGGTAAGGAGGTTAATGGATGCCCGTAAAATTAAGACGGGAAAATAGTAATCCGAAACAAGTTTAAGGGATAAACAAACCTATTCCACCTTGTTAGTGTACGTAACTTCAAATCCTTTCAAGAATAAATTAAAGTTTGTGTATTCACTATCCAGCAACATTAATGAGGTAGCTGCATTCATGAAGGCAGCAGGGGACAAAATAAAATATTTTTTTTGAAAGAGACGCAGGGTGAGCGAGACATCAGAGATTTCGATGGTGACACACCCATGAATTAATTCAACATTTTGTGGGGTTGTGTCATTATTTTTTATGTACAGATAGCATGATTATCATGATTTTTTCTTAGCCAGTTGCAGAAAGACTTACTTTGTTCAAATAAAACTTTACACTGCTAATATATACTGTACATTTTAAATCCTTATATGAGCTTTTCTACATAGATTTATGTTAACAAACCAAAATCATTTCTGTTTGTCTTTAATGATTTACTTAAAGTAAAATTATTTTTGTTTGGTTTAAATATTGAGTGCTGAAGCTACTTTACTGGAGTTGAATCCTACATCTATGTGTGATCAAGATCTAAGCGCAAAGTATTTCTAGTTAACTAGTTGGGTTGGTTTATCAATAACAAAATAGAATCTAGAAAACCAACAAGACTCGAGTAAACTTTTCACTATAATATATTGAAATTTACCAACTCAATATCCCTTTCATCTTGTCCACCACGACGGTTTACTCCCAGAACTAACATATAATCTCTAAACTCTCATTATTCTCAACTATGAACCCTCCCATTCATTTTATAAAATCCAAACTCTAGTCACTTCAATACCAATTATTTGCCCTAGAACATAAAAATTTATTACGGTGATCCTATAATTGCAATTTGGGTGTAATGTGAATATGCAAGAAAAATAAGTTGGCTGCTAGAGTTTCTACAGTGTCTAAATATATAGAGCAAATATTATACGCAGCGGAATAAGGGATCAGATTACCTCCAGCCATTATTGTTCGGATTAGTCGTCGGCGTTGGATTCCTTCTCCGGTGAGTCTTTCTGATTATGGAAGATCTTCTAAGCACTCAAATACCTTACGAGATGGTGTAGTTCTTAAGGATGAATTTTTGTGCTTAGGGACCTATCCATGGCTTCTCTATTTACAGTATTCTACCATCAAGAACAACTTCTTCAACTTAATTAAGTGAGCATCCGTTTCAATTTACATAAAGTGGCTGTTTTCAGAATTGATGTGGGGATGAAGTTTCAATTGATCCATAGTAAATGAACAGTTTCATTATGCCCAAATACAGGACCATAATTCTGAAACGTTCACAGGTTGAACGTTACTTACATTCTCCCACTTGGTCCGTATACTTAATACCAAAAATTGTAGTGCTCACACTTTAAAAGAGAATCATAATACATGAATCAAAGCAATAGTTTCTCTAAGTGCGAGTAGTATTTTCCATGTATCACAATGTATTATGCCTCTAAACTTTATCCATATTTCTGAATAAATAAAACCAATATTTATTCTAAGTCCATAATGAATAGATATTTCTCAAAGTTACAAAATGTGTGCACAATAATAGATCTGAGAAATACAACATGAAATAGAGTTTCACCAACATTTGTTACTATAACGAAAGTTTACATAATGGAACCAAGTCCCATATTACCAACATGATCCTTAAATTTATATGTTGGCATGCCTTTAGTTAAAGGATCAGTTAGCATCAAATCAGTGCCAATTTGTTCAACGACCACTTTCTTATCTCTAACACGTTCTTGCAAGGCTAGATACTTAATGTTGACATGCTTATTACCAGTTCTGGTATTATTAGCCAGCAAGACAGCAGATGAATTGTCGCAATATTCCTCAATGGCCTAGAAATAGAATCAACAATTCTAAGCCCAAAAATGAAACTCTTCAACCCACCACCATGTTCGGCAGCCTCAAAACAGGAAACGAACTCAGCCTCCATAGTGGAAGTAGCAGTCAAGCCCTGCTTGGCACTTCTCCAAGATATAGCTCCACCGGCCAACATAAAAATATATCCTGATGTTGATTTGAGTGAATTAACGTAGCCGGCATAGTCTGAATCGGAGTAGCCAATCACCTCCAACTTTTCTGATCGTTTGTACATAAGCATGTAGTCTTTTGTCCCTTGAAGATATCTTAGGACTTTCTTTGCAGCTCTCCAGTGGTCAATACCTGGATTAATCTGATATCTTCCCAACATTCCAACGACAAATGCAATGTCAGGTCTTGTACAAAACTGAGCATACATCAAGCTTCCAACAACAAAAGCATATGGAATTTTTTTTATTTGTTCCCGCTCAAAGTTGTTTTTCGGACACTGGTTCAGGCTGAACTTGTCACCCTTTACTATAGGAGCTACACTTGGTGAACAATATTTCATATGAAACCTCTCTAAAATTTTGTTGATATTGGTTTCTTGAGATAAACCTAAAATACCTCGACGTCTATCTCGATGAATCTTTATTCCAATGACATAAGATGCATCACCCATATCTTTCATATCAAAATTTTTAGACAGAAATTGTTTCACCTCATATAGCAATCCCTTATCATTGGCTGCAAGTAATATATCATCTACATATAGAATTAAGAAACAAATTTTACTCCCACTAATCTTATGGTATATACATTGATCCATAATGTTCTCAACAAAACCAAACGAAAAGATAATTTCATGGAATTTTAAATACCACTGGCGAGAGGCTTGCTTCAATCCATATATAGATTTCTTTAGTTTGCATACCAAATGCTTACCATTACTAGAGGAGAATCCTTCAGGTTGTTTCATGTAAACCTGTTCCTCTAGATCACCATTGAGAAATGCAGTTTTCACGTCCATTTGTTGCAATTCTAAGTCAAAATGGGCTACTAATGCCATCATGACACGTAAGGAATCTTTCGTAGACACAGGAGAGAAAGTCTCTGTGTAGTCGATTCCTTCCCTTTGAGTGAACCCTTTAGCAACTAGTCTTGCCTTATATCTTTCTATGTTGCCCAATAAGTCTCTTTTAGTCTTAAAGACCCATTACATCCAATGGCTTTTACACCATTAGGCAAGTCGACAAGATCCCAGACATTGTTACTTTTCATGGAGTTCATCTCGTCTTTCATGGTGTTGTACCATAATTCAGACTCTTCGCAATTCATGGCTTGTGAAAAAGACTCAGGATCATTTTCGGGTCCAATGTCAGATTCTTGTAGATATAACAAAGTCATCAGATATTGCTGATTTCTTTTCTCTAGTAGATTTCCTTAATGTTGTATCAATATTTTTCTGACAATCATGTTATTCAACTGGTTGTTCAATTGCTTTTGGAATTTTTTGAACAACTTGATCTACTGGAATATTTTCAGCAGCTTGTGGATTTTCACTTGAAGTAGAAGGTTGATCTTTTAAAGATATTGAATTTTGAGCATAATCACTCCCACTAATCAAGTCATTCTCAAGAAATTTCACGTTTCTTGATTCCACAATTCTGGTGCTATAAGATGGACAATAAAATCTGTATCCTTTAGACCTTTCGGCATATCCAATGAAATACCCACTAATGGTCATTGGATCCAGCTTCTTTTATTGTGGATTATAGACTCTAACCTCAGACGGGCATCCCCATACGCGTATATGTCGCAAACTCGGTTTTCAGCCTTTGAATAACTCAAAAGGTGTCTTTGAGACAGCCTTGGTTGGAACCCGATTTAAACCCGATTTAATATATACGTTGCTGTTTTAAGAGCTTCAATCCACAAGGACTTAGGCAGCTTAGAGCTACTTAGCATATTACGCACCATGTCCAATAAAGTTTGGTTTCTTCTTTCTGCTACGCCACTTTGATCCGGAGAACCAGGCATAGTATATTGGGCAACTATCCCATTTTCTTGAAGAAACTTCGCAAATGGACCTTGTGCTTGTCCACCCTCAGTATATCTACCATAGTATTCACCACCTCTATCCGTTCTCACAATCTAAATTTGCATTCCACATTGTTTCTCTACTTCAGCCTTGAAAACCTTAAAGGCTTCTAATGCTTTGTTCTTATTATTAAGCATATAGAGATACATGTATCGTGAGTAATCATCTATAAAGGTGATGAAGTATTTCTGACCATATGCGTCCATGTCAGGACAACATATATCTGAATGTATGATTTCTAATATGCTTGAACTACTTTTGGCACCTTTCTTTGACTTGTTGGTCTGCTTGCCTTTAATGCAGTCCACACAAGTGTTGAAATCAATAAAATCCAAAGTACTAAGTACTCCATCATTTACTAATCTCTTTATTCTATCTATGGAGATATGTCCTAATCTCCGGTGCCACAAAATAGGGGATTCTTCATTCATAACACATCATTTTGTACCAGCTTGAACATGCATAACATTATAAGTGACATCATTGTAAATTAAGAGAGAAAAGACCATCAGATAATGTACCATTTCCAACAACCTTTGATTTATGAATTAAATTAAATTTATTTTCTGAAAAGTTGAAGGAATAACCTAAAGGTACAAGTCTGGAAACTGAAATTAAATTCCTAGAAAAATTAGGAATATAGAAAGTCTTTTCTAACTTCAAAATGAAACCACTACTAAGCACTAAATCGGAGGTCCCAATGGCCTCCACATGCGACTGCATCTTGTTTCCGGAATAGATGCTTTGCTCAGCTCCCACTGGCTTCCGCAGGTTTCTTAATCCCTGCAAGGAATTCGTAATATAGATTGTAGAACCAGAATGAATCCACCATGTGTTATGATTAACATCAGTCATATTAGCTTCATAAGTTACAAGTGAGATTGGATTACCTTTCTTCTCAAGCCATTTCTGAAACTTGACACAATCCTTCTTTATATGCCCCTTCTTTCTGTAGAAGAAACACGTGGATTCTTTCTTGATGTCAGTTTCAAGGGATATCTTTCCTTTCCCCTTCCTTTTGGCTTGATATGTCTTCCTTCCATGAGTAACTATGAATGCACTTTCACTTGTTTCCATCAGCAGTCGGCCCTCTTCTTGAAGACACATGGTCGGAAGTTCATTAATAGACAATTTTTCCTTATGTGTGTTATAAGAGATCTTAAAAGGACCATATTGTTGTGGAAGAGAGTTCAATATAAAGTGCACAAGGAAAGTATCGGACATTTCAACCTCAAGTGTCTTTAATTGAGCCGCTAAGTCTCGCATTTTCATGATGTGCTCACGCACACCTTTCACACTGGTGAGCTTCATTGACGAGAATTTCATAATTAATGTGCTAGCAAGTGCTTTATCTGAAGTAGCATATTGTTCATCAATAGTCTTTAGTAATGCCTTGACATCATTATACTGTTCGACAGAACCACGAATACCAGCAGCGATTTTGGTCTTGATGAACATGACACTAAAGCGGTTAGACCGCTCCCACTGTTCATGAAGAGCAATTTGCGCTGGAGTGCTGGTCTCAACAATAAGTGGTTCGTCTTTCCTTATAGCTTAATCAATGTCCATGCACTCTAAGTGAAGGAGAATTCTCTCCTTCTAAATCTTATAATTCTCACCATTCAGTTCAGGAATATCACAGATATCAGAGAAATTCGCAGGTTGCATATCTGCACAAAATATTACACGCTTAATATAAATTTGAGACAATAAACATAAATTATGATTCACCAATGCAAATCATGTACAATTGAATCTACTGACATAAATATTACATGTGGGCTAAATCTTTAATTCAATTAGACTCATTCTTTATGATAGAATTATCATCCAAGATTAATATTCTATCTTTATAATAAAACTATCAAATTCTAACTCACAATTCCTGTGGGTAATTATGAAAAAGAATTTAATATTTCATCCTAATCAATTATACAAAATATAACAAAATTTTTAAGTTATTATTTTGTGCATAATTAATAATAATCTAAATATCTAAATTTTCTCGTGTGATCCTAAATTTTAAAATTTTATTTGACCAAAGATGCTGTGGCTAATCTTTAACAAATAAAATTATAGATCATATAGACATTAGACACGAAATTTATGTCTATAATTTCATTATGTGATCCTAAACATAATATATAATTTTACTTTATTAAGATTGTTATGGCTAAATCTTAATAAAACAAAATTATAATCACTAGACATTAAATATGAAATTATTTAATATTTATTGCTAAAATTTACTCTTGCAATAAATAAGTGTTTATGTGCTTCTTAAATTTGGTATGTATAATAAAAAACAATATACGTACAGCAAGATATAGACACAGTTAAAATTTTATAAGTAGTATCAAACCTTCAAAGGAAGCTTTCAGATAAAATTTTAAAACTGTCCAATTTACCAAAACAAAAATTTACAATATTTCATAAATCCCTTCAATGCTATTATCATGTGTGACCAAGGACTCAAGAAAAGTGGTCTATGCAAATGTCTGCCACGTGCAGAGAAAAGTTGCCACAATAATGGCTCTTTATAGCACAAAGAGTTACAAAATACACTAAAATTCATTATAGTGTTTCTTCATTATTTAATTAAATATATACTAAAATGGAAAAAGAAAGAGTATCATTTGTAGCCTGTAGGTCTCTTTAACTCAGGCAATAACTTCGTCTTCAACCTCTCGTCAACGAGAATCAGTTATGACCCACTTAAAAAATTCCATTTTGAATTTATAATATCATACATCACAAAATTATTCCAGAAACAGAGACATGTTAGAAATCATGATCTTTAACGCCAGTTTGCTTAAATAGTTTCATAAACACAGGTCTGAAAATTTCAGATCTGTAAAATGGTTTTTAAACTTTTCCGAAATTAAACAAGACAGAGGTACATTTGCTCTGATACCAACTGCTAGAGTTTCTACAATGTCTAAAGATATAGAGCAAGTATTATACGCAGCGGAATAAGGGATCGGATTACCTCCAGCCATTATTGTTCGGATTAGTCGTCGGCATCGGATTCCTTCTCCGGTGAATCTTTCTGATTATAGAAGATCTTCTAAGCACTCAAATACCTTACCAGATGGTGTAGTTCTTAAGGATGAATTTTTGTGCTTAGGGACCTATCATGGCTTCTCTATTTATAGTGTTCTACCATCAAGAACAACTTCTTCAAGTTAATTAAGTGAGCATCCGTTTCAATTTATATAAAGTGGCTGTTTTCAGAATTGATGTGGGGATGAAGTTTCAATCGATCCATAGTAAATGAATAGTTTCATTATGTCCAAATACAGGACCATAATTCTGAAACATTCACAGGTTGAACGTTACTTACAGGCATTACATCAAAAACTCCACATTAAAAGACAAACGAGGACCAAATGAAGGAGGAGAAGAAAAAAATGAAGATAAAAATGATTAATAAGAGGACCACAATTATGTGAATATTTCTATCATTGTTGTTCTCTTGATCTCATCTTTATCTTCTCCATTGTAATTTGCTGCAATTTCTGAAGGATGAAGAACAAAACGCCATAGATCACATAGTAATAATACCATAAAACATGAAACATGTATGCATATACCTATGTACATGCCAAATATACATGAGTTAGAAAATGGTTTCGACCACTATTTACACACACAACAAAAAAAAAAAAAAAAAAAAAAAAAAAAAAAAAAAACACTAGTTGATTAGGGTCGTGCTACTTTTAAATTTAAAAATTATATTTTCTATTTTAGTTCGTAGAAAGTGTTTTAATATAATCATATATTTTTGCATTACTTAACTAGTTAATCATACTTAGAGCATGTTTAGCCAAGTTGCCAAAATCAATTCATGTTGATTTTCTTCTAAAGGGCTTTTTAGGAAAATACCCCACGAGAGTAGAAGATTGTTTGTTGGTCAATCACAGAAACGCTTTTATTATTAATTTGTGTTTGACCAATATTTGAAAAAAGTAAAAACTACGGAAAAAATTGTGTATATTAGTATATATCCTTGTCTCGAATAATCAAAAACATCTATTTTCGAAGAAGCTATTTTATCGGCTTATACTACCATATAAAAGCATATATTTTTTCACAAAAAACTTGGCCAAATAGCTTTATTTTCTTTCTCCCAAAAGTCTTACCAAACCTGCTATTGTTTTCCAGTTTCCATGAAAAGGTTTGACAAGAAAGTTCGAAGTTGAAATATATGAGTGTTTTCTCTACTCTCTTGATTAGAAAAGCGGTCCTTGGCAAGAAAGTGCAAAGTTCAATTGAAAGGCTTTTGCCTCTCAAATTACTCATCATAAAATATAAACCAAGTATCTCCCCGTATCTTTCTTAAGAAGAGCTATATTAGCAAAAGCAACTATCAAGTCCTTCAAACTCGCGAAAACTAACAGAAATTGAAGGTGTTGGATTTATCTGAATAAAACAGTCCACCCATAAAGTGGTGCTCTTAATGTCTATCAAGGTAAAAGATAAGTTACCTAATAGAGTCCTACAAGAGGGCAACTACTGTATTATACAGTTATAAATACAGTTGTAATAGGCTCAGATAAACACACTGATTTCTCTACAGCTCTTCCTATCTCTCTCTAAAATAAACTAGTGTTTAGACTGTGGATAAAGGGGTTGATCCGTCAAGCACGTGACAACCACCGACGGCTAATAATTCCAGCCACGGTTAAAGATCCTACCGCTTCCGCTTACGAGAATGACAAGTAAGTTCTCGATTTATGTTTAAACAATCTATTTAGTATAGATTTTTTGTTATATGCATGTATGTATTCCTTCATTGGTATCAGATGTCATTAGGCTGGTTTTCTGGTTTGATATGTTCTATTATTTTCTAATGTGATCCTAGAACTACCAGTAAGAATATATAACATTTTGTGATTTTTGAATGACATACACTTTAATTAGTGTAATTTTCTTAGTTTCGGAAAATTTTGTTTTTTTTCCCTATCCTTAACAAAAAGAAAAGAAAATCACAGTCTTCCAAATCACGCATCAAACAAGACTAATCTTGTTGTTGAAGTCTCAGATATGGCTGAACGATGTCGATAAAAGCAACACCTTCAGACATTCATAAATGAATTTATATCTAACAAACCAAACAAAATAAATATATCTTTGGAGCTTAGGACTCCAACATGAACAAGAAGGTGTAACACTGTGCAGAGAGATAAAGATAACATATCAAAATTCTGAAATCAATTCCCTACTATGTTGTTGAATTAGTTTTTCAACAACTCTGTGATAGTATAGATCTAAAACGAAAGAAAAGGAATCAAAATTAGTTTATTTTCCAGATCCCACCAAACGCCGACCGGAAAAAGTCCGGCGAGAGGCGGCATCAACGGAGAATCAGTTTATTTTTCTCTGCCTCAGCACCTCCTTTAACAACCGATTAAAAAAAAGTTTTTTGGAGCAGTGTTCTTCTAAAATGGAGACCAGAGAGTAGAGCTTGGTGCTTCCGTAGGTGGAGTTCTATGGATAATAAGAAAATGAAACAAAGGTTTCTAAGTCCTCCCATTTTTTTTAGCTTAGTGTGTCTGCTACAAGAAGAATGAGAGAAGGAAGAGAAATAAGAAAATTAGGGTTAGTAAAGAAGAAGTGACGAAACTAGGCAAAAGGCCTACTTAAATTTCGCTGAGAGAGTATGAAAATTGGACTGAAAGTCCACTAATGTCTCTTTTGCTAAATGTGGCAGAATATAGGCAAAATTGAGAAAATAGCTCATTTCATTCTTTTTGGCTAATGGGCCATTTACAACACATTTCTACTCTCGTTCTAATAATAAGAAATGACTTATTATTTATAAAAGAAAAAAAGGCATTTTTTCCCTTAATTTCAAGTTTAAGAAATTTAGTCAAATAAACTTAATTTTCTGAATATAAATTAAGTATTTATATTCTTGATAAAAGAAATATTATCTTTTAATCCCAATTGCATGAAATGTTAATTTGTTTAACATTAAGTATATTTGTTAATTAGTTTAACAATTGTATGAAGTGATAAATTGTTTAATTCTAAATTTTTTTATCTTTATTGTTAATTAGTTTAACATGTTTAAAATATTAATTAGTTTAATATTAAATATATTTGTTAATTAGTTTAACGAATACATTATAATAAGTTTAACATTTGATTTATTTTATTTAGAATGTTAAACAAATTTATAATTAAGTTTAAGTTAATTTTTTAGCTTAGATCCAAATGGGATTATAAGATCATGAAAACAAAATGTTGTTTTAAAACATGATTAAAACATTAAGCTAGGTAGTTGACTAGGTTAATTTACATGTGTTTAATTTTTGGACGATGACTGGGAACATAGTGAACTTTTGACTCCATTATTAATATATGTGTTTATTAAATTAATCAACTTAGTACTTATTGTCCGAATATGTATGTATGAACATAGTACTTGCGTTTAGAAATTCCTTCTTTAGATCCTTACTATATTTTTTTATTTTATTAAAAGAATGTCTACTGCCGCTAAGAACATTGTTGCTGAGCTCAACTAAGGGTTGAAACTCAATGGTGACAACTATGAGACTTGGAGCTTAAAAGTCCAATATGTGCTTGAAGAGCAAGAGGCTCTGGAGGCAATTAACATCGTCATGGATGAGCCTGAGGAAGGCACCACGGCTCAGCATAGGCGTGACCGTGCAGCTTATGACGCTTGGAAAAAGAAAGACTCCTTGGCTCGCATTACGTTGCTGAGCACCTTGGATGATGATATCTTAAGGGAATTTAAGGATCACCAAAGAGCTATGGGTCTTTGGGTTGCTTTGAAGAATAGGTTTGGTACCTGTTCTATTGAAAGGCTACGATCCTTAACAATCAAGTTTGACTCATACAAGAAGCGCCCAGAACATTCAGTGAGAACTCATCTGAGGCTTATGACAAACATGATTGGGGAGTTAAAAGATGCTGGTCATGTGTTGACCGATGAGCAACAAGTTCAAGCTGTCATTCGGTCCTTACCTAATTCTTGGGATCATATGAAGATGCATTTGACCCACAATCAGCTAATCAAGACTCTGGAAGATGTCCGGAGATCTCTTGAGCTTGAAGAGGATCGGCTTGAGGCTGCTAAGCCAACAGCTGAGTTGCATATGGCAACATCCTCTAAGGCCAAAGGTGGCTTTAAGAATAAGAATTGGGTTAAGAAAAGAGGACCAACTCAGTCTCAGCCTACTAAAAGAGCAAGGGTAGAACAACAAGGCAATAACAAACGTCCCAAACGTGTAAATGTTGCATAGGTGAAATGCTTTAACTGTGACAAAAAGGGTCACCATGCTAAGGATTGCTCTGAGCCTCCTAAAAAGGTATTTCACAAAACTCAAGCTAGTGAACTTTGTGTTTCTAGTTCAGTATTTTTGACTGAATCTAATCTTTTGTAGATTGTAGACTCGGGAGCAACGGACCACATAACGAGGAAACGCAATTCTTTTGTGGAGCTTCGGCGTATCTCACGTGGAACAAAGTAGATTTATGTGGGCAACAACAATAAGGTTGCTGTTGAAGGGATCGGCACATGCAAGTTAGTCTTGCGCGGTGGTCGACACCTACTACTACATGATGTCCTCTATACTCCAGGAATTCGCTAGAATATTATTTCTGTTATTATTTTGCTTAGGCTTGGCTTTAGCTTGTTTTTCCATGACAATTCTGTCAAATTGACTTTAGGTTCAACTTTATTTGGTTTTGGTCATGTGACCGAAGGTTTTATTATTATAGATTTGGATTATGATTCATTTAATAATAATGCTAGTTTTTCTATGTTTGCTTCCTCACATAAATATGATAGTGATGTAAACATATGGCATGCTAGACTTGGTCATATTGGCCAGCAAAGAATGCAAAGGTTAGCAAAACAAGGTTTGCTTACTGGCATTGAACATGTGGAATTGTCCACTTGTGAAAGTTGTCTAGCAGAAAAATATGCAAGAAAATCCTTCGGTAAAGCGACTAGAGCTGAATATCCCTTGCAATTAGTCCATTCAGATATCTGTGGGCCTATGAATGTCAGGGCTAGGCATGGAGCGTACTATTTCATCACATTTATAGATGACTACACTCGTTTCGGTTATGTCTATTTAATTTCCCACAAATCAGAAGCAATAAGTTGTTTCCAACGCTATATGAGCTTAGTGGAAAATCAATTAGACAAGAAGATAAAAGTTTTTCGAACTGACCGAGTTCGAGAGTACTTGTCAACTCAATTTAATGAGTTATGTGATGGAAAGGGAATTGTTCATCAGTTGACTATCCCAAATACTCCACAACAAAATGGTGTTGCGGAGAGAAGAAACATGACGCTTCTAGAGATGGTTAGGTCAATGATGGCACAAGCTAACCTCCCAATTAGTTATTGGGGTGATGCATTGCTTACTGCTACCTATATACTTAACCGAGTGCCTACAAAATCAGTTGCAACCACTCCATATGAGTTGTGGACTGGAAGAGCACCCAACCTAAGTGTATTAAGACCTTGGGGTTGCGCTGCCTATACACATGATTCTTCTCACAAATATGGCAAATTAGGACCGAGAGGAAAGAAAAGTATCTCTATAAGATACTCAGAAACCTCTAAGGGTTATGTGTTTATAGGTTAGCAAGACAGTGGGAGCGTAACTGAGTTTGAGTCACGAGATTTCATATTCTTAGAGGATGAGTTTCCTAAATAAGGAGAGGTAGGTCAAGACCTAACCTTGTTTGAGATAGAGGATCAAGATCAACAAAGATCACTTCATTCGAGTGGGAGAAATTTAACAGATGATGAATTAGTTTCACATCAACAACCTCCTTCATCATCGGATGCGAATGTAAGTAATCATTTGACATCAAACAATGACCAAATGGATCTTGTTCCAAGTGCAAGCGAGATGGTCACTGACCTTGTTCCAAGTGGGAGCAGGATAGATGTTCTTGATCCAAGTGGGAGCAACGTTGATCCAAATGGGAACAACGAAGAAGAATCACAAAAAGGACGTGGTTTACATAAAAAGATTCCCCGCCAACGATTTGATGTCGAAGGTGCTGAACTTTTTATGTTGTTCTTACAAGTAGAAAACGAGCCTAAAAATGCAAAAGAGGCTCTCTCATGCCCTTTTAAGGAAAAATGGATAAAAGCAATGGCAGATGAAATAGAGTCAATGAGAGTTAACAAAGTCTGGGAACTAGTTGATCTCCCAAAAGAACGCAGAGCTATTGGGAGCAAATGGGTTCTCAAGATTAAGCTCAAGGCTGATGGCAAAGTTGAGAGATATAAGGCTCGACTGCTGGCGAAAGGTTATACACAACAGGAAGGAATAGACTACGAAGAGACTTTCTCACCTGTTGTGCGATTTAACTCAATTCGCCTGATTCTAGCTATAGTAGCAAGTTTAGATCTTGAATTATATAAAATAGATGTAAAGACTGCCTTTCTCAATGGAGAATTAGATGAAGAAATTTATATGGAACAACCCGAATGTTTCATTGAAAAAGGCCACGAACAAAAGGTTTGTAGACTTTTGAAGTCTATTTATGGCCTCAAACAATCTTCAAGGCAGTGGTATATACACTTTCAAAATGTGATCATATCCAATGGTTTTACTATGGTTGATGAAGACCATTGTGTTTATACCAAGAGATCAAGAAATAAGCTTGTAATTCTGACATTGTATGTCGAATATATACTTATAGCTGGAAATGATAAGGAGTTATTAAACGAGGTAAAGGCCTGGTTGTCGTCTCAATTTGAGATGAAAGATATGGGTGAAGCTGCATATATTCTTGGAATCAAGATTTCAAGAGATCGTCCTAAGAAGCTATTGTATCTCTCTTAAGAGAATTACATTAAGAAAATTCTTGAACGATTTAATATGCAGAATAGCAACCCAATTGACACTCATATCAGCAAAGGCCATAACTTGGGAAATCATTTGTGTCCTCAGACTCCTAAAGAGACAGAAAAGATGAAGCGATTGCCTTATAGAAGTGCAGTCGGATGTCTAATGTATGCTATGGTGTGTACTAGACCTGATATTTGTCAAGCAATTTGCTTGGTAAGTAGATATCAATCCGATCCAGGTCCAGCACATTGGCAAGCAGTAAAGAGGATCATGAGATATTTGAGAGGAACAGCTGACTACGCACTTTGTTATCAAGGCAACAAAGATTTGCAATTAGTTGGATACACTGATGCTGATCATGGAGGATATTTAGATGAGAGGAAGTCTACCTCAGGATATGTCTTCTTACTTAGTAATGGTGCCATATCATGGAAGAGTAAGAAGCAATCATGTGTAGCACTATCCACGATAGAAGCCGAATATGTAACTCTGCCAAAAGCAACAAAAGAAGTTGTTTGGTTGAATAGGCTCTTCAAATGCTTGTTGGGTAACACTGATGATGAACCAGTGTTGGTTTATTGTGATAGTAAGGCTGCAGTTGATGCAACCAAGAATCCTAAGCATCATTGTGATACTAAGCACATAGATATCAAGTATAACTATGCAAGAGACATGTATAAACGCAAGAGGTTGAACCTGGTGAAAATATCTACAGAAGATATGGTAGCAGACCCATTGACCAAGCCTTTAGCTAGAGATGCATTTGTGAGACACACTAGGTCTCAAGGCTTGAGTAGACTTTGAGTGATTTTGTATTATTCATTGTTTTCCCAGTTGTTCACAAAACTATGTTCTTTAATAATCAATAAAGTTGATTTACTTACATACATATTCATGATTTATTGAGTGTTTAGTACATTCTTCAATTATATTTTAGTATGTCGGGTGGACAAGAGGTTGGCCTTCTCACACAGGCAACCGCCTCCTTATCTTAGTGATAAGTGGAGATGAGACTTGATTTTAAGAAAAATGATCAAATGGATAATTTGAGAGCGATATACTTAAAATCAATACAGTCGTTTAAATAATAACATAACGTTATTAAGGTGAAAGGATGTTCACCTAGTCTACTTAGTGAGCTAGATGTGAGTTTAAGAAACTCGAATTTAGATACATATGGTGTCTGTATTTCATCTATACAACATTATTTATAAAGACATACGCTCCTTAAAGAAAGGAGAAAAATGTTGTAGCACGTGTTTCATACCATGTGTGCTAAAGACGACCTTGGGTAAACATAAGTTTGATCTCAACTTACTGTTGCGTGAGACCGAGAGCTTTTATGCTGGCTCAAATTATGTACCCTCAGTGACTCCGATTAGATGCTTGAGACTTAGTCTAATGTTAGCTATCTTAGTGTGTTTCCAAAAGACCATGAAAATGGATGCGGTCTGGCGGGACATATCTAGAAAAGCAGTTGAGCTAATGTTAAGAGAATCGTGAGAAGAGGAAGATCATTAAAGGAATCTCATTAATTTTGTATTCACAGGTGCACCAGTTATAACTTATGAGTTATAATTGTGAATACATAAAAATGATATTTGAGATTTTGAGAGGATAAAAATGTGATTCATATGATCTAGGGTATTGCATACTTTATAATCTACTTGCAGGTTTGCACTCGACGAGAGGCTATATACTCCTAACAGATGTATAGCACGTAGCTCTCACAGTATGCTGGTCGCACGGTCTATTTCACTGTATGAATATTTGTAGAGATGAGATGAGAATATGTTTCTCATATTGTAAGAGCATTCCCATTATGTGTGAGTGGGAGATGTTGGATTTATCTGAATAAAAGAGTCCACCCATAAAGGGGTGCTCTTAATGTCTATCAAGGTAAAAGATAAGTTACCTGATAGAGTCCTACAAGAGGACAACTACTGTATTATACAGTTATAAATACAGTAGTAATAGGCTCAGATAAACACACTGATTTCTCTACAGCTCTTCCTATCTTTCTCTCTAAAATAAACTAGTGTTTAGACTGTGGATAAAGGGGTTGATCTATCAAGCACGTAACAACCACCGACGGCCAGTAATTCCAGCTACGGTTAAAGATCCTACCGCTTCCGCTTACGAGAACGACAAGTAAGTTCTCGGTTTATGTTTAAACAATCTATTTAGTATAGATTTGTGTTATATGCATGTATGTATTCCTTAAGAAGGTAAGAAAGCAATACCGTACAACAAATATGTATATGCACGTAATTTATAGAAAAGGAGAAGTTAAAGTTGTGAAAAAATAGTTTTTTCCTTTTAATGTCCTATTTCAAGAATTCAAGACACTACCATAATGAAATAGGTATTCTCATTGGACATAAGATTAGTTGAAAGAGAAAACTATACAAAATTAAAGTACGCAATTTTTTTTAAATAAAATATAGAGACATTATCTCCTAATTACAAAATATGAAGAAATTAAAAACTTAAATTATAAAACACATCAAAAATATAAAAACTCTAGATATAGCAGAACCCTAATCTCTTCCTTACATTTTTCCCATTTTCACTCCCTCATCCCCCTCCCTCCTCCCTCTCCCACTCTTCCACTCCCAATCAACAGTGGAACCCCCTTCCCATCTCTCCTACCGCCGGACCCTTTCCCCTATTGTTGCCGCTAGAGAAATTTTGAACAAAGGGCCACTGCCACTGCCACTGGCGAAGCAACTTTAAGCAAATTGTTTTTGTAGATCTGTTGATTTTTACCCAGGTTCAGTATTTTTTATTTACATATCGTATTTTCCGATCAAATTTAATATTTTCTGTTCTTATTTATTTTTTTATTCAAATATGATATTTTTCAACTATAAAATTTGGTATTTTCAGCCGGATCTAGTATTTTCTGGTCAGGTCTGGTGTTTTATGGTATCTCCTCTGTATCTCACTGTATATATATGCACTATTTTTGCACTGTATTTAAATATTTTTGCACTTTTTCTACTTGCATCTACATTGTTTCTAGTGTTTCTTCTTGCATCTACATTATTTTTACTTTCACATATTTTTTTTTTCTTGCGTTTCTGCACTGTTTTTGCACTATTTCTACTTGTATTTATACTGTTTCTATAGCGTTTTTACTTACATTTTCACTGTTTCTGTAGCGTTTCTACTTGTATATTCTATTTATGCACTGCTTTTGCATTATTCTGCACTGTTTCTGCAGATCGGCGAGGCAGCAAACAGTAGGGGCATCATGAGGAAGGGATGAGAGGTGGAGGTTAGGATTTTTATTTTTTAATTATTTCTAAAAATTTATATATTTAAAAAAATATTATAGTTCAGTTGAAGAATAATTTTTAAAAGTAGAAATTGTATTTGAAAATGTATGGTTTAAAAACCCATCTTCAGGTATTGCGAGAATCATTTCATTGTATGATCAAACAATATTTTAAAATTCTTTTATAATTTTCTTTTTATGGTTATATCGAACTTTAGTAGCTTCTAACCAAAAAGGAATTTTAAACTCCTACAATGTCAAAAGTATGATACTGGTTGCAATTAACACTTACACAGTATTAATATTGGAGCTAAATCTAAATCCGCCAGAAAAGAACTCGTCTTAACTACTAAATATGAGAAATTATTTGAACAAACAATCATTCATAATTATATCTATAGATGATGTATCTCGCATAATTTGTACCGATGCATTATTTAACTCTTGCTAACTTTGTTCTTTTTCATTTCCCTTTTCCTGGAGCTTTATTGCACCTCTCTGTCGCCTCTCGTACTAATCTACATTGAAGGAATCAGTTTTTTGGAAGCTTGTTTTTTATTAAAAGGATGTCTATGAAAAACCTGTTTTTGAATATTATACACGAAGCTCATAGAATTTGTATCCTTTTATTTTTTTTGTTTAACTAGTGAAATTTTGTTCTTTTCTATTCCTTTTATCCACTAATACACTATCTCTCAATGCTACCTCTTTTGCTTTCTTGCCGGTGTAAAAAAAATTCTTTATGAAAACTCGTCTTTCTTTCGAAAGGATGCTTTTAAGACACATGCTTTTTAGATCATACACGATGTATTATCTTTTGTATTCATCCACTCTTTTAACTCCTACTTTCTTTGTTCTTCTCTATTTCACTGTTCCCACAGATACACTGCATATCTTTATCGCTCTCATGTGTTGTCAATATTATATACAATGTATCCCATGTAAATTTACTTCCATCCCCTTTTTGGCTCTTATTAACATGTGTTTCATATGTTATACCCGAATGTATGCAACGTGAATTAGTATCTCACATAAATATACAATCATGCCTCTTTCAACACATACTATCACGTATCTCACACGTTATTTTAGGTGTATATCATCTGAATTAGTATCTCACATAAAATTACACACATCACATATTCAACTCTTACTATCACGTATTTCATATATTATACCAGGTGTATGTCACGTGAATTAGTATCTCACATAAATTTACACACCGCCCACTTTTAACTCTTACCACCACGAGTTTCATGTATTATACCGAATGTTGTCATGTGAATTATCTGATGTAAATTCACACCCATCCCTCTTCTAATTCTTACTATTACATGTTTCGTACATTATACTGGATGTATGTCACGTGAATTGGCATGTCACAAAAATTTACACCCATCCCTCTTTTAACTCTTACTATCACATTGTATGTCACGTGAGATACTATACATTATACCGGGTGTATATCAGATGAGTTAGTATCTCACATAAATTTACACGCGTTCCTCTTTTAAGTCATACTGTCATAGGTTTCATACGTTATACCAGTGTATGTCACGTGAATTAATATCTTACTTAAATTTACACCCGTTCCTCTTTTAATTCTTACTATCTCAGTTTTCATATGTTATACCGAATGTTGCCATGTAAATTAATGTCTCACATAAATTTACACCCAACCCTCTTTGACTCTTATTATCACGTGTTTCATATATTATACTGGGTGAATATTACGTGAATTAGTATCTCACATAAATTTATACCCAACACACTTTTAACTCTCACTATCACATGTTTCATACGTTATATTGGGTGTATGTCACATGAATTGATATTCCACATAAATTTACATCCATCCCCTTTTAACTTTTACTAACACGTGTCTCATACCTTATACCAGATGTATATCACGTGAATTAGCATTTCACAGATATTTACACTCATCCCTCTTTTAACTTTTACTGTCACGGGTTTCATATGTTATACCGAGTGTTTGTCACGTGAAATTATAATAATTATTTTTAGAAACAACACAAAGGCAAAATTGGAGTTTTCTGTAAAAGTGAGCAAAAAATCAAAAGTATAGCCATCTTTTAATCTAAGGGAGATTTTATAAATTCTAACAAAGCTTCTGCCTCATTTGCATACTCCTTTTACACACCAAGAGTGAAATAGCAACATACAGTCTAACTTAATCCTCCGGATCGATTTTAACTTGTCCTTCGAACATCTTTGGTTCCTTTATTTCTAAATCACCTACCAGATACAGGATGGAAATGTACGCCACCAATTATTACTTCATGTTCCAGGCCTTGTTGATATCGATGACTCAAATAATTTCCTTTGTATGAAGAAACTCTGTTGTATTCACTAGGACCAAGTCCACATATGATAAGCCTCTTAGCTTTTGCATTCTTCTCCACCATTTTAAAATCATCATCCGTGTATTCAGATATCTCCTTAGGAACAGTTTGCTCGTTAGGTGGCTGTCCAACAGTTCTGTTTGGGATAAGAGGTCCATCATTAGTAATGATTCATAGCTGAAAGTCTTCAGCTTGAATAAAGTCTTCCATTCTAGTTTTCCACCATCCATAATATTGGCCATTGAATTGAGAAGGCCTGTTAACAGATTGTCTTTCGGTGATGGTCGGTGGTGCACTTATTGTTTAGATCCTTCTTAAGATGTTAATCTTTCTCCGAGAGAACCTGCTCTGATACCACTTGTTGCACTTGGTGCACCTACGTAAGAAACTAGAGGGGGGGTGAATAGTGTCCTTAACCGATTTTTAAATCCTAAAACTTGCTTTTAACTTTTCTCGTCTAACTTAGAAAGAATCAGGTTCCTTGCAAGTTTCACCTATCTCTGAAACTTAATCACATTGCGGAAACGTAAATAACACAGAGATTTTTACGTGGAAAACTCCTTGCTCAAGGGATCAAAAACCACGACCCAAACTCTTGGGATTTCAATCTTCCACTAAAGGAAATCCGAGCAAGTTTTAGACTACAACGTAATGCAATGAAGAAACTAGACCTCCCTAGTACCTAGAACCTTGCTATTCTTGTTTCTTCCCTAGTCTAGTATAAGTTGTTAAGTATTTTGTGCTTGTTTGATCTATGTTCTGGTTCTTGATGCATTCTGGTTGCTTCTGTATTCTGGATTTTATTTCCCACTGTTGTTTTAATAGTTGTAATAAGAGGAATTCGGCTTATCTGCTTCTCTTCTCCCTAGCTAGCTTGTCTATTCTTCTTCGAGGTGGCTAGCCAACCCCCCCTTATGGAGTCTTTTCGACTCGTCCTCTGTTTGTTACTTGTCTATTGTTTTATTTGGAAAGTTCACTTTAGGATTGAGTTCACCACCTGGTTAAGGAGCGAAGATGAGTTCAGCTGTCAGGGTGAGGCAACTTTTGTTCAGGATGACCACCAGTTTTATGTTTATTATCTCAATTTTATTTTGCTCCCTTCGGAAGATGTATATACCTCATTTGTGTTCTTAGATGTCTATAAAACTCATATATATTAGAATGTCATATTTTCTAACTCTTGTTTCTTATTTCAAGCATATTTTGTGTTTGGTTGATGAAATTTCTGAAAAAGAGTTTGCCGATAGGTTTAGGAAAGAAAGTGGGGTGCCCGCACGACCCAGCCAAGATTTGGGTCGTGTCATGTTTGTTCTTATTTAAAAAAAATGAAGAAATACCACAAAAATTTGAACCGTGATGATTTTTGTTGATTATCAAAGCCAGTCGTGGTATTTGTTATTTTTTCCATCGACTGATGGTGATTATCGACGTGGTATTGTGACTGTTGAACATAAGGTTACTTGGAACCATATTGTGTTTGATTGTTGGTAGTGATTTTGGAGCGTGTTATTATTTAAAGTCGAAGCTTCACCAAGACACTGTTGTACAGAGCATTTCCTGTTGGTGGTTGTTGTTACAATGTATGGAAAAAGGAATTTGGAACCCAAGTTTACGAAAAATGTAGGTGTTGAGTAGAAAAGTTGACATGATATCTTATCATTTGTTTGATTCTTGAAGCGAGTGGAACTTTCCCTCGCTGGAAAAGGAAATCCACTGATTAAGTGAAAAAGAAAGGGAAAATGATGTTGCCCAAGCTCAGGTGAAATTGAGAAAGGGCAAGTAGGCTGAAAGAGGAAAGTAGAAAAGAGGAAACCCTAGTCCATACAAGTGAAAGAAGGACCACTTCCATTCCCTACAGGAGTGGAGTGTTCAGGGTTTTTTCTGAAGGAAAA
The DNA here is from genome assembly GCA_029990175.1 of Petunia secreta. Classification (NCBI taxonomy): domain Eukaryota; kingdom Viridiplantae; phylum Streptophyta; class Magnoliopsida; order Solanales; family Solanaceae; genus Petunia; species Petunia secreta. The sequence goes on along the minus strand of JARKIP010000222.1, from coordinate 402,466 downwards.
TAAAAGGTAGATTCTTCTTAGGTTATCTTTCTTTCTTTGTGACCGTTAATTCTCGTTATTATTTCCAGCGTGATTTTCCTACTCAAGTTCGTACTACTTGTTTGAGCGTTTTATGAGTTTGTGTGTGAAGGTTGAAATCCTGATCTCGTAGTTAAATTCTTTACCCCCCCCCTGCGCACTTAAAATTGCATTAATTCACTTATCCCGAAGAGGATTGGTGAATCTTGTTGAACTTGGAGGGTCGAATAAGAGACCGATCAATCCGAATAAGCCATTTGTGACAAGTTCGTGTGTGATCCTACCCTGCAAATTGTGTGGAACCATGTGCTACCAAGCAAAGTAAGGGACTGTGTAAGGTTTATTCTAACCTAACACTTCTTTAAGTCTTTGATTTTTGCAGGTAGATGACAGGAAACATAGAGAAAACTGTGGACGTACCCAAAATATCTTTGGCTGATCTTCTGGTCGAGATAAGAGAAATAAGTGCCGAGAAGAGAGGAGTGGGTGCTCAAGTTGCTAATCTTGAGCAAGAATGAGCCTCTTTAACGTCTAAATGGGACGGAGAAGGAACTAGCAATTCTACTCCAATGAAACCAAAAAAATTCAATGAGTTGGCTCGTCCACAACAGTTGAGAGTCTAAGCAGGTCGTAATAAGCAAGTCTTAGGCATTCCCCAAGCTGATATACCACCACTCTTGGTGGCCTGAAGGAATTTAGTGGCCGTTGAAGAAGAGGGTGATGTTCGATATGGAGAGTTTCCCGAGGTCGAAGCAGACTTAGAGCCACCGTATTTACCAAGAGGGCAGGCTCAAAGAGGTCGTGGAAACCACCGACACCGAGGTCATGGAGCTTATGTTGATAGAAATCTAGACCATGAGGCCGATTACTATTATGAGGAGTGTTGACACCCAATTTTGTCCCTCTTTTTTCTAAAATCGGCTATAATTTAACTTAAAGATGCAATTTAGCTATTTGTGCAAAATGTGCATTAGAAGCATGTATTTACGTGTGTTATCTCCTACCTATATTACATATTTTAATGTGATTATTACATAATTTTACATCATTTAGGCTATTTGTCAAAGCGTGATTAATTGTGCAATTTTAGTGTATTCATAGCGTTTAGCAAATATTTGTGGCTATTTATACTTAAGTAGTTAAATTTGCATTCCAATTTGCTTTACGTGTGCATTTTACTACGTGTTTGTACCATTTTATACAATATGTATGTATATATATATATATATATATATATATATATATATATATTCGCATTTATATTTTTAAAGCACCTTTAAGTAAAATATTAGCCAAGCAAATAATCAATTCATTTTTATTTCTTGATTTGTCATATTTATTTAAATTTTGAGTTATTTTCGAATTTAAATCATCTTTTTAAAAGCACTCTTTCCTACGAACCTAGACAAACTCATGTATAGGTACGTCCGGTCTGTTGAGGGATTAGTTGCAATTTTCTTTCAGTTATTTAATTCCCCAATCTTTAACAAAATCTATTTTTTATTTATTTATCATATTCTTTTATCTTTTCAAATTCACCCTGAACCTAGACTAAATTCTAACCAAATACATTTCTGATTTACTTGATCCTTTAAACTAATTCCTAATGATTTTATTCCCCAAATCTACCTAAAATCCCTCCGTAATCTTTTCTAATTTCCTAAATCTCTAAAATCATTCCCAATTATCCATAATCCCCACTTCTATTTTTAGAAATCCCCTTAATCTCTTAACAACTCTTTTTCCCTAAAATCCTATATACACTACTACACACGCACATACACATTCAGACAATATACCCACAATCTACAGCATGGACCCCACTTTCTCTCGAGTCTCCTTCCCCAAAATACCTTACTCCCATTGACATTAACAGTACATAGTACGCATTTTTCCCCAAAACATCCCCATCATCTCCCTACACTTACAAAATCCCTCTCATACCCACGAAATAGCAGATACACAGCAACACATAGGCAAACACCCATATCAAAATACACACACGCCATCATCAAAGAACTCATCTCTTTCCCAACACCATCTGCACCATCCACCACACACACATAGATCGACGTACACACCCACACAAAAAATACAAAACAGAGGGAGATTGGGGAAGGGTATACAGATCAAAGACGGAAGGGATAAACCACCATTAACACCGGTAGAAAACATCAGAAACGATGAGTAATACAAAACAGGACCCCGATCGGGAACCCCATCGCTGATTCTCTATTTCGCTTTCTTTATTCCATATCCATTTCGCTCTGACATCTTGTTGCTGAGTATTTTTTACAGGAAGAAGAGTGAAGAAAAATAAAATTTGAGGTAGCAGCAATGCTGGCGGGGTCACCGTAATTTCTGCCGAGACCCGCCAGGCTGTCGCTCCCTTTTCCTCCACTGATTATCTTATTTCGTTGCCTTACTATTCTGCCTGTTTGATTATTGCTTAGTTAATTTATTCCATACGTTGGTCCTTCATTTTTTTCGACAAATGCTAATTGATTGCTTTGGAGATTCATGCAGTGACGGAGAGGATATGGGTTTCTGATTGCTTTTTGACTCTATTGTGTTCACTCGTTTGGTTTCACCGGCTGTTTGTGCTTTGGCGATTGTTTGACCGGTGTTAGAACTCTTTTGGCCTGATTTTACTGTGGTCAATTTTGTATTGATGTTTGTCTTGCAGGGGACTTGGTTTGCATATCGACTTTGATTCATATGAAATTGTAGTTGGTCCACTTATTTTGGGTTATTCTGTTCTCTACTTTTGACTTGTATTTTGGATATCAATTTATTTCCTAACCATATTTGTTGAGATTTTTGCAGTTTCTGGATGTCATATTAATCTGGTGATCCTGACACTGATAAAGCCTATGAAAATATTTTTATTTGAAGCTATACAACGAATTGACGGATTTTATATCAATTATGGCCAAGGAAAATAAATTATTTATTTGAGGCCTATTTGATTAGTTTGAACATGATACTACACTCGAACAACCCCATTCCCGCATCCCTAAAACAAAAGGCTATGATGATGTGTATAAGCCGTTATAACCAACGAGCCGGTGATGGAGTGACGAGACCGGTATTTGGCATGGCAACACGACCAGCCGGCGTGTTCGTTGTCGTATCGACGTCCCTAACTTCCATCCAACTCATACACACTTGAGTCGACACTTTCAAAAATCCTTTTCCCCCTTTATTTTAAAACTGTCATTATTAAAACTATTACTATCATTATCATTATCATTATTTTAAATTACTATTATTATCATTATTACTTCAAATTACTATTATTATTGTTACTACATTTATTACTCCCTCTGTCCCAATTTTTGTGTCACACTTTTCTTTTTGGTCTGTCCAAAAAAGAATGTCACACTTCCTTATTTGTCAACTATTCAATGCACTATCTCTAATTTACCCTGATTGGGTCCTACTCACTTTAAAAACCACCAAAAACTTTTTTATTACTTCAATCTTCTCTCACTTACTTTTTTCAAGGGTAAATTTAAACATTTTTAAAGTCAACTTCTATTTCTTAAACTCCGTGCCAAGTCAAACACCGCCACATAAATTGGGACGGAGGGAGTATTATTAACATTATTATTATTAATATTATTATTATTGTTATTATCATTATTATCAATTACTTATTTATATTAACCCTATCTCGGTAAAATTGGATGAGAGGCAACAATTTATTTTAGAAAAGAACAATTCAAAGAGAAGTCCTTTTGTCATTATTATTATTATTTTGTTCTCCTTATTATTAGTATTTATTATTATTTTATTATCCTTTATTATTTGTTATTATTATTTTACTAATTCATTTTCATCTTTTTTGCAAGGAGTAAAAGAGGGAGTCATTAGCAAATCATACCTATTTACTTAATACCATAATATTTTACTAGTCATTTAAATTCTTTGTTTATTCTTAGTTGCTTAGTTTAATTGCTTAGCCGCTTGTTCGAATCCCAATTATAAAGTCTGACCGGTAACTACATTTGGTGGAGCTCGAGAGGTGCTTAACCCCTTCCTCTCGAGTTAACTTGAACCTCTTACCTAGAATATCTGGTTCGTAGACTAAGTTTTCAGAGTTAATAATAAAATTAGCTAGAAATACAATAGGTGCCCTAACACGCCTAGTTAAAATATGTTAGGTGACGACTCCAACATCTAAACTCAAATGAGTTACCCAGTCGAATTCGAAACCCGACTCGCCTCGAGTTGAGTCCAAAATTGGGTATGACAGAATGGCAACTCCGCTGGGGATTCTAAGGTTCTAACCATAACGGACTTCTAATTGGGATTCTTTGCATTTATTCTATTTTTATTTCTCGAAACTAAAATTTCTTCTTTTTTCCTTTTGCAGGTTTTAAAGCTTAACTTTCTATTTTATTAGCATCTCCTTTAATTTATTTTTGTTTTCTTTTGGCTATCATTTTTTTCATCACATCCACCACTTTGGCAAAGTCTACTCGTGCGCTATATTTGAAAGACGGTTGCGTCGGTTTGACGACCGTTCTCACTCCTGAACACACCCTTGAAAACGTTTTGGAAATAGGTCGAGTCCGTGGTACAACCGACGGTACCAAACTTTTTCACTTCCAAACAGTCCATTTGGGAGAACCTGTTCTAAACCCACTGTTGGAAGGTTCTTACAATGTCCCACACTTCAACTATTTTCGAATCTTCCAAAATATTTTTCTTTAAAATAATTTCACCTCATAATTCTTTTGTATTTTCTTTATTGTTTAGGTTCTATTATCCTATGTTTTGAAACTAACTTGTTTGTTTCGTTTTCCTTTTAATCCTTCTTTAAAATTATGTTATGTGCATTATTTCCATAAAATTGCAAAATTCCTTTGCTTTTAAACCATTTTAAGTATGTTAATTTTATTTTGCAAAACTAATGTGTGTTTGTTTTGTTATTCTTTTTAAAACTTATTTTGTGAAATATTCTTATGTGTGCATATTTACAAAACTTAATCATTTTTAGGAAACATGTGCATTTCTTTCAAATTTGTGCATTTCTTTTTATACATTTTAAACTTATCCATATCATGCATGTCTTCCGCCACTCCGGGCAACATTCTAAATCGTGCGTTGAAAACACGGTGGTTACAACCACCCCTTCCCTTACATAAAAACTCCTTTAGGGGGAATGACTTGGAATCTATTTGGTCCGAGAAGTTCCCGCTCCCGAGCCGTCCGCTTGGGTGGATAATAAAACCCGGTCTAGCTAACTCCGTTCCTTAGTAGCAGTATTAGGAATCATGCATCATGACATGTCACTAGTCGACTTGTCCTCAAGTCCGACAAGCCAACTTGTTCAAACAATCCGAACGGGTTTTTAACCCCCAAAGAGCGTTGAACATGATTTATTTGCATTTGCTTAAAGGGTCGAACGTGCAAAAAGTGGACCGTTTTTTGGCATAGTTCTGCATTCAGTGTATTCAAAGGCACAAAGGCTACCCAATAGGCGTTAAAAGCCCAAACTGGATCAGAAATGAATGTTTATTCATAAACAGTTGGACGTATTCTGTATTAAGTGCCATTCAAAGGCACAAAATTACCCAATGGGCATTAAAAGCCCAAATTGAATCAGAAATGATTGTTTGTTCATAAACAGTTAGACTTATTCTGTATACAATGCCATTCAAATGCATGAAGGTAACCCAATGGGCGTTAAAAGCCCAAATTGGATCAGAAAATGATTTTTTTTCGTATACGGTCGAAATTATTCTGCAGTCAATGCCATTCAAAGGAACGTAGGTAACCTAAGAGGCGTAAAAAGCCCAAATTGAATCAGAAATGATTGTTTATTCATTAACAGTCGGAATTATTCTGTATTCAATACCATTCCAAGGCACGAAGGTTATCTAAGAGGCATTAAAAGCCCAAATTGAATCAGAAACGACCATTTATTCCCAAAGGATTGGAATCATTCTGTATCCAATGCCATTCAAAGGCACAAAAGGTAACTGAAAAGGCATTAAAAGCCCATTTCGAAGCAGAAATGACCGTTCAATAGACGGGATGACACATAATGCATGTTTATCCTTTAAGCATTATATAAGGACTTTACATCCTTGGCATGTTAGAGGTCCATTAGCAACTTCCGCCTAAAGTGTCTAAAGGGTTCTCAACCCACAGCGACACATCTCTTCATATCCTCTATTGCATTGTTTTCAAAAGCTTGTGCCACACGTTGATCATTTTGCTCACAATAAAGCAAATCTTAGGCATTTTTCTTCTCCTTTTTTCCTATCATCCTTCACCTTTTCCAAAAGATCATGGCCACTAGAACATTTGGTATGGTCGTTGAAACTCCTCAGTTGCTCAGAGATTGGTGGGGAAACCTAGACATAGATCAACAAGATCGAGTTAAAGTAGTGTTAGGAAACCTGACTTCACTAATGGAACACACTGCAGTAGAAGGGATGATAGAAGCTGCAGTACATTATTGGGATGCAAACCGAGTAGTTTTCCACTTTGGGAGTGTAGAGTTGACACCACTACTGGAGGAGATAGGTGGGTTAACTCAATTGCCATTTGAAAGTGAAGAAGCCTTGATGCCTAAGAACATTACGACCGAGGAGTTCTTCGAAATGGTAGGATTCAAGCCCGAATTATGCACAGACAGTATACGACAATCGGGAATTTTTCTAACATCCCTCTACATCAAATTTGGGTATGGAGAAGCATTTCAAGAATCCGAGGACTATTTCAGCATTAGCAAGGCAGATTGGAAAGAGCGGAAGGTACTTGCTTTTGTCACCAGCTTTCTAGGGACTGTCGTCTTTCCACAACACAAAGGACGAGTTGATGTTTGCATGGTCACAATTTCTGATGCCTTATTCAAAGACACTAACAAGAACTATACTTTGGTACCGATGATTGTTGCAGAGATGTACCGAGCTTTAGAAAGATGCAAGAAGGATGCTGGTTTCTTTGAAGGTTGTAATTTGCTTTTACAAATTTGGCTGATGGAGCATTTGCAAAGGATGGATAACACAGACCATGCTTTCCATTCCATACCGAAAGAAAACTACATCTTAACTCATACCGCCCGCATGGACAATGCTTTTGGGAAATGGGACCGACCAACAGCTGCCAAAGGCTGGCATCACATATTCTGTCAACTGACACCTAAGAACATTCATTGGATGTTTGATTACTTTTCCAGCACAACAGTAATCACACGGTCCGAAAGAGACTTATTTCTCATCTTAGTGGGCTTTAGAGGAGTTTATCCATACACTCCTTTAAGGACACTTAGACAAGCAGGGAGAAAGCAGACTGTACCACAAATTGCAGACATCAAAAATTTCAAAGCAAATATTCTCGGAGGAGTGATACCGTTCAAAGACGAGATAATAGAACTTTGGAAAGAAAGGCAACGAATGGGAATCGAGACTATTGGACGAGACATGTTTGACTCTGGCTATGATGAAGACTATCCAGACTGGCTTAGGAAAGACATAGCTAGGGCAATTCAACCAAGTACAACAACAAAAAGGAAAAGGAATGCTGATGACTTAGAATCTGAGTACAAAAGGTTACGCAAACAACTGGCAAGAGCACAAGGGAAAATAGCAAAGAAGCAAAGTTTAGGCGAAGCAAAGAACGAAGAAAAAAGGCAAATGGCGCAATAAGGCAGAACTCCTGACAAAACGCATAGAGTCTACTGGCGTATGGGCTAGCAAGGGGATGAACGCTGTGGCAAACAAAGGAATGGAGGATAAAGGAATAAAGGCTTGGAAAATGTTGAAAACCTTCACATTTGACATATCCGGGCTCTTAACTGATGCAGAAATTATCATCTTCCAAGGATACTCATTAGAAGCAAGCTTATCTGAGGAAGACTCAACCGAGGAGGAAGAAGAAGAATCTTCTAGGGAAGGATCAGCATAAAGATGTTCACCTGGCCATGATCTAACTCTCCTAGAAATATTTTCCACCTTTTATACTACTTCAATATCAGCCAATGTAACAAAAGTCCAACAAATACAATATTATCTTTTAAACTCCGCATTTTGTTAGCAAAACAAAATGATACATGTGGTACAAAGCGTTTTTCAAAATCATCGTGCGTAAAACGATCCTTCATATTATAGGACACATTTCTTATTTGATATGTGTGCATTGCATGAATTTGTCAGTTGCTTAAGGCCTCTAAAGGATCTCTCCTCCAAATTCAATCGCCTCTCAAGGCACCTCCTCTCCCAACTCCATGATCAAATCCTGGGATCTAAAATCCTTCACATGTCTAAACTGTCCTTAACTTATTCAAAAATCTATTACCAAACGGTTGGCTCGAGTTGAATACCAAGGCAAAGGACATGGTTAAGCGAGTGCACTTGTTAGGGATTTTCTGAAATAAGGAAGTTTTCACAGCAGTTCCCACCAGACCTCGCCTATTTCTACATTACCTCCACTGCACTACAAACTACTAATAAGGCTAGCCAGCCAGAAAATACGAGCCTTCTCAAAAGAAGAAAGATGAAGTCTCTTTTTTCGCAACCATTCAAGACCCTACCTTCAACCACTTGTATCAAACAGCGCCACCATCTTATCCCTACCCTCATATACCACCTGAATATCCCATTTACAACAGTCCTCCCACTCGACCTATATTCCATATCCTAGCACCGAATCATCCACTATACAAGCAAAACACTCAAGCCAACTACCGAAATACACCATCATGCCCTCCTAGGCCTCGCCCTGATGCAAACTAAAGACCGAAAAAGAAACTACACTCCACTAGTCGAATCCCATACTCAATTGTTCAAGAGATTGGAAACTGCTTGGCTTATTGCCCTAATACCTCAACTGTTCCAGCAAACACTATGCACATGGAGAGGAACTAACAAAGCAAGGAGAATATTGGTCAAACTCAAAGGCACACATGGCTCACCTCAAAACCTTTTGACACCAACATCCAAAGATCATTTTGTTGCACCTGTCTACAAAGTCACACCACTTACAATACATGAATGTGACCCAAAGCACTTTCCAACTCGCTCCAAGCATCCAAAGGGCCAGTAAAAAATAATATTGGAAAGACAAAGGTGCAGCGAATACTTCAGCACAACAACAAAAAACAAGCAAACCAATTCAACTCGAAAATGAGAGGCAAAGACATAATGACAAAGCCATCATTATATGACAAACCTGGAGACCCCTAGAGTATCTGGGAGCATATTTTTATCCACTAGCAAAGATAAAGCAAGACGGTGCAGTTTATTTGAGACTCTTACCGTAGCAAGGGTTGAGCTGATACAAAAGCGCAAGCGAATAAACTTCTTGGAGCAATTTTGGTCGAAGGCTTTATTGGGATTATATGAACTTCGATGACGACAATGCAAGAGTTTACATGATATAGGCAACCTATATCGAGTTCAACGGCTCAGCGATAAGATATTATCCAACAAAGAAAGTTGGTGCAATGACTATATTGCAGCAGTTGGTCGACGAGTGTGAAAGACGTCGAGAACCTTTTTGAGAGGCACATATTTATCATGATAGACAATTTGACAAGAAAGGATGACAAATGTACTCAAGGTCCTGGTATTCGACAAAAGACAACATCCCTTTCTGTTAGACAACATAACCTATTCCTTGCACAGCGTCTTTACCACCAAAATCCTTGCCTTGACTGCTACATAAAGTACTTGGGAAATCTCTTGCGATACCCATGTGTTCTATCACAACCTCTAAATCCAAGTGCTAATCCGTCATCCATGGTTTATGCATTCTCTTAAACTCACGTGTTATTTTTGCTTAAAGTCTTTGCTAACATGCCCACACTATTTTGTGCATTTCGCCACATTGTTATGATTGCCTAGCGCTTGAACACCGAAATCGGTCAAGAATCTGCATTCGAAAAAAGCCTAAATGGCAAGCCAAACCAAAAGTATTATCTCCTTTAACAAAGTCCTTTGAACCATCAGCATATGACACCAAGGACATTCGGACAATCCCAACACCATACAACCTGCATTACGCTCACACGAGAGTCACAACTAAAGAAATCTAATCAGTATACAACCAAAGCTAGAAAAACTCACAACTTTACACCGCACCAACTTACACAATAAACAACATTCCCTCTGTCAAGACTTCCAACTACAACCTTATCAGACTCAACACAATCAAAGACATACAAAAAGACAAAACCTCACGCCTTATTCCTTTAGCTCAGTCAACAGATATTGCATCTAACAAACAAACTACCCCCTCGATACCCATTCCTAAATTCGATCCAACAAGATCTATACTCATCACCCAAACATTCCCATAATATGACACCGTAAGACATCCAATACTGAAACACAAAGTTTAGAGTCCGATTGACCAAAGCAAGACAACGGTACAACAATAACTAACAAAGGGAAACTCTAACCCCCAAACCACAAACACACTTTATACAAAGGTCTGTCCATCAAAGTTAGCTCCATTACTTTCAAAAGCACAACATAAGACAAATACCATTTTTGACAACCTTCAAATCCGAAAAAAATCAAATATCAAACCACAGTCTGACTATACAAAATATCCACATACTCATAGTCATCAATACATCCAATCACCACACTAAAGGGCGTATGCAGATTTTAGCCAACACATTGGTGTTCAGTGCAATGGAACCACCTTTTCTCGGTGATCTGTCATAGACAATAAACTAGGGATTAATTTTTTAGGATCCCCTCAAAAATTCCCAAAAAGACTCAAATTTGACACTAGGGCAAAAACTTTTGAGGTCCTGTCAAAAATTTCAATAAAAGTCCTTACAACAGCAACATGATAGCCTCCTTAGCACATCGCAATAGCATTCTACTTGTTGCACTTCATTCTTGATGCATCGACTGAGGGTACAGAGCCCGACGTCAAATCTGTCGTTTAAATTTGCTGAGGGTACACAACCCGAAGCGTCGCTTGAGGATACATAGCCCGATATTGATTTGCATTTTACATTAGCTGAAGGCACACAACCCGAAGCGTCGATTGAGGGTACATAGCCCGATATCGATTCGCATTTTACATTAGCTGAGGGCATACAACCCGACGCATCGATTGAGGGTACACAGCCCGATATCGCTTTGCATTTTACATTAGCTGAGGGCATACAACCCGAAGCGTCGGTTGAGGGTACACAGCTCGATATCGATTTGCATTTTACATTAGCTGAGGGCATACAACCCGAAGCGTCGATTGATGGTACACAACCCGATATCGATTTGAATTTAACATTAGCTGAGGGCACACAACCCGAAGCGTCGGTTGAGGGTACACAGCCCGATATCGATTTGCATTTAATTTTTCCGAGAGTACACAGCCCAAAGCACCGACGGAGGGTACACATCCCGATGTTGAAACTGACACCGTGGAGGGTACACAGCCTGATGCAAATTTTGACATTGTAACAGGAAGACAGCCTGGAGGGTAGATAGCCTAAGGAGAGGACAACATGACAAAGGGTAGACAGCCCGGCGAAAGGATAGCATAGCAAAGGGTGCGCAACCAAGACGAAAGAATGATAGGAAACCCTGCATGAAGAGATACACAGCTCAATACAAAAGGAGTACAACCCGACTTGACCAGCACATATTTAAGGGACGAAAAGCAGTGGACATACAATCCGGCATCACACGGGCAAGATGATCCGACAACAGTTCAGCATGACGAATTAACTACCTCTTGACGAGAAGCACCTAGCAAATGGATATCCGCCAGAGGAGAGGCGCGCATTCCCTAGCACTGAGCACTTGAAAGCGGACCAGAAAATGAGAGCTCAACTCAACAGGGATGTTTACTTTACCTTCACCTTTATTTTTATTTGCATTTATCCTGGTTTTGCTGCAAGGTACTTCCCCGATCTCTCGACAAACCCCTACATCCCTGTCACGACCCAATTTTCGGGGTCGTGATGGCACCTAAGTGTTACATCCTTAGGCGAACCACGAATAATTAAACTGACTCATAATGATAATTTAGATAGAAATATTTCAATAAAATGTAGGTGTAGACATCCACCCGAAATACAGTGTCAATAGAGCATCTACGAATTCTGACATCCGATATATATATATATATATATATATATATATATATATATATATATATATATATATATATATATATATATATAGTACAAGATGTAGGAAGCGACTAAACACTAAGGTGGATCAGACGGTATGCCACCGCGAACCATGCGGTTGGCTCACCTCAAGCAAAAATAGCCACAGCCTCGAACGTATCAGATAAGTCCAGCTGTCTGACTAGTAGAAGGATCTGCACATTTAAACAGTAAGTTATGAGCCAAAGCCAAGTAAGATCATCGACAGGCCCTCTAAATTATCCTTTCGGGACAAGTCTTTGATAATGCATAAGCAGATAACGGAAGTACAATCCACACCTTTACAGTAACCCATAAACATTACATACGATAATATAATTATAAAGATAATATAAAGATACATAATATAGGCAGCATATACAATATTATATTGATACTATAGCATAAGCAATAATATAATTAACACACAGCATGGCGATGATATATCTCGCATACCACATAAGTAATGATATACCTAGCTCATAGCATAAGCACACACCCGGTGCGGCTTTGTTTATAGGTCATAACGCACCACAGGCCTCTGTCCCTATAAACAACTTTACTTATAGGTCATAACGCACCACAAGCCTCTGTCCCTATAATTCTCCACATCTAGGTCATAACGCACCACCGGCCTCTGTCCCTAGATGAAATTTCGCTCCTAGGTCATAACGCACCAACGGCCTCTGTCCCTAGAGCATATCAATAATACACCGGCACACAACATCGACTATACACAAGTCACGTTTGTGCTTTCTCCTTTTTGTATAAATATAACGAGTAGTACATAATACTATCTACTAGACAATGCTAGTCAATTAAGTACTCGACATCTTACTTAGCAAGATCAAATCTTATCCGCAAGCAAAAACAGAGGTCAAGTCTCACTTACCTCAAAAAAAAAAAAAATCGGCTCAAGTGGCGAAGGAACGACCTCCTTTCCCAAACGATGTGCCTACGTAAGACTCCTCTCTGAGCCAAAGAAATACTGTCGCACTCGTAAGCATGTGAGGAAAGGATTCTAAGCCCTTACGCAATTTAAGAGGCAATTTACCAAAATACCCCCGGGTCGGACGTACCCAAAACCCGTAAAATTTATGTTTCCGGACTCCCCATGCTCCCACGAGTCCAAAAGTACCATTATTGTACATACCTGAGTCCAACTCGGTCATTTTTTCCCATTTCACAAATCTAGTTTTCAAACACTCTTTCCAAGGATCGTCACTTTGATCCTCGGATTAAAGCGTTAAAAATGGGTAAGAATAGTTACCTTGTGTTTAGGAATGATTTTGGTACTTAAAATTCCCCTTGGAATCACTTTTAGAAGCTCAAACCATGAAAACAAAAATGAATGCCCGCCCTAGTATATATAGCAGCCCGCAGCTTTAAAGAGTTGTACCACATGCTGTCCAAATTGTACCTCACTGGATAGCTTTCGGTAAAATACACATAACTTTTCATAAAAATATCCAAATAATAGGAGGTTGGTGGAATTAGAACCACAACTCAAAGAGCTACAACTTTCATGTTTTGACTTTTTTCCAATTCCTTATGGATTGATCTGAAAAATTGATTGTTTTCTGGCTGAACGTAAAAAAAAAACAGAATTCAGCAGCTTTTTGGCTTGCACCAGATCAACCACTTTTTTGGGTCCAAACGGGACCCTACGAAGCTCGGAATGACCCCAAAATTTGTACACAGGTCATACAAGACTTGTGTGACATGCACGTCAAGAAGAAACTCAATTCGGATCTCTAGAACTCAAAATGTGGGTCCCACGGGAAAGGGTCAAATTTCGACTTTCGCCAAAATAGCTAATTTTAATCAAACGACCCCGGAATCCAAATTCGAAAGTTGCTACAAGTCACAAATGGCGATACGAACCTAACGGAACCCTCAGATCTCTCATCGGAGTTCGTTTACTCAAATCGAGCTCGAAAACCTCTTTTAACCTTTTTAAACTTCCGCAACGGAGACTTTTTCAAAAGTCCTATCAAACGAGGTCCGTTTTCACTTCTGAAGGTTGCTACAGGTCATAAATTACCATACGAACCTAACAAAACTTTCAGATTTCACATCAGAGCTCATTTGCTCAAATCGAGCTCCGAAACCTCTTTTAGCCTTAACGAATATCCGAAACGGATGTCTTTCTCCGATACCTATCTAACAAAGTTCGTTTTAGCTAAAAAATTTCAGACATGACATAATGGACCTTACGGAGCTTTTGGGATTTTCGACACGCAAATCGAGGTCCCGATTCCCGAAACGACTATTTGAGGTCGTTACAATCTCCCCCACTTAGACTCTCGTTCGTCCTCGGACGAGCCCGAGTCTAAGGTAAGATTCACATTTTCACGAAAATAATTACACGGATTTCGAGGACTCTCGCTACTACCCGAAATCATTAATAACAACATAACTTTCAGGCTTTAGAGATTGAAATCATACCTGAATTATCTAAAAGGCGAGGATACTTCTCCCGCATGTCGGACTCAAGTTCCCAAGTGGCCTCTTCGCTAGGACGATTCTTCCATAGCACTTTAACCAACGGGATATCTTTCGACCTTAGCTTAGGGATCTCTCTAGCCGCAATAGCAATCGGCTCCTCCAAATAAGCCAAGTCCTCGTCGATCTCGACAGAAGCCATATCAATCACATGGGATGGATCATGAACATACTTTCAGAGCATAGATACGTGGAATACCGGATGAACTGACAGAGATGGAGGCAAAGCAAGCCTATATGCAACAGCGCCAATGCGCTCTAAGACCTCAAAAGGACCAATGAACCTCGGACTAAGCTTGCCCTTTTTCCCGAATCTCATAACACCCTTCATCGGCGATACTTTAAGAAACACCCGGTCACCTACCATAAACACCAAATCTCTCCTCCTCCTATCCGCATAAGATATCTGTCAACTCTGAGCTGTGCGGAGCCGATCCTGAATGATTCGGACCTTATCTAAGGTCTGGTGAACTAGATCCGGACCCAACACCTTCACCTCTCCAGGTTCAAACCAACCAACTGGAGAACGACATCGGCGGCCATATAATGCCTCAAACGGAGCCATCTGGATAGAAGACTGATAACTGTTATTATAGGCAAATTCTGCCAAAGGCAAATAACTGTCCCAATGGCCTCCAAAGTCAATAGCAGAAGCCCTCAGCATATCCTCAAGAATCTGGATGGTCCTCTCGGACTGACCATCAGTCTGAGGATGAAATGCGGTGCTAAGATCCACTCGGGTACCCAACTCCTTCTGAAATGATCTCCAGAATTGAGCTGTGAACTGAGTACCGCGATCTGATATAATAGAGACTGGAGCACCATGCAATCTCACAATCTGCTCGATAAAGATACGAGCTAAGCGCTCCGATGAATAAGTAGTCCTCACGGGGATGAAATGAGCTGACTTGGTGATACGATCCACCACTACCCATACTGAATCATGCTTTCCCAAGGTCAAAGGCAATCCAACCACAAAGTCCATAGTAATATGCTCCCATTTCCATTCCGGAATCGGCATGGACTGAGTCACCCCGGCTGGTCTTCTATGCTCATACTTTACCTGCTGACAATTTAAGCACCGAGACACATGATCAAAAACATCTCTCTTCATTCCCTTCCACCAATATAATTCCCGAAGATCTTGATACATCTTCGTAATACCAGGATGAATAGAATACCGAGAACTGTGTGCCTCTGCCAATATCAGCTGCCTCAACTCCCCAACATCCGGAACACACAACCGACCATTGAGCCGTAGTACACCATCATTTCTGATCATAAATGAGGTCACTCCCCTACTTAAAACTCTATCTCGAATATCACGCAAATATGAATCATCAAATTGCTTTTCCTTGATTTGGGAAGCTAGGGATGACTGAGTCCCTATATAAGCAAAAACTCAGTCTGGCACAGAATCATCAAATCGCACTCCACTAATGGACAAGGCCTGCAACTCTCGAGCTAGTGGTCTCATATCAACATCAAGATAGGCAAGGCTACCCATAGACTTCCTGCTCAGAGCATCAGCCGCAACATTAGCTTTCCCGGGACGATACCGAATAGCGATGTCATAATCCTTAAGCAACTCCAACCATCGGCGCTGTCTCCCGTTCAAGTCATTCTGGGTGAACAGATACTGGAGACTCTTATGATCAGTGAAAATCTCACAAGGCTCACCATATAAATAATGCCTCCACAACTTCAATGCAAATACCACCGCCAATAAGTCTAGATCGTGGACAGGGTAGTTCTTCTCATGCACTTTCAGTTATCTCGAGGCATAAGCTATCACCTTGCCATTCTGCATCAAAACACCACCTAAGCCAATACCAGAAGCATCACAATAGACTGTGAATCCCCCGGATCCACTAGGCAAGGCCAATACAGGTGCTGTAGTCAAGACAGTCTTGAGCCTCTGAAAGCTAGACTCACAAGCAGCAGACCATAGAAAAGGAACATTTTTCTGCGTCAATTTAGTCAGTGGTGCTGATATGGAAGAAAATCTCTCCACGAATCGCCGATAATAACCTGCCAAGCCTAAGAAACTCCGAATCTCTGTAGGAGAAGTAGGCCTAGGCCAATTCTGAACGGCCTCCACTTTCTTGGGATCAACACCAATACCGTCCTTGGTCACCACGTGACCCAGGAATGAAACGGTATCCAGCCAGAACTCACATTTAGAGAATTTAGCATACAATTCATGGTCTCTCAAGGTCTGAAGGATAATATTCAAGTGATGCTCATGCTCCCCTCGGCTCCTTGAATATATAAGGATGTCGTCAATGAACACAATAACAAAAGAATCAAGATATGGCTTGAACACACGGTTCATAAGATCCATAAAGGCGGCCAGAGCATTTGTAAGCCCAAATGACATGACAAGAAACTCATAGTGCCCATATCTCGTACGGAAAGCAGTCTTAGAAATATCCTCAGACCGAATCCTCAACTGATGATACCCCGATCTCAAGTCAATCTTGGAAAAATGAGTAGCACCCTGAAGCTGATCAAATAAATCATCTATACGCGGTAAAGGATACTTGTTCTTGATAGTCACTTTGTTCAATTGCCGCTAATCAATACACATGCGCATAGAACCATCCTTCTTCTTTACAAAAAGAACCGGAGCACCCCAAGGAGACACACTGGGTCTAATGAAACCCTTATCAAGCAAATCTTGAATTTGCTCCTTCAATTCCCTCAACTCAGCAGGAGCCATACGATATGGAGGAATAGATATAGGCTGAGTACCTGGCAATATATCAATACAGAACTCAATCTCCCGCATAGGAGGCAAACCCGGCAAGTCATCCGGAAAGACCTCCGGATACTCGCATACTACTGGTACTCGATCAATAGATACCTCCTCCACTCGAACATCTCGAATAGAAGCAATATACCCTCCGCACCCCCGAGCTATCATCTTCTGAGCCTTCATGAATGATATGATCTTGTTCCTCGGAGAAGACCCGGAACCCTTCCAAATAGCCTTAGGCTCACCTTCGGCACCTATAGTCACGGACTTGGCATGGCAATCCAACATCGCGAGACAGGATGCCAACCAATCCATGCCCATGATCACATCAAATTCCACCATATCTAGCAACATCAAGTCTACTAGAGACTCAACACCACAAATAGAAATCACACACTCCCGATACCCTTTATCTACACATATAGGATCTCCGACAGGCGTTACCACCATACATGGAGCATCAATAAAAACCAGATCCTTACTCAAGCAAGGTGAAAATCCAGGAGACACATAAGAGAAAGTAGATCCCGGATCTATAAGGGCAAAGGCACTGCGGCCACAAACAGAAAGAGTACCTGTGATCACATCATTGGATGCCTCGGCATCCTGGCGTGTCATAGCAAAAACCTGAGCTGAACCTCCAGGACCAGGAGCTCTCTGAACCGGCTGCCTAGGAGGAACCTGAGCGACAGGCCTAGCAGCCTGAGGAGAAGACCGAACCATAGCAGCAGAACTCTGATGTCCCGCGGAGGTAGGTCCAGATGAAGTAACATAGGGGAAATCCCTAACAAAGTGCCTGGGATCCCCACACTGGTAACAAGCCTTACTACCGCCTCCTCCGCGTCCACCTCCGAGCCCGCACCTCCCATAGTGCCTCTGACGGCATCTCCCACAAACAGGTGGAACAGACTGAGATGAATCCCCACGCCTCTGAGATGGCTGAGGCCTAGGAACACCCGACGAAGTACCCTGAGATGGTAAAGCAGCGGCCTGGGGAAGCCTAGGCTGAGTATGACCACGAAAACTCTGGCCACCATGTGAAGGGCCACCAGAAGTACCAGAATATCGCACCCTCTTGCTCGCCCTCTCTGCATCTGCTCTAGCATGAATGTCCTCCATACGCCTCGCAATATCAACCACATCATAATAGACTTGTTGCCAATATGTGAGGCAACAGCCACCTGAAGACGAGAGTGAAGACCCTCAACAAATCTAAGAACCTTGTCTCTCTCCAGCATAACCATAGCAGGCGCATACTAAGATAACTCTAAAAATCTGGTATCATAAGCAGTCACGGACATGCCTCCCTGTCTTAAAAACTCAAACTCGCGTCTCTGGGCATCAAGATGACTCTGAGACACAAATCTACTCATAAACATAGCAACGAACTCGGTCCAAGTCAAGGGAGGAAGATCACTCGACCTATGTCTCATCATAGAAGACCACCAAGTCTCGGCATCACCGGACAAACGGAAAGAAGCACATCTCACCCCAAGGGTGTCCCTAGTACCCAATACAGAAAATATCTTCTCACATTTCTAAATATACCTCTGGGCAGTGCAAGTAGCTGGGGTACCATCGAACTCGGGAGGCTTGAGCTTCATAAAGGACTCAATCCTCCGAGCTACCTCCTCGTCACTCATAGAAAGAGCAGGAATAGAATGACCCAACTAAATACCCGACTGAGGAGCCAAAGTGGAAGGCTGAGCAATAGGACTAATAACTGGAGTAGACTGAGGAATCACCGGAGTAGCCTCAGGAGTCGGCGTACTCATAGCTGGAGTAGCTGGCTGGGTACCGCAGAAGGTACCGGCATATCGCCCATAGGCGAGGCCTGAGATCCAAGCATGCCCATCATCCGCAATAGAACATCTGCAGGAATAGATACCATTGTGCCCGGCACAAGAGAAGGCATAGTCGATGGGACATGTGCGACGGGTATCTATGAAGACACCGGTGGCACTGTACTAGTCTGTCTGGCAGCAGGAGGTCTGCCCGCAGAAGCTCCGGTAGTAGCCGCTCTCGGCTGAGTAGGTGCCCGCGCACCAGTCGGTGTGCTACGCACAGCTCTCCCACGGACCAACTCAGTCAGTGCGTCACCAGCTCCCGAAGCAGAGGACGATCGCATTCTCACCATCTGTCATAATCACATTAAAGGATTAGCACCTATGTAAGCATCATAGCACGAGAAGAGATGAAATGAAGGGAAACAACTCCTCCTAAAATGCCTTTGCAGCCTCTCGCTTATAAGTATGGTCGACAACATACCCATAAACAAGACTCTGCTCCATTGACTCCCTAAGACTCGACTTACAACTTAGGGCTCTGATACCAATTTGTCACGACCCAATTTTCGGGGCCGTGATGGCACCTAAGTGTTACATCCTTAGGCGAACCACGAATAATTAAACTGACTCATAATGATAATTTAGGTAGAAATATTTCAATAAAATGTAGGTGTAGACATCCACCCGAAATACAGTGTCAATAGAGCATCTACGAATTCTGACATCCGATATATATATATATAATACAAGATGTAGGAAGCGACTAAACACTAAGGTGGATCAGACGGTATGCCACCGCGAACCATGCGGTTGGCTCACCTCAAGCAAAAATAGCCACAGCCTCGAACGGATCAGATAAGTCCAGCTGTCTTACTAGTAGAAGGATCTGCATATTTAAACAGTAAGTTATGAGCCAAAGCCCAGTATATCATCGACAGGCCCGCTAAATTACCCTTTCGAGACAAGTCTTTGATAATGCATAAGCAGATAACGGAAGTACGATCCACACCTTTACAGTAACCCATAAACATTACATACGATAATATAATTATACAACAACACAAGCAATAATACGTGAATACATAACATGGTCAATAATATAAAGATACATAATATAGGCAGCATATACGATATTATATTGATACGATGGCATAAGCAATAATATAATTAACACACAGCATGGCGATGATATATCTCGCATACCACATAAGTAATGATATACCTAGCTCATAGCATAAGCACACACCCGGTGCGGCTTTGTTTATAGGTCATAACGCACCACAGGCCTCTGTCCCTATAAACAACTTTACTTATAGGTCATAACGCACCACAAGCCTCTGTCCCTA
Organism: Petunia secreta; assembly: GCA_029990175.1. Taxonomy (NCBI): domain Eukaryota; kingdom Viridiplantae; phylum Streptophyta; class Magnoliopsida; order Solanales; family Solanaceae; genus Petunia; species Petunia secreta. The sequence goes on along the minus strand of JARKIP010000222.1, from coordinate 381,922 downwards.
TAATTCTCCACATCTAGGTCATAACGCACCACCGGCCTCTGTCCCTAGATGAAATTTCGCTCCTAGGTCATAACGCACCAACGGCCTCTGTCCCTAGAGCATATCAATAATACACCGGCACACAACATCGACTATACACAAGTCACGTTTGTGCTTTCTCCTTTTTGTATAAATATAACGAGTAGTACATAATACTATCTACTAGACAATGCTAGTCAATTAAGTACTCGACATCTTACTTAGCAAGATCAAATCTTATCCGCAAGCAAAAACAGAGGTCAAGTCTCACTTACCTCAAAAAAAAAAAAATCGGCTCAAGTGGCGAAGGAACGACCTCCTTTCCCAAACGATGTGCCTACGTAAGACTCCTCTCTGAGCCAAAGAAATACTGTCGCACTCGTAAGCATGTGAGGAAAGGATTCTAAGCCCTTACGCAATTTAAGAGGCAATTTACCAAAATACCCCCGGGTCGGACGTACCCAAAACCCGTAAAATTTATGTTTCCGGACTCCCCATGCTCCCACGAGTCCAAAAGTACCATTATTTTACATACCCAAGTCCAACTCGGTCATTTTTTCCCATTTCACAAATCTAGGGTTCAAACCCTCTTTCCAAGGATCGTCACTTTGATCCTCGGATTAAAGCGTTAAAAATGGGTAAGAATAGTTACCTTGTGTTTAGGAATGATTTTGGTACTTCAAATTCCCCTTGGAATCACTTTTAGAAGCTCAAAACATGAAAATAAAAATGAATGTCCGCCCTAGTATATATAGCAGCCCGCAGCTTTAAAGAGTTGTACCACATGCTGTCCAAATTGTACCTCACTGGATAGCTTTCGGTAAAATATACATAACTTTTCATAGAAAAGTCCAAATGATACGAGGTTGGTGGAATTAGAACCACAACTCAAAGAGCTACAACTTTTATGTTTTTACCTTTTTCTAATTCCTTATGGATTGATCTGAAAAATTGATTGTTTTCCGGCTGAACAGTAAAAAAAACAGAATTCAGCAGCTTTTTGGCTTGCACCAGATCAGCCACTGTTTTTGGGTCCAAACGGGACCCTACGAAGCTCGGAATGACCCCAAAATTTGTACACAAGTCATACAAGAATTGTGTGACATGCTCGTCAAGACAAAACTCAATTCGGATCTCTAGAACTCAAAATGTGGGTCCCACGGGAAAGGGTCAAATTTCGACTTTCACCAAAATAGCAAATTTTAATCCAACGACCCCGGAATCCAAATTCGAAAGTTGCTACAAGTCACAAATGGCGATACGAACCTAACGGAACCCTCAGATCTCTCATCGGAGTTCGTTTACTCAAATCGAGCTCGAAAACCCCTTTTAACCTTTTTAAACTTCCGCAACGGAGACTTTTTCAAAAGTCCTATCAAACGAGGTCCGTTTTCACTTCTGAAGGTTGCTACAGGTCATAAATTACCATACGAACCTAACGAAACTTTCAGATTTCACATCAGAGCTCATTTGCTCAAATCGAGCTCCGAAACCTCTTTTAGCCTTAACGAATATCCGAAACAGATGTCTTTCTCCGATACCTATCTAACAAAGTTCGTTTTAGCTAAAAAATTTCAGACATGACATAATGGACCTTACGGAGCTTTTGGGATTTTCGACATGCAAATCGAGGTCCCGATTCCCGAAACGACTATTTGAGGTCGTTACAATCCCACTCTCACATCTGCTCCCAAAATCACTACCAATTATGCAACCACAAAACCGCAAAACTTCATCCCAAAATGCTCAAAGCCACAATCCTATACTCACACAAGTGATCTGCCTAATACTCCCTTGCCGATTAGGTACCAGCTCCTTATTCCTTCCTATTCGTGCCTGCCTATTTGAATCGTGCGCATTTCTCGTGCTTTACTCCTCAATACTTCTCAGTTCATTCAAGACAATGTTGAGGCCAAGATGACTCCTCTATCGAGTTATAGTGGAGAATGTGTCCATGTAAACCCCTTTTTATGAGTGTGTCGTGCACCACATCTTCATAACTAGGACGTTTACAAGCTTATTTCACCACACTCGATCTATCGATGTTATCTCGACTTCGACAATGCCTTTGTCCTACCTGCAAAATGCCTATTCTGTCGAATTCTGACATATGCCCAAAAGCCGATCATTTCATGCCCTCACAAGTAATCTGCCTAATCCTCCATTGCGAATTAAGATGTCATTTTGCATTTCATTCCAACTGATGCCCACTTTGCCTACCCAAGCCTATCTGCGTCAATCGTGTGTGCTTAATCGTGCCCATCTATTTGAGTCGTGCACATTTATAAAACTCGCTCCGCAAAATCTTCCCCATTCAATCAAGACAATATTTGAGGCGAGTCTACTCATTTATCAAAACGAAGTGGAAACTATGTACATATAAACTCCTCTTTATGGGTGTGTAGTGCGCCCATTTTCATAATTAAGACGATTATAAGCCTTTTTTTCCACGCTCGATATACTGACGTTATCTCACCTTCAATAGTACCCTTACTTCATTCATCATTCATCCCGCCAAAAAGACAAAGCATACGCGAATCTAAACTTTACATACTTGTATAAGTTTAGTCTTTACATCCAAATCGTGCGTCATAAAAATCTCACACAGGCAACACGCCATTCTAGAACTACACACGGCCTGATTCTCGTAAAACCCGAGATATGTAGGCAACTCAGAGACCGGGTTCGGCCAAAAACACCCCAAAACTCCCATTTCCCCTTTGAATAATTTTTGCCTCCCAGTCGTGACAAAATTGGCCGCACTGTCAACGTCTTTGCCCAAAGACTCTTTCATCATCCCCGGGCAAAGAGGGGCAGCTGTTGACACCCAATTTTGAACCTCTTTTTTTTAAACTGGGCTATAATTTAACTTAAATATGTAATTTGGCTATTTGTGCAAAATGTGCATTAGAAGCATGCATTTACATGTGTTATCCCCTACCTACATATTACATATTTAAATGTGACTATATTACGTAATTTTGCATCATTTAGGCTATTTTTCAAAATGTGATTATTTGTGCAATTTTAGTACATTCATTGTGTTTAGAAAATATTTGTGGCTATTTATACTTAAGTAGTTAAATTTGCGTTCTAATTTGCTTTACGTGTTCATTTTACTACGTGTTTGTACCATTTTATACAATATGTATGTATATATATTCGCACTTATATTTTTAAAGCACCTTTAAGCAAAATATTAGCCAAGCAAATAATCAATTCATTTTTATTTCTTGATTTATCATATTTATTTAAATTTTAAGTTATTTTCTAATATAAATCTTCTTTTTAAAAGCACTCTTTCCTACGAACCTAGACAAACTCCTGTCTAGGTACGTCCGGTCTGTTGAGAGATTAGTTGCAATTTTCTTTCAGTTATTTAATTCCCCAATCTTTAACAAAATCTATTTTTTATTTATTTATCATATTCTTTCATCTTTTCAAATTCACCCTGAACCTAGACTAAATTCTAACCAAATACATTTCTGATTTACTTGATCCTTTAAACTAATTCCTAATTGATTTTATTCCCCAAATCTACCTAAAATCCCTCCCTAATCTTTTCTAATTTCCTAAATCCCTAAAATCATTCCCAATTATCCATAATCCCCTCTCTTACTTTTAGAAACCCCCTTAATCTCTCCACAACTCTTTTTTCCTAAAATCCTATATACACTACTACACACGCACATACACATTCAGACAATATACCCACAATCTACAGCATGGACCCCACATCCTCTCGAGTCTCCTTCCTCAAAATACCTTACCCTTATTGGCATTAACAGTACACAGTACGCCTTTTTCCCAAAAACATCCCCATCATCTCCCTATACTTACAAACTCCCTCTCTTGCCCACGAAATAACAGATACACAACAACACATAGGCAAACACCCATATCAAAATACACACACCCCATCATCAAAGAACTCAACTCTTTCCCAATACCATCTGCACCATCCACCACACACATATAGATCGACGTACACAGCCACACACAAAATATAAACAAAAACAGAGACAGATCGAGGAAGGGGATACAGATCAGAGACGGAATGGAGAAACCACCATTAACACCGGTGGAAAATATCAGAAACGGTGAGTAGTACAAAACAGGACCCTAATCGGGAACCCCATCGCTGATTCTCTATTTCGCTGTCTTTATTCCATCTCCATTTCGCTCCGACATCTTGTTATTGAGTATTTTTGACATGAAGAAGAGGGAAGAAAAATGAAATTCGAGGTAGCAGCGATGCCGGCTGGGTCACCGTAATTTCTGCCGAGACCCGTCAGGCGGTCGCTCCCTTTTCCTCCACTGGTTATCTTGTTTCATTGCCTTACTATTCTGCCTGTTTGATTATTGCTTAGTTAATTTATTCCATACATTGGTCCTTCATTTTTTATCGACAAATGCTTGTTGATTGCTTTGGAGATTCATGCAGTGACGGAGAGGATATGGGTTTCTGATTGCTTTTTGACTCTATTGTGTTCACTCGTTTGGTTGTACAGGCTGTTTGTGCTTTGACGATTGTTTGACCGGTTTTAGAACTCTTTTGGCCTGATTTTACTCTGGTCAATTGTGTATTGATGTTTGTCTTGAAGGGGGCTTGGTTTGCATATCGACTTTGATTCATTTGCAATTGTAGTTGGTCCACTTATTTGGGTTATTCCGTTCTCTGCTTTTTGACCCGTATTTTGGATATCAATTTATTGCCTAACCATATTTGTTGAGATTTTTGCAGTTTCTGGATGTCATATTAATCTAGTGATCCTGACACTGATAAAGCCTATGAAAATATTTTTATTTGAGGCTATACAACGAATTGACAAATTTTATATCAATTATGGCCAAGGAAAATAAATTATTTATTTGACGCCTATTTGATCAGTTTGAACATGATACTACACTTGAATAACCCCATTCCCGCATCCCTAAAACAAAAGGCTATGATGACGTGTATAAGCCGTTATTACGAACGAGCCGGTGATGGAGTGACGAGACCGGTACTTGGCATGGCAACACGATCGGCCGGCGTGTTCGCAGCCGTATCGACGTCCCTAACCTCCATCTAACTCATACACACCTGAGCCGACACTTTCAAAAATCCTTATCCCCCTTTATTTTAAACTGTCATTATTAAAACTACTATTATCATTATCATTATTTTAAATTACTATTGTTATCATTATTACTTCTAATTACTATTATTATTGTTACTATATTTATTATTATTATTATTAATATTATTATTTTTTTATTATCATTATTATCAATTATTTATTTATATTTAACCCTATCTCCAATATATTTTGCGAGGTAAAATTGGATGAGAGGCGACAATTTATTTTGGAAAAGAACAATTCAAAGAGAAGTCCTTTTGTTGTTATTATTATTTTTTTCTCCTTATTATTAGTATTTATTATTATTCTATTATCCTTTATTATTAATCGTTATTATTTTACTAATTCATTTTCATCTTTCTTGCAAGGAGTATAAGAGGGAGTCATTAGCAAATCATACCTATTTACTCAATACCATAATATTTTACAAGTCATTTAAATTATTTGTCTATTCTTAGTTGCTTAGTTTAATTGCTTAGCCGCTTGTTCGAATCCCAATTATAAAGTCCGGCCAGTAACCACATTTGGTGGAGCTCGAGAGGTGCCTAACCCCTTTCTCTCGAGTTAACTTGAACCTCTTACCTAGAATATCTGGTTCATAGACTAAGTTTTCAGAGTTAATAATAAAATTAGCTAGAAATACAATAGGTCCCTTAACACGCCTAGTTAAAATATGTTAGGTGGCGACTCCAACATCTAGACTCAAACGAGTTACCCAGTCAAATTCAAAACCCGACTCACCTCGAGTTGAGTCCAAAAATCGGGTATGACAAGGAGTATCCAGAAAAAGCCCGTGGTGGTAGAGAAAGAAACATGAACAATGTCAAGATTACTATCCCATCGTTCAGAGGGAACGGTGATCTGGAAAAATATCTTGATTGGAATGTTTGTTTGGAAAGAATCTTTGAAACAAATGAGATGACCAATGAGAGGAAAGAAGTCTATGCCATTGCTTCATTTGAAGCATATTCTTCCACTTGGTGGGAGTCTAAAAAGAGATGAGAAAAAGGCATGATGTACCCGAGCGCCTTACTTGGGTACAGTTAAAAAGAGTGATGGACGCTGAGTATGTAACAGCCAAACATCATGAAGTGCAACTCCGAAAGCTATACAAACTAAAGCAAGGTACCAAACCAGTAGAGGAATACGTTGACGAATTTGAAAAGATACATATGGCTCTTGATATGGAAGAAGATGATGAGAAAGACATCATTCGTTTAAAAAATGGGCAGAATCAGGAATTGCCATCTCATTGGATAAAGCTTTCCATGAAACTATAGAGGCTGAGAGATGGGTTAAAGAAGACAACGCTAGTCGATATCAAGGGAGCACAACTTTGACTTCTTTGAGCTGAGGTAAAGAGTCGAAGAGTCCGAGTCCAAGCAGCACCACTGGCCGAGATGTGAAGAAACCCTTCAACAAGAGTATGGCCAGAAAGGCCTCTAAAGTGTTAGGAGGTAAAACTCAACTCAATACTCCAAGAGCTTCATCTATATAATGCTACAAGTATAGGGGTTATGGTAATATGGGAAAAGACTATCCAACTCGCCAAGGGATAATATTGCTTGATGATGTAATTTTCTGAGAATAAGAGAGTGACTCAAAGGGAGAAAAGCAAAAAGAATTTGACCGTGTTTAGTACAGGGATGAAGCAGCAGAAGAAGAATGACCCAAAAATTTTCTTGTGGTATGAAGGAATCTAAGTACCATGAGCACCGAGGAAGAAGACGATGTCCAAAGTGAGAATCTCTTTCATGTAAGGTGCCGAGTAAGGGGAAATGTATGTTCGATGATTATTGATTTGGGCAGTTGTGCTAATGTGGTGAGGCAAACTTTAGTGTCATAAATGGAACTGCCCATGATGATACATCCTCACCCCTACTGGTAATAATGGCTTAATGAATGTGGAGAGCTAAGGGCGGCAAAGCAAGTGTCGATTAAATTCAACGTGGGGGCATATCAAGATGAAGTAATGTTTGATGTAGTGCCTATTTAGGGTTGCCATTTTCTCTTGGGCAGGTCGTGGAAATATGATTGGACTATTCTTCATGATTGCCGAGCCAACACTTACACTGCCAAACTTTAAGGTAAGAGTTTCAAACTTAAACCCTTGTCTCCAAGCCAAGTCAGTGAGGACTATAAATGTATGAGGAAATCAAAAGAGACGGCTAAAGCTAAATCTCTCATGGGAATTAGACTTTAAGCCGAAGACAATGCAAAGTCACCTCCCGTGATAGGTAATATTTGTGCAAGCATGCACCTAGGTGAATACCTATAAGGCAATGATAACAACGAGTATATGATTTGCCTCATACATAAGGGTATTTTTTTGAGCTATAATGATAATTTACTAACGATAACCTTTTCTCTAGTGTTATTCAAAGTGTTTTGCCAGAATTCGGGGACATGTTATATAAAGAAATGCCTGGTGGATTTCCTAAGCTGAGAGGAATCGAGCACCAATTCGATTTCGTCCCAGGGTCTTGGTGCAAGCTAATCGGAGGTTAGCAATTGAACACAACAACAGTGGAAAAATAAGGACGAAGAAGGTAAAGATAGAAGCTCGACAATTCTAAGCTTCAACCCAAACGGACCCAAGGAACTAGCCTTGGGCCACTCAGTTTGAAATTCAAAGAAGCACCTAAACTATGCAACAATCCTCAAGAAGACAAACCATGCTCATTGCAAATTAAATGATAAAAGAAGAAAATGTTCAAACGGAATTCACCGATTGACACAAGTTCTTTAATAATCCCACAATGGGATTCTCTCACGACGGAGTTACAAGGCACTCGGGTTATCATTTCAATGTGAAAAGTCAACTAACTCTAAATGAACTAAACTAAGGGGTTTATATAGATAGCCCCAAGGGTAAACTACGAAAATAGTCACATCCGACCAATAAAACAAGGCCACGTAGGGCCAAAGTAAACAATGTGCTCGGGCAATCTAGGCCTCGATGCTCGGTTGCTCAGCCTCGACACAATTGATAATGGACGCTATGCTTCGGGCACATTGGTAGCCCTTCGGTCACTTTAGTGCTTGGAGTCATGGATTAGTGTTTAGGCACTTCCAGCCTCGGGGTCGAGCTTATAAATGCAGCTTTTAAGTCTTGAGCTTGACCACTCACTCACCGAACAGTTGCTTCCTCCCGGCCACGCTAAGTGAATGTGCACGTCGTGCATGATCTTGGCTTGGCTTCGTCTGATCGGCCTCGATGGCTCGAACACTACATCATCCTCTCCTTCTTTAGAAGATTTCGTCCTTGAAATCGCACCCTCTTCAATCTCCAGTACTCGGCCTACATCACAAGGAGTTAAGTGAGCAACATTGAAGGTGTTGGATACATTATACTACCATGGAGCTGTTGACACCCAATTTTGTCCCGGATTTTAATTAAATGTATAATTATTTTAAAATTAAGTTCAATTTTGAAAATTGCAAGTAAATAGCTAATTTTAAAGGAAAATGGCCAAAATTGCAAGTCGTCCCTTCATTTGCAGCGTACTATATAATTATTTGTTTAATTTAATTGAAGGCTAATTACGTTCTTAACCTTAAAATCTAGCCTATTTGTGCAAATCCTCTACCCATATATATACCCTTAAATCCTAGCCCCCATTCACTATTATTCATCATCTTCACTACATACACGCTAAAAATTAGCCTCCCACATTCACTTTCTCCCTTACAAACACAAACACCTACACAAAAACCATTTCAACACCATCAACACCCATTTTCATATCCACGCACAGTAACCGTCAGCACCATAAACATCTACCTTATCTTGATTAGAACCATCACACGAACATCCAAAATTCGAAACCAAAATACGGAAAATGGGGGTGTGCAGATCGAAACAGGGACGTCGAGATAAGAGGAGGGTTCGTTATTTGATTGAAGTTTCTTGCCGTTGGTCTCGCCGGAATCTGACGCGATTCTTCAGCCGGCGACACCATTTTTTCCGGTCACCTCTATCGGTTTTGTGATTCTGATTTTCAATTCTGAGTTTTTTTTTTTTTTTTGGAGGGGTTAAAATGGGAGACGGGGGGGGGGAGGGGAGGGGAGGGGGGGTTACTGATCAAAGTAGAGAGAATAAGGTTAAAGAAAAACAGGATCAAGGGGTGGCAGTGACGCCGGCGAGATCACCGGAGTTACCGCCGAGATTCGCCAGGCGTCGCTCCTCCGCTGCATTAGTGGTGTGGCTCTGCTCGTGTTTGCTTCGCCGGAAATCCTATTCGATGAATACCTCTGTTGTTTGTTCCTTTACCATGTTGCTGATGGTTTTCTTTTGTGATTTATCTAGCTATGTCAATCCGCTATGTTCTGTGAACAATGGTGGTCCTTCATACCGGATTTCTGGTGATTGAACGCTTGGCCCGTTTATTGTGTAGTTTGACTTGTATGTTTAATTGTGCAGCTGGGCCCATTTACGAATGTTATGCAGTTTATGGCCTATGAAAATAATTCATTTGAGACCTATGGACTGATATTGAACCGATACTACACTGGCCAATGAAAAAAATACATATGCATGTATTGAGGCCTCGGGATTAATTTGAACATAATATTATACTTGAACCGTCCCGTTCCCGTGTCCCTAAAGCAAAAGGCGATGATGAATTATGCACTTTAACGCAAAGCAAGTTGAATAGAGTAACGGAATTGGTACCTGGCATGGCAACACGCTCGGCCGGCGTGTTTGCAACCGTACCAATATCCCGAGCATCTACATGACGCGCCATACAAATCTGAGCCAAAATTTTACAAAAGCAAAGCCCCTTAGTATTATTATTATTTTTATTACTATTATTATTATTATTATTATTATTATTATTACTTTATTACTTTATTATTATTATTATTATTATTATTATTATTATTATTATTATTATTATTTTATTTTCATTAGTTATTATACTTTATTATTGTACTAATCCAATTTCATTTTCATATTATTTTTCCGAGGGACATTTTGGTACGAACAATTCGTGGACTAACTTACAAATGGGAATATGCATTGATGTCAAGTCATTTGAGATCGAGCTCGGGCTCGAGCATTTAAGAAATAAGACTTAGGAATTTAGAAAATTCAAGGCTCCCACGAGTTGATCAATTTCCCGGGTTCTATCTTTAACTTTGCATTTCTTTCCTTAGATATTTATGCAAATAAATGTGTAAAATATTTTATTTATCAATAATATGCGATTGTTTGTATATTGTCTTACTTTATGTTCATTGCCCTTTATTGTGAAGTCGTTGTTTAATTTATTGAAAATTGGGGCCGTCTTAGCAAATGCGTGCAAGTAAAGTATATATTTTGCAAATAAACTTTTTATTTAATTGATTATTATTATTATTATTATTATTATTATTATTATTATTATTATTATTATTATTATTATTATTATTATTATTATTATTATTATTATTATTATTCAAATAATTCTTTCCGAAAGAAAAGCGCCTTTGTAAATATTTGGAAACCTGTCGGATTAACCGTATTTTACGGAAATTTGGAAGTGCCTTAAAAACCTTCTTGTGAAATTAATAAAACCTCTTACCTTTAGAATCTCTAAAAGAAAGACCGTCTTTTTATAAAAATAGAGTTTTGCACGCATTTGCTAATTTGGTTCCCTGTTTTTCTTATATTGGGTGGCGACTCCAAAAACTCTAAAAGAGTTATTCCATCCTGTCGATATTTCGGAATTTATCCTTTTTGGGGTTCAACAGGAGGTTGACCACATGAGTATTGTTGTTAATCTTGCTCAGCACTTGGAACGGACCATCCCATCTTGGAGCCAACTTCCCTTTCCTTTGGTTCGGAAATCTCTCTTTTCTGAAGTGAACCCAAACCTAATCTCCCTTCTTGAATTCCAATCTCTTTCGCCCCTTGTTTTTCTTTGAGGCCACTTTGGCATAGGCTTCCTCAAGATTCTTTTTCACTTTGGCATGTAGCTTGAGCTAAGAAGTGGCTCGGTGTGTACCTTCAAAATCAATAACAACATCTCGAGGCAATGGGGTTAAATCAAGTGGAATCAAAGGGTTAAAACCATACACAAACTCAAACAAAGTTATACCAATCAATCGATGCACAGTATGGTTGTATGAAAATTCCATTCTGGGCAAAACATCAGCCCAGTTTCCGTCCTTACCTTTGGTCACAGCTTGAGGTAGAGCTCCCAAGGTTTGGTTGACTACCTTGGTCTGTCCATTAGTCTGAGGATGGTGAGATGTCGAGAATAGTAGTTTGGTGCCAAGGGCACCCCATAGATATTTCAAAAAATGACTCAAGAATTTAGAGTCTCGGTCATTCACAATAGTACGAGGTACACCATGCAATTTCAACACACGAGAAATAAACAAAGTAGCTATATGTTGTGCATCATCACATTTCTTGCAAGGCATAAAATAGCCATTTTGGAAAAACGGTTGACCACGACAACGATGCTATCATGCCCACCCCTCGACCTCGGTAACCCCATCACAAAGTCCATGGATATATCAATCGAAGGGCAATTAGAAACAGGTAACGGAGTGTATAATCAATGAGGGTTGGACTTCGATTTAGAGTTTTTGCAGTCTAAACAAGCATTGCAAAGCTTTTCTATATCTCTTCGCATTTTGGGCAAGTGAAACTGCTCGGTTAAGATACCAAGTGTTTTATCGACACCAAAGTGTCCCATTAAGTCCTCGGAGTGCGCTTCTCGAACCAAAAGCTCCCTCCAAGATGACACAGGCACACAAGCTCTCCCATTCTTAAAGAGAGCCATCGTGCCACTGATACTTCTCCAACCTTCTGCCACTCAAGATAGCATCCCAGAGACTCTAAAGCTTTGGGTCATGTTCATACATCAGCTTGATGCTCTCGAATCCCATTAGTCTCGAAGCGAGAGTGGTTGCTAAAGCAAATTTCCTCGACAGAGCATCAGCCACAACATTATCTTTACCCTTCTTATAATGAATTACATAGGGAAAGTTCTCAATGAACTTAACCCATTTGGCATGCCGCCGGTTCAATTTCTCTCGACCTCGGAGATGTTTCAAAGATTAATGATCACCTTTAATCACAAACTCATTGAGCCATAGATAATGTTGCCAATATGCGAGTGCTCGAACGAGGGCATAGAATTCCTTGTCATACATTGAGTAATTCAAGGTTGCACCCTTAAGCTTTTCACTGTAGTAAGAGATTGGCTTTGATTTTTGCATAAGCACTCCTCCGATGCCAACTCCGGACGCATCACATTCAACCTCGAATGCCATGCCAAAGTCAGGGAGTTCCAACAACGGGGCAGAGTTCAGCCTCTGTTTCAACTCTTGGAAAACCTTTTCTTGGGACTCTCCCCACACAAATGGATGGGCTTTCTTTACCAGCTCGGTCAAGGGAGTTTCCACGGTGCTAAAGTCACGGATAAACCTCCTAAAAAACTAGATAACCCATGGAAACTACAGACTTGAGTCACCAAAGTAGGGGTCGACCAATCTTTAATTGCTTCAACTTTTGACTCATCGACTTCAACACCACTAGCACTCAGAACAAATCCAAGAAAGACTACACACTCAACACAAAAGGCACACTTCTTGATGTTAGCATACAATTTCTCACTTCTAAGTGTATTAATCGCAAGCCTTAAGTGTTCAATATGTTCATCCACAGATTTACTATAAACAAGTATTTCATCGAAATACACAATAACAAACTTATTTATAAACGGTTTGAGCACAGGGTTCATCAATTTCATGAAAGTGCTCGGGGTATTAGAGAGGCCAAATGTCATCACTAAATATTCATAGAGACCAAATTTTGTCTTTAATGCAGTTTTCACTCATCACCCGGTTTCATTCGAATTTAGTGGTAACCGGACCCGAGGTATATCTTGGAAAAACAAGAAGAACCACTCAATTCATCAAGCAGACCCGAGGTATATCTTGGGAAAACAAGAAGAACCACTCAATTCATCAAGCATGACGTCTAATCGAGGAGTAGGATGATGATACTTTACAGTAATTTTGTTGACTACTCAAAAATCAACACACATTCGTCATGTTCCATCTTTCTTTGGGATAAGTATAATTGGAACGAAGCACAAACTCAAGGTCTCTCGATCCAGTCATTTGTTCAGCAATTCATCCACCTGCTATTGAAGCTCTTTGTTGTCTACATAATTACTCCGGTAGGCTGGTTTGTTTGGGATTTGAGAACCCGTGATGAAATCAATTTGGTGCTCGATTCCCCTCAACAGAGGCAATCACCTGGAATTTCTTGAGGGAACATGTCCTCAAAGTCCTGCAAAACACTTTCTACATCACTAGGTAAAGGGTTATTGTTAGTGAAATCATTATTAGATTTCAAAAGGATACCCTTATGCATGTGGCAAATCATCAGTTTCCTTGATCATTGCCTCAGAGGCACTCACCCGGTTGCATAATTGCACAAATATTACCTACCTCGGGTGGTGTCTCTTTTTCCTTGGAGACAATTTATATCACTAGGGGAGACTTGGCTTTGGCTACTTCTTTCAGCTTCTTCATTTGTTTATATTTCTCACCAACTTTTTTTAGAGACAGTGATTTGAGATAAAAGTTCTCTCCACCAAACTTAGAAATGTAGGTGTTGATTCGACCGTTATGGACAACAGACCTATCATGTTTCCACGGTTGCCCAAGTAGCCAATCACAAGCTTTCATTGGGACCACATCGAACGCTAATTTATCCTGATAGGCTCTTACCTTGACTTTGATCAACACTTGCTTGGCAAGCTTCAACTCTCCACATTCATTCAGCCATTGCAGTCGATACAGACGAGGGTGTTTTAAGGTAGATAGTCCCAATTGTGAAACCAAGGTTTGGCTCACCATATTTGTACAACTACCCAAATCAATAATCATCGAGCACACTTTCCCGCTCACCCGACACCTCGAATAGAAGAGATTTTCTCTTTGGTTGTTCTCTTCTTCTTAGTTCATAGTGATCAAGTTCCTACGAACCACGAGAAACATTTCCGGATGGTCAGCTTCGGAAGCTTCTCGACAATCATCATTTTTCTGCTCGGTTAGTCTCCTCTCCGTTTTCCTCCTTGTAGTCACTTGCTTGCTCATGGATGCTTCAATCTTCGAGCAGAAGCATAACTTTGCAAGTTGGACACTCTGTTACCATGTGACCATAACCCCTGCATTTATGAAACTCAATATTTGAAGCACTAGGAGTATTGAGCTGAGCTAAACCTGCCACCTCCTTGAGTTATTAACGGTCATTCCCCCTTCGAAGGATTTTTCAAATCTCAACCAGTACTGGAACTTGTAGGATTTGGACTCTTCCAATCTTTACCTGATTCAAAGGAGTTGAAGTAGTAACCCCTCGGTAATGATTTATTTTGTCTTCCTTCGCCCATTTCACAGCATCAACAGTTGCATGGAAGACATCACCCAGTGTTTGGTACACATAAAATCTCAGTTGAGATGACAAATCTCGAGTCAGTCCATTCTTGAATCGAATAATGGCTTGCTCATCATCTTCTTCCATATCAAGAGCATGTCGATTTTTTTCAAACTCATCATAGTATTCTTCAATCGATTTGGACCTTTGTTATAGATTATAGAGCTTCCGAAGCTGTTCCTATTGATATTTGGCAGTCACCAACTTAGCATCCATCACTCTCTTCCGCTGCACCCAAGTAAGAATCTCGGAGAAAACATCTCTCCTTCTCATCCTCTTATCATATTCCCACCAAGTAGAAGCATATGCCTCGAACGAAGCAATAACATGTGCAACTTTTCTTTCCTCGGTCATCTCATTTGTCTCAAATATTCATTCCAAATGAACCTTCAATCAAGATATTGGTCCGGATCACTAGTTACTCGGAAGGGTGGAGTAGTTATCTTGACACTATTCAAGTTTGAATCTCGAGCACCTTGGATCGGTTCTGGATACTCATCATAATAGTCATCAGCCTCACGATCATAAATTCTATCAACATACGCACCTCGACCTCGACCTCGACGTCGAGGGTTCCTACGGCTTTGTTGAAGCTGCCTTCGCTGAAAGAGCGGTGGCTCATATTCAGCTTCAGCATCAGGAAACTCTCCATCATCAATATCTTCATCAACTACTATGACTTGTCTTCGGGACCTTGGAAGTAGTAGTCTATCACCTCAGGGACTCCCAAAGTTTTGTTGTTAAGCTTAGGGATTGCCCAAGTTCTATTAAACCACTTAGGGAATGCCCAAGTTTTGTTCAGCTCGGGTATTTCCCATAGCTTCATTTCGACCGGTCTCATTTCTCAACCGTTGTTGACGAGCGAGTTCAGCAAATTTGCTCTGATTTCATAGGAGTTGAATTACTAGTGCCAGCGCCGGACCCAGATAAGGCCACGAATGCTTTCTCCTGCTCGAGGTTAGCTACTCGAGCACTTACTTCTTTCACCTTGGCACTAATGCCTTGTATCGCAGCTAGAAGATCAGCCAACGACACCTCGGGCGCTTGAACGCCTTTCTCTCTGTTACCAGCCATTAAATCTGCACAAATCAAAGACAAGAAAAATGTAAAGGTTAGAGGTCACCTTGCACACTCCCTCACTTTTATTGGGTCGCGCTTAGGTCCACTCAATTTGTAGGTTCGGTAACTCAAGAACTTGTAACAAATGGCTTCATCGGGAAGAGTTAAGTGATTCGACTCAATAGAACAGACGCTATTTAACAGTGCACGGGTCAAGAACTTTACTACAAATTTTGGACTTCAATGACCCCACGCACGAGTTCCTATAAGCTCAAACAAGTTAGTAGTATCTCGAGTAGAAGAATTTACTCCAGAGATATACTAACGAGATTTCACGGGCACAAAGAAAAAAGATAACCTAGGAGAATCTACCCTCCATTACCCCTTTTAGAAACCTCGGACACGTCATCTTTGTACGGGCAAAAGTGATCCCTTCTTGGTAAGGATTAGGGTTTATCCTTATCCACTTTCCTCTTTCTACCAACAAAATTTCACCTGGGGTTTTAGGCAATGGTGCCTTTTTCCCTTCTTCTTCAATGGAACAATGAACTCTTTAGCTTTTAAACTTTGTTCACAGCCTAGAAATCAAACAAGATTTAAGGTATCTTCTCTATTTTAAAATTTAGCGACGAACGGAGGAATCTTAAGCTCAAAGCAAAGCTACAATTGGAGCTTGCCACCGTAACTTAGAATTCTCAAGCTCAAACTCGACCCAAATCAAACAATAACAACCAGTTTCGATGTCAATACAATCAAAATTCAATTGGGGTTTTCATTGCACCACCAACAATGGACAGTTCAAAAACCTTGAGAAACCCTTATCAACAAACAATGTACGGCCAGAGTTTTTCCGAAGCTCCAAATAGTGGTGAATCTAAATATTTGGTTGTTTAATCCAACAACAACAAATAAATTTGTAAATTTTCTTGTTTTACTTTTTTTTTTTTTTTTTTTTGTAATAAGAACAACAACAACACATGAACATGAAATAAAAAATAAAACTCAAATGCACGAAATAAAGATAACGTAGATTAGGATTGGGATTGTAAGAACAAGCCAAGACTATGCTTTGATACCAAGATGATGCAAGCTAGTCAGAGCTTAGACAAACCGGACACAACGACAGCGGAAAAGTAAGGATGGAGAAGGTAAAGATAGAAGCTAGACAATTCTAAGCTTCATCCCAAACGAACCCAAGGAACTAGTCTTAGGGCCACTCAGTTTGAAATTCAAAGAAGCACCTAAGCTATGCAACAATGCTCAAGAATACAAACCATTCTTCATGCAAATTGAATGATCAAAGAAGAAAATATTCAAACAGAATTCACCGATTGACTCAAGTTCTTTAACAATCCCACGACGGGGTTCTATCACGACGGAGTTACAAAGCACTAGGTTTATCATTCAATATCAAAAATTAATTAACTCTAAATGAACTAAGCTAAGGGATTTATATAGATAGCCCAAAGGGTAAACTAGGAACATGGTCACAGTCGACCAATAAAACAAGGCCATGTAGGGTCACTGTAAATAATGTGCTCGGGCAATCTGGGCCTCAATGCTCGGTTGCTCAGCCTCTGCACAATCGATAACAGATGCTCTCCTGCCTCGAGCACATTAGTAGCCCTTCGGTCACTTTAGTGATCGATGTTATCAATTAGTGTTCGGGAACTTCCAGCCTCGGGCTCGAGCTTGTAAATGCATCTTTTAAGTCTTGAGCTCGGCTACTCACTCATCGAACGGTTGCTTCCTCCTGGCCATGCTAAGTGAATGTGCACGTCGTGCATGATCTTGGCTTGGCTTCGTGTGATCAGCCTCGATGGCTCGAACATTGCATCAGGTCTCAAATCTCGAACAAACCAGCATACTGGCGTAATCTCAACGACACCAAAGAGGTCCAACGACAAGTAGATAAATTGCTGAACAAAGAACTCGTCTGTGAGAGTTTGAGCATGTGTGTCTTTTCGGTGATACTAGTACCGAAGAAGGACGGAATGTGGCGAATGTGCATTGATTATCAGGAAGTCAATAAGATAACAGTAAAGTATCATCATCCTACCCTATATTAGATGACATGCTTGATTAATAGAGTGATTCATGTTGTTTTAATCTTCAGTTCGGTTACCACCAAATCCGAATGAAATCAGGAGATGAGTGGAAGATTATATTCAAGACCGAATTTGGTATGTATGAATGGTTAGTAATGCCCTTCGGCCTCTCTAACGTAGTGAGCACATTCATGAGATTGACGAACCATGTGCTAAAACCGTTTATAAATAAGATTCTTGTGGTGTATTTCGATGATAGACTTATTTAAAGTAAATCTGGGGATGACCATGTGGAACTCTTAAGGCTTGTGCTTGATGTTTTAAGAGCTGAGAATGTGTATGCTGATTACAAAAAGTGTGCCTTTTGTGTTGAATGCATTTTCTTTCTTGGGTTTGTTGTAAGTGCTAATGGTGTTGAGGTTGATGAATCAAAAGTTAAGGCTATCAAAGATTAGCCTACCCCTTCTTCGGTGTCTCATGTACATAGTTTTCATGGGCTGGCTAGTTTTTAGGAGCTTTGTCCGTGACTTTAGCACCATGGCAGCACCCCTGACCGAGTTGGTTAGGAAAGACCAGCCGTTTTTGTAGGGAGCATCCCAAGAGAGGGCTTTCCAAGAGTTGAAGCGTATGCTTAGGTCTGCCCCATTGCTGCAATTGCCCAACTTTATTAAAGCTTTTGAGGTCGAATGTGATTCATCCTCGGTCGGGATAGGTGGAGTATTGATGCTAGATGGTGGAAGCCTATCACTTATATTAGTGAGAAGCTTAAGGGTCCAGCCTTGAATTAATCAGCGTATGACAAGGAGTTGTATACCTTGGCGAGGGTATTTGCTCATTGGTAACATTATCTGTGGCCGGGAGAGTTTGTGATTAAAAGTGACCATGAGTCCTTGAATAATATCTGGTCCAAGAGAAGTTGAATCGAATACATGCCAAGTGGATGGAGTTTAGGGAGACTTTTCCTTATGTAATACATTATAAAAAGGAAAGGAGAATGTTGTGGCTGATGCGCTATCAAGGAAGTTTGCCTTAGTAACCACTCTAGCTTAGGCGTATAGGTTTCGAAAACTTCGACTGTAAATAACCCTAAGTTTAAAAAAAACAGTGATGCTATAATGAGTGGTCGGAGGATGGACAAATATCAATAGCATGATAGCCATCTCTTCAAAAAAAAAAAAAAGGAAGAGTGTGTGTGCCCGTGTCATCGTAGAGGGAGCTTTTGGTCCGAGAAGCTCACTTCGAGGGCTTGATGGGTCATTTCAGGGTAGATAAAACTCTTGGAATTCTATCTGATCAGTTCCACTTACTGAAGATGCGACGAGATATGGAGAGATTTCGTAATGGTTGTTTGAATATCAAGATTTCTAAATCTAGATCTAGTCCCCATGGTTTGTTCACTCCGTTACCCATTCCTACTTGCCCGTTGGTTCATATATCCATGGATTTCATGATGGGATTACCACGGTCTAAGGGCGGACATGATAGCATCTTTATCGTTGTGGACAGATTTTCCAAAATGGCTCACTTTATCCCATGAAAGAAATGTGATGATGCGCAACATGTTGCTACTTTATTTATTATCATGTGTTGAAGTTGCGTGGCGTGCCTCGTACTATTTTGAGTGACCGGGACTCTAAGTTCTTGAGTTATTTTTGAAAATGCTTTTGGGGTGCCCTTGGCACCAAATTGTTGTTTGACTCTATTTGAGTGTGTGTATGGTTTTAACCATTTAATCCCACTTGATTTAACCTCGTTCTGTTGAGATGTCGTTGTTGATTTTGAAGGTACATGTCGAGCTACTGCTTTGCTTGAGCTTTATGTTAAAGTGAGGAAAAATCTTGAGAAAGCATATGATAAGGTGGCGTCATAGAAGAACAAGGGGCATAAAAAGTTGAAGTTAAAGAAGGGATATTAGGTTTGGGTGTACTTCCGTAAAGTGAGGTTCCCAAACTAAAGGAAAGGAAAGTTGGCTCCGGGAGGGGATGCTCCATTGCAAGTGTTGCACAATATGAACAACAATACTTATGTGATCGACCTCCCAGGTAAGTATAGCGTACCAAACATCTTTAATATTGCTGACTTGACTCCTTGTGTCGTAGGCAGGACGCCAAAGGTGGAATATGATGCGATTTTGGGGATGAAATTTTCTCAAGAAGGGGAGGATGATGCATCCAAAGCTTATCAAATTATTTTCATGCCATCATGATCGGTCACACGAAGTCAAGCTAAGTTTTTGCATGATGTGCATGTTCACTTAGTGTGGCAAGGAGGAAGCCACTCGGAGGCTATGAGGCTGGGTACCAACTGTGGAAGTTCAATAAGCAAGTTTGTGCTTGAGGAGGAGAGCGCTCGAGCCAAGACACTGATATTTTCGGCTCTGCGTGGCCTTGTTTTGGGCCGGCTTGTTGCCTTATATAAAACTTATTCTGTAGGCTTTACTATGTAAAACCCACTAGTAGCTTATTTTCAACCTAACTTGATGTTGAACCCTAGGCATTGTTTTGCTCTCTTGTTAAGAGAAACACTTGTTGGGAACTTATTCATTTAGTTGAACTGATTGAACCTTTTCCTTTTTAATCATTCGGTTTCTAAGAAACATTATTTTCTTGGGGATCGTTTCATAGTATAGGTACTTGTTCACTTCCTTCCAGAAGGTATCTAGACTAGTTCCTAAGTATTGTTTGGGTTTTTATCTTGTTTTTATCTCTACTTTACTTTCCGCTTGCATCAGTAGAAACATGATTTTTTTTTAGAGAATATACTAACTTATGGGAAATATTTTAAAGGGATAATTACCAAAAGAGTCAGTCAACTCCCTCCCCTTACTTTTGACTAGCCCTTACTTTTATAGTCAATATAAATAAAAATGAATACACAGTGTGTACAAACGATACCGTAGGTATAAAGTCAGATCTATCGGATATACGCAATGTATAGATGTACTTTTTCAGTTATTTTTAGTGTATATGCACTTTTTTTATAGTGTATATACATTTTAATATGATGAATTGTGTATATATTTGCAAATAATGCCAGCATGAAAAAAAAAAGAGAAAAAAAAATAAAAAAGAAGAAGCAGTGGTTGGTCCTGGAGCAGTCATTGGAGCAACAAAACTTTAGTCGTTCACCAGACAACAGCAGCTGCTACAACCATAGCTGTGTTGGTGGAGCAGCAGGTGCTTTATCGAAGCAGCCGCTGCTTCGCCGGAGCAGCAGCAGGAACGATGGAGCTCCGACAACGGTAGTAGACGAAACTCCAGTGAATATTAACAGATCTGGGATAGGGGAGGGAGTTAAGGGGGGCGGACGGAGGAGGAGGAAGAGAGTGGCGGCAACGGCGAAGGCAAAGAAAAACCCTAGAAATAGGGGAAGAAGAAGGAGAAGAGCAGAAAACCATAGTGGCTATAAAAAGTTAGTGAGTTTGGTTAAATGTTTATTTACAGTTATTTTGTAAAAAATGGCTGATAAAATATATGGAGGGGTAAGATGGTTGCATAGTGTTATTTTTCCTATTTTAAATCTATTCTTTAATTGTTTCCTTTTGTTTATTTGAATCACCATTTTCAAACCCAACCAAAAATCTCAATACACATCAATTTGCGGAAGTTATATAAATCAATTTGTGGAGGTCATAACCCTCCCTAAATACACATCAATTTGCAACAACAAAAACCATCTTCAAATTGATTCAATCTACAGAGGTTATTGAAACCCTCCTAATTAAACCTCGGCAAATAACCTTCCTTTTTTTTTAAGTGTCGTATTTATCTCAATTATTCCTCCCTTTTCTTCTTTTTTGTAACTTCTCCTTAAATCCCTCTTAAGTTTACGTTCTTATTTCTATTAAGAATCCATTACAGTTGCAACAATTAATGGGAATAATGCGGAGAGTTGAAAATCTTTTGAATCCTTGCTAATTAGAAGGCCGTTACAACAATGGAAGGGTTGATAACAATTAAAGTAGCAATATATTCCTCTTCACATCCCATTTCCCTCTTTATAAAGCCCATTACAAACAACTTGCTAAACCAGTCGGCAAAAATTCATCTAAACTTGAGATTGATCCTGCCAGAAAAATTAGCGTATGTTTTGGAAGTTAGAGATGAATCTTCCAAGAAAGGAGGGGGCGACCAAAAATGTTCCTTATTCACCGGCGGGGAGGAAATAATCTCCAAGTATTTCTTGATAAGCACAACTATCTCATTCCTTTTTTTTTTTTTTTTCAATCAATTTCTCTTTTAGTTTCCTTAAGGCACATAAGAATTTTAAAAAGTGTATATCTAATCTTTGCAAATTGCAACGGATCTAATATGTATGTCTATGTTCATCACTTAGTTGTTCGTATTACGTTCATGATATATAACAAGAAAATAAATACTTTTATTACCTCTACAGAATGAGCCTATAATAAGTAAGACATATTAAATTGTTAAGATTATTTGATATGTTACTAAAAATTAAAATTGTACTGAAAATCAAGCTTTACGTAAATAAAAAATTAACTAAGGTAACAACGATAGAGCTAAGGGTTTTTGGTCCCAGTATGGGGTAGAAAATTTGGCAGTTGATCCCATAAATGACATTGTTTAATTACATTTCTTCTTTTTCCATTTTTTTTTATTCCTTCTTTTTGGTTTTTCAATTATATTTGAGAAAGTTATAATGTCAAACTTATGAATATAAGTGTCAGCAATTATTTATACTAACAAACGACAAACTAAGAAAAATGGCTTAGGGAAAAGAACAGACGAATAACAAACTAAGTTTACATATCTCCAGATTTTTTTGTTATTATTTGTTCTTTTTTGGCTACTCGTGTATTTCCTGCTTTTCATTTCAAGTTCACACACAAATGATTTAATTGAGTTGTTTTCATATTTAGCCGGCTGTAGCTCTCATATTCTTTCTATCATTTCATAATAATCATTTCACTATAATTATGAAAAGATGGTAAAATCACGTAAAGATGTTTAATTAGTTAGTATTTGCCTTTCCTTTATAAAAGTTATGACATTGATATTGAGCGTGTTTCCTTTCTTTTATTACCGCGGATAGCTAATATATACTAGTCTCCATATAAACAAAAAAATTTCTAACTTTATGAATCACGTGTCTACACTTTAAACTATACATGAATTTCCTATACAAACAGAAAAGGAAAAAAGAAAAAAAAAGAACAACGTTGAATCAAGATTAAAACTTTTATGGTTCTGAACAAAAACAAGCTGATTCACGAACGTTTTAAGAAAATTTTTATCCAAACAGCCTGGAAAGAACTTGCTCAAACTCTATCCATTTTTAGACTAAAAGACAACATGGCCTTTTAAATAAGATAATCTCTAGATTCTCACGAAAAAGACTGCTTTTAACTCACGAAAAGAGACTTTAAGTGTCTGTCAAACTTTAAAACTTCATATCCTTATTCAACCAAAGAGTTTCAAGAATTAAGGCAATAAGACATCGTTTAGCATCAAACTATTTTTTAATCGAACCACGAGCAAAAATCACGCATGCTTATACTTGTCACAGCCAAGATAAAAGCCTTACAACTATATTAAGAATTTTAAGCACCATTTTATATAACTGAACAGGTTAAGACTAAGAGAAGATTAAAATTTGACTTCAGTATACGTCATAAACTTTCCCCTAAACATTAGCACCACTTGAAGTAATTAAAAATCAAGACTTTTATTTAATAAAAGAATTTCCAACCAATTTTATATTACAATGTACAGCTTTTAGACCTTATCCAACGTAACAGAGGATGTGTGTAACAAATTAATCGTGTGTTTCAAACATCTAGACAAATCATAGGTCTCATTGAAATAACACCAAAAAGAAGAAGAAGATTGAAATCTTTAATTTTCTTAGGGTAAGGATGGATTTAAAATTTGGGAATAAATCTTGGCCTTCCATCATTTTGATGGACGATCAGGATTTGACCTCATTTTAGAGGGCGTTTGACTCTTGCTATGATTGTCTTCACTGAGCTTCTGTTGATGGATATTTAAATTTATGTTTACGGTTTCATAGGCGACATGTAGAACAAAACGCAATAAAATAAGAATGAATAATGAAGCAGTGGACTGGTCCAAATGAAAAAATAA
This sequence comes from Petunia secreta, assembly GCA_029990175.1. Lineage (NCBI taxonomy): Eukaryota > Viridiplantae > Streptophyta > Magnoliopsida > Solanales > Solanaceae > Petunia > Petunia secreta. Next base: position 358,125 of record JARKIP010000222.1, on the reverse strand, counting down.
CAAGGGAATGATAATTAACTTTGATTGTTTTTTAAGCATTAATTTGAAGTTGAATTTAAATGCTGCACGATAAATTTTTATTTTTTTCCTTGGTACTCTTTGTTGTATAGTCAAATTAGATTACATAGCTCATGAACTTAAATCTAAGTTGATAACATAAAAATAAACTTCCAACAATACATGTAAACTGCATTTGCAATTATATAACTAGTAGACTCTTGTACTACACGGTTACCGCTCATGATAAATCCAAGTAATGTGAAACAGTGGCGGGGATCCACTTGTCACCTTGTATGAATTGTCTGACCGTGAATTTTGAAGCAATTTTTGGGTCACTGGTCATATATGCCCACTTTACACGTCGCGCAATGATTGCACCCGGTCCTTTGTTCCCATATTCCATATAGTAAGATTGAACCAATAACTTATATTGGGTAAAAATCGACTCCCGATAATTCGCCCCGGTCATAAAAATGGACAACGACCGAACACGTATCAGCAGGCCATAAACCGAAGCAAATCGACGAATAACCGAAGCCAAGCACCGAGGTCGTTACCGAAGGAGAGCCGTAAGCTGAGCTTCGGTAACAGCCACCTCGGTCAAACAATAGGGCTTGCCACCGGGGTCAATTATTCGCGCCTCGGTGGATCCCCTCGGTTCCAGCGGCTTTGCAGTCCACTAACTTCTCCATTTAATGTCAAGATCGTGGGATGATGCACTAACCAATGGTGGAGAACGTGGGCAAGGCTCTTAGGCCTATAAATAGTAGTTCATTTTGTATCATAGGGATCCAAAAATTTGTACTGAAACTCTGCCCAAATTTGTACTCACAATCATATATCAAAATACAGTTATTTTTCTGCATTTATATCTTTTTCGTGTGTTTATTCAACTTTGATACGAAGAATTGCTTATATTCAAATCCAAATTCGATTTGTACTCCTAAACTGATTTAGGCCCATACAAATTGGGGCCGTCTGTGGGGATATAAGCATTAACGCTTTGTTCCAAAGTTTCACGTCCGTTTTTCATCAAAGCTTACAATTCAACAACGTTATGGCTGACAATGGCGGTAACAATAGTGAACGGGCTGACGTTCCGTTGAACCAACAGCCCATCTCACCGATGATAACTGAAGAGTTCTAGATTTATGTTGTCACCACGCTAAGAGCTCTCCAAAATAGACAGGATGAGCAAGCGAACATTAATGCTGAGTTTCCCGCTTCGTTAGAGGCGAGGAACAGTGCTGCCCCAAACAGCACCCAGCCTTCGGCTCCTGGTAGAGGCATCCCGCTCTTCGTTCCTCCGGGCGCGATAACAAAGGGACCTCACAACGGGCCCACGTCTGGGGGCTCGGGGAACAATCCAACTACCACGCCACACTTCAGGACAGTTCCCACCGTGGCTGAAACAAAGTCCTCAGTTGACGCTGAAAAAATGAGCAGGGAGATCGAGGCTCGCATCGAGGCGCGCGTGGAAAAGTGCCTCGAGGGTGTGTCGAGGATAACAAAGAAGGAAGACGACCTCGATATTGATCACTACAGGGATCTGCCCTTCAAGCCCGAAGCGGCTCCGGCCCCAACTCCCAAGGGCTTCAAGCTCATATTCTTGAAGAAATACGATGGGACCACCGATCCCAAAAAACATATAAGAGAATATATGGCAATGGTGAAGAGCAATGACCTAACGGCTATACAGCTCGAGTCGATGTTCTTGAAGAAATTTGGCGAGTCCTTAGAGAAGGGACTCTACGTTGGTATATGTGCCTGCCAGCGGGGTCGATTTCCACCTTTAAGAAAATGTCTAGCGCCTTCGTCAAGGTGCACACCGGGGCACAAAAGATCCTCCAAAGGAAGGAGGATATATGCAAAGTAAAACAAAAGCCCGGTGAGCCACTCAAAGAGTTTCTTGAGCAATTCCACGCCGAACGCATGGAATTGCCTCAGATGGACGATACCTTGGCCATCATGGCATTTGAAAAAGGTATCAATATTCGCAATTCTGACGCTGCCGCTGAATTGCGAAAAGAACTCCAACAATATCAGGTCCTGACATGGGAAGATCTGCATAGGCGTGCTTACTCCAAAATTAGATTGGAGGAGGCTGAATTCAAGAGTCGAGGTTATCATTAACGAAACCGAGGCGTATCTTCGAATCGCGCCGAGGCGCCGCGAAGCAACCCGAAGGGGAGGTACGAGCCATATACCTCGACAAGGCAGCATGTCAGCCAAAGGCTGGGGAACACCTTCGGTAACTCATACCCGAACACGCACATAAGCCAAAGGCTCGGAGGGAAGGTTCAACCCAATACGAACCAAAGAAATCCCTCAAGCTCAGCTTCGGCCCCAAAAAAGGATCTACCTCGGATCCAAGACTACAACTTCAATATATCAACCTCGGAGCTGGTCAATGTAGTCAAAGGTACTGCCGGGGTAAGGGTTCCCAAGGATATGAGGACCCCGGCTGATAAAAGAGACCACAATCTGCATTGTGAATTCCACGCAGATTATGGCCATAGGACCGAGGACTGCAAAGCTTTGCGCCTCGAAGTAGTTCACTTGCTGAAGAAGGGAGTTTTGGCTGACTTCCTTACCGACAAGGGGAAAGACAATTTCTCCAAGAACCGAGGCGATGGACAACCACCTCGGGCTCCACCCCCGGAGAGAGTAGTGAATGTCATTACCGGGGGATCAGAGGTGAACGGCGTAAATTTCGCTGCGGCTAAGAAATTCGCCAAGCTCTCCATCACCATGGAGAAAAGAACTCGAGTTGGTGGTTCGGGTAAAGACATTGTGTTTGAAGATGATGACTGCGAGGGGATGATGTTCGCCCATCATGACGCTTTGGTTATCATGCTGAGAATCAATGACTCTGACATCAAAAGAGTCTTGATCGACCCCGGTAGCTCAGTCAATATAATCAGCTACGGGGCTGTTAAGAAAATATGGCTGAAAGGGGAAGTTGTCCCCAAATCAACAGCGTTAGCCGGCTTCAACCACTCCACGGAGAAAACGTTGGGTGAGATCACACTCAAGACATTCGCCGAGGGGGTTACCGTAGAAACACTGTTCCAAGTCATGCCCGAGGATTTGGCCTACAATGTGATCCTTGGAAGGCCATGGATCCACTCGATGGAAGCTGTCCCCTCCACCTTGCACCAAGTGATTAAATTCCCTACACATTGGGGAGTTCGATCAATCAAAGTGGAGCAACGAGTAGCAAGGGACTGCTATTCGGTTGCATTAAAGAGTGGAGTCGGCCCGATCGGGCCAAATCAATAGCAACGACAGGAACCGGGGTCAAGCGGGAAGGACGCCCGAGGAGAAGTCGAAAAGATTCCAGCCTGTATTTAAGAGCCTCGGAAGCAAAAAGCCGAGGACTCAACTGTTGAAGAACTGGAATCTTTCACCCTATTGAAAGATTTCCCCGATAGAAAAGTGTTTGTCGGCGCGGAGTCGGACCCGGAGTCGAAAAAGGCGATTATAGAAGTTTTGAAGTCCAACCATGATTGTTTTGCTTGGTCCCATTCAGACATGACAGGTATCGATTCGCAGATCATGACCCACAAACTGAATGTGGACCCAAAATTCACCCCGGTAAAGCAGAAAAAAAGACCTCATGCCGAGGTAAAAAAGAAGGCGATCGAGGATTAAACCACCAAGCTACAAGAAAATGATTTCATAAGAGAGGTGACATACCCCGAATGGCTGGCCAATGTTGTGGTTGTACCGAAGAAGAATGGCAAGTGGAGAATGTGTGTAGACTACACTGACTTAAACAAAGCTTGCCCCAAAGATTCATATCCATTGCCACAAATTGACAGGCTAATAGACTCCACGGCTGGACACAAACTATTGACCTTCTTGGATGCATATTCGGGCTATAATCAGATCCTCATGGACCCGAAGGACAAAGAGAAGATCTCGTTCATCACTGACCGAGGTACCTTCTGTTATAAGGTGATGCCCTTCGGTTTGAAGCCGGGGCGACCTGCCAAAGGTTGGTATGTCGCATGTTTAAAGAATATATTGGAAAGTCTATGGAGGTCTACATAGACGATATGCTCATCAAATCGATCCAAATAGAGGATTATTTGAATTACCTGAGGGAAGCCTTTGCCGTGTTGAGGCAATACGGCATGAAGCTGAACCCTGAGAAGTGCGCCTTCGGCGTTGGATCAGGAAAATTCTTGGGATTCATTGTCTCTGAACGAGGAATCGAGGCCAACCCAGACAAAATCAAGGCTATTGAAGAAATCCCCGAGGAGCTGACCGGGGTAAAAGAAGTTCAACGCTTAACTGGCCGAGTCGCCGCCTTGAGTCGATTTATCTCAAGGTCCTCGGAGCGATGCCACAAGTTCTTCTCCGTTTTGAGAAAAAACAATCACTTCGAGTGGACACCAGAGTGTAAACAAGCGTTGAAAGATTTGAAACAATACTTAGCTAACGCACCGTTGCTTGCCAAGCCAAAAGAAGGTGAAACATTGCTGGTCTACTTGGCGGTGTCCGAGGTGTCAGTCAGCGCTGTGCTAGTTCGGGAAGAAGATGGTAAACAACAGCCCATCTACTATGTGAGCAAGACACTCCTCGACACTGAAACCAGGTATCCATACTTGGAGAAATTAGCACTTGCTTTACTTGTTACTGCTCGGAAACTACGACCCTATTTTCAATGTCACCCAATAGCGGTAGTTTCAACCTTCCCTTTAAGGAGTATATTGCATAAACCGGAGTTATCAGGGAGGTTATCAAAGTGGGCGGTAGAGTTAAGTGAGTATGATATCACCTATCAACCTCGGACTGCCATTAAGTCTCAAGTCTTGGCAGACTTCGTGGCTGATTTTAGCATTGGAATTTTGCCCGAGGCGGAAAAGGAAAACTTCATGGAAAAAGGAACCTCCTCGGATTATGGATACTTTACACCGATGGAGCAACAAACTCCAAAGGTTCAGGGTTAGGCATAGTCTTGAGAGCACCCACCAGGAAGAAAGTCGGGCACTCGGTTCGGTTCAAGAAAGTAACCAACAACGAAGCAGAATACGAGGCAGCTTTAGCGGGTTTGGAGCTGGCTAAGGAAATAGGGGTTGAAAGAATCGAACTGAGGTGTGACTCACAGTTGGTAGTGAATCAAGTCCTCGGTGATTATACGGCTCAGGAGCCCAGAATGCAATTATACTTGGATCGAGCACAAAGAATCTTGGCCCAATTCCAAGAATGGCGAGTTAAACAAGTGCCTCGGGAGAAAAATACCGAGGCTGATGCTTTGGCAAATCTTGGTTCGGCGGTTGACGAAGCTCACTCGGGGACTGACTCAGTGATTCGGCTGCTGTCCGCACAAATGAGAGAGATGAAGTTGCAAGTTAACTCAGTGGACAGCCGATGGGATTGGCGAAGTAAGTTCATTTCTTACTTCGACTCGGGAACTGTCCCCCAAGACAAAAAAAAGAAGCAAAGAAGTTAAGAGCCCAAGCAGCCTCGTATCACCTTATCGAGGGTAACCTATACAAAAGGTTATATTGCGGCCCGATGGCCAAGTGTTTGGGTCCCGATGAGGCAAGATACGTGATGGCTGAAGTGCACGAAGGCGAGTGTGGCAACCACTCGGGGGGAAAGTCTTTGGTGCGCAAATTATTAAGAGCTGGGTATTATTGGCCCACAATCAGTGCCGATGTGAAAGCCTTCGTGTAGAAATGTGATAAGTGCATGGGCGGATAATCTACCAACAGGTCGAGCCTCTACATTCAGTGGTATCACCATGGCCCTTCATGAAATGGGGAATGGACATCGTTGGACCATTGCCCAAGGGAAAGGGTGGTGTTCGTTTCATCTTAGTGTTGACCGATTACTTCACAAAACGGGTGGAAGCGGCGGATCTCACCGAGGTAAAGCAAAAGCAAGTAATCGACTTCATCAAAAAGAACATCATCTACAGGTTCGGCGTCCCAAGAGAAATTGCTTGTGACAACGGTAAACAATTCATGGGGACAGCTATCACTGATTTCTTCAAGCAGTGGGGGATCAAAAGAATTGCCTTGACTCCTTATCACCCAAGTGCCAATGGCCAAGCTGAGTCTTCGAATAAAATCATAATTGAAAATCTCAAGAAGAGACTCGATGAGAAAAAAGGTCCTTGGCCCGAGGAGCTGCCCGGGGTGTTATGGGCCATGCGAACAACGGAGAAGAACAGCACCGGTGAGACTCCTTTCTCACTAGCTTATGGCATGGATTCCCTCATCCCCGTAGAAGTGGGCGAACCAAGTCTTCGGTACGCTCACACTGCCGAAGATGCCAACCAAGAGGCAATGCGCATAGAATTAGATCTGCTCGAGGAAAAAAGAGAATTAGCTTTGGTTCGGCTAGTTGCCCAAAAAAGGTAGATCGAGGCTTAACTCAATAGGAAAGCCAAACTCAGGGACTTCAAAGTTGGAGACTATGTGCTAAAAACTGTGAACCAATCAACAAAGGAAGATAACGGGGGGAAGCTTATTGCAAATTGGGAAGGACCCTACAGAGTCAAGGCAATCGTTGGAAAGGGCTCTTATCAAATTGAGAATCTGCAAGGAGAACCCGAACCTCTGAATTGGAATATCTCCAATCTGAAGCGGTACTACTTCTAGTCGAGGTAAATACTCTTCAATCTTTTTAAATTCATCCACAGCCCCGAGCCGAACAACGCTCCCATGGCATTGGCCGAAAATATACTAACTTGATCCTCGTTCCATCTTTTTGCTTGACCTTTTCAGGAAGCGAACCGAACGATCGAGAGTGCTCGGATCTTCATCAAGATTCACAACCGAATACTAAAGAGGAGTGAGAATGGTTGATACCGAGGTCGACATCGAGCCTCCCAACCGAAGCTTATCTATCCGACAACCGGGGACTTATGCCCGGGGAATAGATTTAGTACATTGTAAATTAGCCCGGTAGCGGCATATTGTCAATTTGCTTTTATTGAAAGTTCGTTTCTCACCCAAGGTCCGCTTCGACTTGGTTCTATGTAAATAGCCGATTTCTGGCTTGTTGATATCAATAAAATGACTTTGGTCTCATCTATTGTATCTGTGTAAATGTTGCACTCCGAAGCTTCACAATGCATCGACTCGAGGACGAGACGTCGTCCTAAGTTTGCATCGATTAAATTCAGTTAAGTCTTGCAAGCATATTATTTATTTTAGACAAAGTGTTCGGTATATGTAAAAGCCAACACTCGAAATAAAGGCACAAATAGTCTTTCATTAAAGAAGTCTGAAGGCTGAGAATATTCACATTCAAAAAAATGACCCGAAGGTCCAAAATACAAGCATAAAGGCCCGAAGGCTTACAAAACAATGCTACAAGAAATCTATGCCTCGGGAGAATCACCTCCCTCCTCGGAGCCCCCCTCGGCATCTTCATCATCTTCTTCATCTTCATCGCCACTCGAAGCTTCACTTGATGGGAGTTCATCGATGATCACTTGGGCTTCCGCCGATTTCACTTCGGCTTTCGCAATCTCCTCATCTAAGTCGATCTCCCCGGTGCGGCATCGCTTGAGCAGCTTCAGCCGAGACTTGATAATGGCCCATCGCTTGTCCAGCTCGGCCCTCTTGACCTTGAGTGCATCCCTACTTTTTCGATCAGCAATCTCGTCTTAAAGGGCTTCAATCTTAGAATCTTTGGCTGAAAGCTTGGAGTTCTCACTCTCCAGCTTCTTGATGTGAAGCAGATGCTTCTTCAGCTGTTCATGATGCTTTTTGGCCATATTCACAGCCTCGGCCTTTGTTTGAGACAACTCGGCACCCAGCCTCGCAGCTTCGTCCTCCAGCCTCGAGCGCTCAACCTGGAAACTATCACCGAGGATTTTGATCTTAGCTTCGGAAGCCGTCTCGGCTTCACGCAGGTCGGACTGGGACTTGGATAAGTCAGCTTTCAGCAAAGCTATTTGCGCGTTGAATTTGTCCTTTTGCTGGTCCCATAAGCGAGCCACACGCCGAACCTCTTCAGTCCTCGAGGACTCAACCTTAATGGCCCTCATCGATAGAATGAAACTCTGAGCAAAATTAATCAAAAAATAAGAGTCAGCTGCGAACCAAAGGTAAAGATTAAATTTCTTCTAAAAGCATAGTTCAAGTGTGATGAAACTTACCCTCATAGCATTGGCGGCCATAGTGTTGTATAGTTGGCCAGAAGAAAACTCCTGCACAACCTTATCCTCGGTCGGCCCCAACAAAGGCGTGAGGCTTAAGATGTCGCCTCGGCTGCAAGCTAGCAAATTTGAGGAAATCGGCACTTCAAGTCTCCGATAAGACCCCACCGAGGATGAAATCCTCGCAGGTTCGGAATGTGATCTAACCGCCCTGGTGCCAACTCCCTCTTCGAATGCAACAGTACCAACCTCCCCGACTTTGGCCTTGCCATTAGCTTTGGTAACAGCTACCTCGATCCAGGTTCTTGATCCTCGAGGTCAATAAATTCAACATCTTTTTGAACCAAAGCCTCAGCAGTTGCGTCATCGAGCTCGTCAATTAATCCTCGACGCCTCTCAACTGCCGCCTCGGGTTGAGGAGAAATTTCTGCCTCGATGCGAGGAGCCACCGAGCGGGATGATTTCTTTGAAGTGGCCCTCTTCCTTTTCACGCCTGCGACAGTGGAAGAAATCAGAATAAGAAAGCAAAAAAGGAACGACACTTGATGATATCAACCAAGGATGAAGGTTAACTTTGGAGGTCCTTTGGCCGGGGGCTCTCTTAGAAGATTTTGAAGACTTGGAAGCCTTCAACCCTTTATACTCTGCTGCCACCGCAGCCAGATCATCATCTGACTCGGTTTCCTCCCCATCTTTCTTCTTCTTCTCTTCATTCTTCTTCTTCTTACTCTTCTTGGTGTTGATGGCACGGTTTGGAAAACCTAGTACCGAGGGAAGGAAAGTCAATGAAGCAAAATCCAAATCTCAAAGTGACCTACCGAACAAAGCATCGTCAAAAACTTACCATGCCTTTTACATTGCCAACCGAATTCGGCAGCCATCTTCATCCATGTCCTAACGGGGCGTTTACGAGCCTCGGTCACCGCTCTGACCCACTCAGTCAAACCCTCAGGGGCACGATGTCAACCTTGTTGGCTGAAGAGATAACAAGAAAACGAGGTCAGTTAACATGAACAAATTACCGATGAGTGAAATACGAGGGGAAGGATACTTACGTGTGTTGTTCCACCGTTGGGGAAAATTAGGTTCGGTGGATAAAACACTTGTTTCCAACAGGATGTAGCGATCACTCCAGCCCCGGTCTCCGTGGTCTTCACTCTTGTGAAGAAGAGCAAATTTACCTCGGTTGTTCAGTGCTACAACCCCAGCTTTATGGAAGTAGGGGTAGTAAAGTGAAATGAGGTGTTGTAAGGTGAAGTCTACCCCCGCCTCCGTACTCATCCAGTCCATGCACTGAACGATCCTCCAGACACCGGGGCCAAGCTGAGCCAAGCATAAATTGTAGGCCCGGCAAAAATCGTCAATAACCCTGTGCACCGGGAGGGAGAAACCGAGGGTGAAGGGATAAGTGTAAGCAAATGAAAGCCCCTCGATATGATGGCATACTCGGCTCGTTGGATCAGGTATGATAACTTTCACCTCGGGCCCAAATCGACACTCCTTCCGAACCCGCTCAACATGAGCTTGAGTTATACGGGTCGGTGTGGCGTTCACGGGGATATTTCTATTCTTTTCTTCCTAGTCGGCTGTTTTGGCTTACAACTTCAAGTCCTTGATGTTATCAAAGTGGGAGGGGATTATTTGATGGGGCTCCAGCTCTTGTTCAAGGGGAATCGTCGGTCCCGAAGATCCCCCCTCAGCGGCGTTACCGCCCTCGGTCTCATCCACGGCATCATCGCCCTCGGCGTCGTCGCCCTCACCATCATCTCCATCGTCATCACCTCTGAGGATGACGCCACTGAAACTCCCAATCAAGACGTCATCAAGCATGGCGTCATCCCCCTTGACGTCAGCTTCCTCCTCCTCCTCCGCTGCCACGTTTCGCATGGCCCTGGCCTTACGACGTTTGAGGCCCCCAATACCGGAAGACACTTCTTCACCCTCCACCTCTGCCGTTAGGACCGCCGGTGCAGTGGCAATGACGTCGCCACTAGCAGTGGCTATGGCCAGAGGCGGAGCTCGTACCCTTTCACCCGAATCACTTGAATCTTGCCTAGAGATTGTGGTAGACATGATGGCGGCTTAAGATTGAAGATTTCTTGGAAATTTGAGATTAAAGAAAGTATGAAGATTGTTTTTGTCTTTGACACTGTTGATTGCACAAAGATGGAAGTGAAGAAGAAGGTTTGGTAGGGGGTATTTATAAGTTTAGAAAAGTCAGGGGCTGGGTCAGTGTCATCATTGTATCGTTGGGAGAACCGAAATTACGGCGTGACCGTTCGAGCCACCAACGGTTGGATGACACGTGTGCAGGAGATATGACCTGATGGGACGCGAACCGTTGACAAGTTTTGAAATACTTGGATAGGATCAAACCACGTCACTTTCAAGCTAAACTTCACTCCACTCCTTGGTAACCTCGGTAGGTGACCGAGGAGTGGGGGGACTATCTGTATTGGGTAAAAATCGACTCGCGAATATTCGCCCCGGTCATGAAAATGGACAACAACCGAACACGTATCAGCAGGCCATAAACCGAAGCAAATCGACGAATAACCAGAGCCAAGCACCGAGGTCGTCACCGAAGGCAAGCCGTAAGCTGAGCTTCGGTAACAGCCACCTCGGTCAAACAATAGGGCCTTGCCACCGAGGTCAATTATTCGCGCCTCGGTTGATCCCCTCGGTTCCAGCGGCTTTGCAGCCCACTACTTTGCCCCACTAACTTCTCTCTATTTAATGTCAAGATCGTGGGATGATGCACTAACCAATGGTGGAGAACGTGAGCAAGGCTCTTGAGCCTATAAATAGTAGTTCATTTTGTATCATAGGGATCCAGAAATTTGTACTGAAACTCTGCCCAAATTTGTACTCACAATCATATATCAAAATACAGTTATTTTTCCGCATTTATATCATTTTCGTGTGTTTATTCAACTTTGATACGAAGAATTGCTTATATTCGAATCCAAATTCGATTTGTACTCCTAAACTGATTTAGGCCCATACATGACTTGTTTGGAAATTCAACCCATCCTCTTGGATCTATCAAATGGTCAATAAAACTTTGCATGACCACTGTCATAGAGAAATCAGCTCATGGCCGACCCAAATAGGTCGTAACATTGTGCGTTTTCTTCAACACTTCATCTGCTTTTATCATGCAATTTTGTAGAACTATTCCAGTTGTCTCATACCTAAATTTTCGTTTTTATGCGGTTAATGTATTGTACTGCTTGGGTAGTGGCATGCGTGCTTCGATTAAACAGTTCTGGAACAAGGCCGTCCCATCACCATATATGGTGCCAAAAATTTCACAATTCCTGTAGAACTGCCTTCCTTTCTTTGTATACTACGTATCTTGGTAGCCGTCGAAACGACACCTATAAAAGGTAAGTAAGTCAGCTTCGGCTCTTAGTGCGTACTGCCGGATGGTTCTCGCGTCCAGCAGTATTCCTAAACGTTATATCTTTGCCGATGAACCCATTTCCATTGACCCCTTAAAAATTAAAACAAAGACAATCAGATCAACTGAATTTACATAAGTATATATAAACTAGTTTTTGGGCAAGCGCTTAGCGCATGTGTCCTTGATCAAGTAGTACAACTTTTAAAAGAGATAATTAATAAAAAAATTATAAAAAATCCAAATGATTGAAAATGGCAAAGTATAATATTAAAGGGAGATTTTGGTTTCTGGTAGCTTCTTCGGTTCTTCCCTGCAATATTTGGCATCTATCGTGGTGTTTGGATTTTTCCAAAGTGATTGCAAAACTCACATTTGATTTTCACCTCTATAATCAAAGCTTATTAGTGATACTGTTAAATAAAATTATGAAGAGCGAAAATAAATGGATAATAAAGATGACTAAAGTTTAACTGTTTATTTAAAATTTCACTAAATTGTTTGCACAATTTGAACAAAGATAAGAAAATATCTTATGGTGTTGCATAAATCTAACAATGGTAATTTCAAATACCAAAATGAAGGGAAAAAGAATGTTACATCATGTTGTGTCGAAATGTTGCAGCAAGATCAACAACTTAGCTAGTGAATATAAAACTACCTAATTTGTGTGAGGAGAAAGTTAGCATCATCGAGTAACCTGAAACGACCTCGGTTAGTCGTTTCGGAAGATAGGACTCCGATTGGTGTACCGATAATTTTAAAATATTCGTAAGGTCCATTGGGACTTGACTGTAAAATTTGAGTTAAATCAGACTTCGTTTTGTAGGCATCGGAAGAAGGTTTCAGTTTTTATTGTCAATAAATATTAAAAAGAGATTTTCGAGCTAGGTTTTGGCGAATGAGCTCCGATTCGAATTTCGAAAGCGCCGTTAGGTTTGTATGATTATTTTTGACTTTTATGAACTTTCAAAAGTGAATTTCGATGTTGTTCGGCTAGTTTCCGCTAAAATGCCGAAAGTTAAATAATTTGATCTTTTTCCATTTAATTTGCATATTGACTTTCGGGAGTCCGATTTGAAATCCACCTTTACGAGTATGTTACATACATTTTGTATAACTTGTATGAAAAAGTTGTTATTATTCCGAGTATCATAGGGTACCGTTTTAATTTTCGAGAAGAAAAGAAAATATAAAAATAAAAGAAAATAAAATCAAAAAGGAAAAAGACAAAATGAAAGAAAGAAATTAAAATGATCAGATGTGGCGGTGTTAGAACGAGAAAACAGAAACTTTAGAAGAAACGAGAAACAGAGAAAAATATGAGGAAAAAATGAGAAAGGAAAGAAAAAGGAGCCGGAGAAAAGTAGAATTTTCACCCCGAAACATTCTGGTAATGATCTTAATGCATTATTTGAGTTTATTACGTGTGTTTGAATATATTTTAACGGTAAAACTTGGAATATTAGACATCGTTTTAATAAGTTCAATTAATAGTTTAAAGGGTCAAATGGATCCTGATGACGAAATTGATTATATATTCGTACTCAGTGAGTTATGGAAAACATATAAATGTAATTTATTTGGGGTTTGGTCATTTGACCTTAGACCTTGTACATAGGCTTGGCCTGCGTATTGCATATGCGAATAGGGTATCAGGTTCCTAACCGGATTACCCTAAGATGTGGGGAATGAAGACTTTAGCCTTATTTGATATAGTTTTCTGCTTATTGAATACAGCAGGATCGTTTGGCAGTGAATCCAAAGGATAAAGCGGTTGTTGAGTAACTGTACTAACTTTGTAACAAGGTAAGTGTTTATATCCATTTCTTTGGAGGCACTTGGCCTCGAGGATATTCTACCACGTGTTCCTTGCGTGTGTAGCTGCCGATAGGCGTACTCATTATGTCTTAGCTTTGAATTTACATTGTATATTATATATTATGCCCTGTTATTGGTGTTGCATTGAGCTTATGAGTATTGCACTCTGGTTTTGAGCATTGCATATACTTCCTGGTAATCGATGAGAGTCCCGAGCCGGTGAAGGGTCATTATTGCATATACTTCCCGGTTGGCGATGAGAGTCCCGCACCGGTGAAGGGTCATTATTGCATATACTTCCCGGTTGGCGATGAGAGTCCCGCACCGGTGAAGGGTCATTATTGCATATACTTCCCGGTTGGTGATGAGAGTCTCGCACCGGTGAAGGGCCATTATTGCATATACTTCTCGGTTGGCGATGAGAGTACCGCACCTATGAAGGGTCATCATTGCATATACTTCTCGGTTGGTGATGAGAGTCCCGCGCCGGTGAAAGGTCATTATTGCATATATTTCCCCGATAATCGATGAGAGTCCCAAGCCGGTGAAGGGTCATCATTGCATATACTTCCCGGTAATCGATGAGAGTCCCGAGCCGGTGAAGGGTCATCATTGCATATACTTCCCGGTAATCGATGAGAGTCCCGAGCCGGTGAAGGATCATTATTGCATATATCTCCTGGTAGACGATGAGAGTCCCGCGCCGGAGATAGATATCAGGCATATGCAACTGCATTGCATCGTACCGCATTCATCCCATCTCATTGCACCGCATACTGACTATTGTGTGTATTGTGTTGTGTTTTATGTATGTGGTATGTATACTATGTCGTGGACATATCTAAGTTTGCCTATATATTTCTGGCTCGTATTCTGGGTTGCGGGGATCGGGTTGCACGCCGAAACAGTATAAATATATGGATCGGGTTGCACGCCGCAACAGGATGAATATATGGATCGGGTTGTACGCCGCAACAGGATGTATTTCCGATTGTTTATGTGTTCGGAATACCTATATGTTCTGGCTATCTTACGTTCCTGGTTGTTGAATAGTTTGTGATTTCATACGTGTTTCTAGTTATTAACTGGCTCTGCCTTTTCATAATTTAAATAAGAAGAATTTGGTTTATCTATTTCTTTTCTCCCTGGCTAGCTATCCTATTCTTTGAGGTGGCTAGTCTGCCCCACTTATTGAGTCCTTTTGACTCACCCTTGTTTGTTGTTTGTTTCTTGTCTATCTATTTCGTTCCGACATGTTCGCTCCAGGATTGAGTTCGCCACGTTGTGAAGGAGCGAAGACGACTTCAGTTGTCAGGGTGAGCCAGCTTTTATTCCGGATGGCCACCAGTTTATTGGTTATCATTTCAGTTGCATTTTGCTCCCTTCAGGAGGTATCTGTCTTCTTTTGTGCTCTTAGATGTCTAGTCTGGATAGCCCTAAACCTAGTATGCTGGGTAGTCAGCTGTAATTTTTTTGTACAGCTTAGAGGTATCAGTATGTCTGTGGTTTTGTTTTAAGTCTTGTCCTTACTTATGAAGTGTTATATTTATTTTCCGAATTAAATTAGTAAGAGTTCGCCCGATAGGTCTAGGAGAGGATGTCGGGTGCCCGCACGGCCTAATCAGATTTCGGGTCGTGTCATAACCAAAGACATATTTATAATTTTTGTACTAATTATTAAAGATGCACGTGCATTGCACGTGGCAGAAAACTAGTAGCTAATAAAAAAGTCCTACATGACAAAGAAAGTGGGACATATCGATATATAAAAAAATATTTTAAAAAGCCACGTCAGCTTTTCGGTGGATGATGGTGCAAAAACCGACCAGAGTTACTTTTGGAGATATTTTTCCTAAGCTGAGTGACCATTTTGGGACCAACCAAAGCAAAGTAACTTTGCTGGTTAATTTTTCAAAGTTGAGTGGTCATTTGAGATTTTAACTCAAGTAATATGCATCGACCCTTTATTTACACTCTTAGCTAACATAAAGCATATTACAAGCAAATTTTCAAGTATTCATGTTTGTTTTAATAATATTTAAACTTTACTTACACCAATGATTTGACTAAATTGGTGTCTTTCCTTTGTTATCAATTATATACAAGTTTTTGTCATTACAATTCTTGAAGGTCAATCCTTCGATCGTTATTCAACTATTGATCAATTTTAAAATTAGATTAACTTTTTAAAAGAAATATTAAACTTTAAATTATTAAAACAAATAATAATGCTCGAAAAACTTCTTTTAATACACTTTAAATTAGTTGACTGTGAAAAAAATATGTGTACCATCTGTATATATTTGTTAAAGTCTTCAAAATAATGTTGACGCGAGTTCTACAACTCTTTTCTATGATAATCGGATAATAAGCTGCACTAATGTAGAAGAAATTATTGTTTAGTAATACCATGCCCAATTTATGTGTCACACTTTACTTTTTGGTCTGTCCCAAAAAGAATGTTACATTTCTTTATTTGTCAACTATTTAATATATCATCTCTATTTTACCTCTATTGGGTCCTACTTCTTTTAAAAGCCACAAGCAACTTTTTTATTACTACAATCTTTTCTCTTACTTTTTGAAAGATAAATTTGAACATTTATAAAGTCAACTTCTATTTCTTAAACTCCGTGTCAAGTCAAACACCGTCAAATAAATTGGGACGGAGGGAGTACATAGTTATTCCCTGGTACACGTTTTGAATTTTATTACTTAAAACTTTGCGGGGTCATGTGACCATCTATATTTGTATGAAGTAAAACAAATAGCACCTTTTAGCTTTGGGACCAGTACCAATTTAAGGAGAAGATGTATATATACTACTCACCGATCGATTTTGTCTCGTAATTTACTTTTTCTTTAAAACCGATTTTACTTTCTCTTTCAATTTTTACAACTTTTCTTTTGTTAATTGGTTATGCCTAAAACTTGCTTAATTGAAAATATAATTTAAAAAGTGCCACAGGCAATAATGGAATATCAAGAAAGAATTGGTAAAATAGAGAGTTGTATTCCTTAAATAAGAGAAATATTCTAGTCGAATCTCGATATCATTTACAATGGTGGAGATGGTATATACAGTATTTGGTTTACCCCAGTCCTAATTATGGTAAAATACTTATTCTAATTGTTTATGCCTAAAATTGTACGTCTAGGTTAAATAATTAATTATGGTTAGGGTCACAAGCACTACAATAATGATGACGGAAAAGTATGTAAATATCATGAAAACAGTAATGAATAAACAAGACAAAATAAGCAAGAAAAGGTAGACTAATTCTTATTATTTGAGAATAGACAGATTCTGTGGTGAATCACCTCATATACAATACAATGTAAGAAGGCGTATTTATAGTAGTGATACTCAGTCCTAAATAAAATACAATGATTAATAAGGCTATGTGCCTATACCTCAAGGCGGTGGTATATACTAAACCCTAACTAGGAGACTGTAAACCCTGGGCGGTGGGATGTATACCCTGCGTCCTGTGGCCGTGTCGCCTAAATAGTCGTTGGCTTCAGGAGCAGGCATGTATCCTCTGCGCCTGGTGACTTGTAAGATAAGTCTAGCCTCACTAGCTAGACTCGTATCCCCGTAATAGTAGGTGGCATATTTTTACCCACACACTTAGCCCCCCCACTTCCTGAGTGCTGACGCGAGCGGTTGGAAAGTGAAAACGGTGTCGATATGAAAAGATATCTCACTGGCTCCTTGAAACTTGCAGTCTCCTTGACCAAGAATTTTATTGATTTATTCGAGAACTTTGTGTGCTTCCTTCTGATTGACTGATACTGATCCCATGCACCTTTTCAGGAATTGCCATTAACTGTTCCGAATCATTTCATATCTCCAGTAATAATGATGCTTGGCCGTTTTGTGCTACATCCTTATCCCTTACTGCCTATAAATAGTGATTTCATGACAGTGGAAAAATCATAAAATCCTCTACCGAAAATACTTCAATTTTTCAGCAATTTCTTATGATACTGAGAAGCTTTTCTTACGTAAAAAATATTTACCTTTGATCCTGGTTTGATACTACCAAAAACCCTTCTTCGTTTCGAATGGATGTCGCATGAGGAAACTATAGGAGGAAATTCGCCTGCAGTTGCCTCCTTTTCTTTCCTCATCCATGAGGGAACGAATGAAGTCCCCCAAATCATGAAGTTTGATCAGGATTCTAACGACGTCCTTTGGGATATCTTCATTGTGTCATGTGCTCTGATTACGGTGTGCTCATTTATTAATCCAGCGGTTGCTGTGACATTCTTCTTATCATGCAGGATCAGGATGTTTAGCCCTCTCAGCTTTCATGTGGCTTCTCCGCTAGGATTTCTCTGGTGCTTAGATTTCCCCTTTTACGGAGTAGGGTCGAAGCCTACTTGACTGACTCCATTTCATAGCAAGCAAGAGGATACAACTTTGCGTCGTCGGATGATTGAGGTGTCACTGAGCTTCGGATCCCTCCGTGGTTCATGGCTTTCACCTTGGTTATCTGCTTCAGCTGAACCGCTATTGCAATTCTTCATTGGCCGTTGGATGTAGGATACCCGAGGAAGAGGCTCCCCTGTGGTAGGTTCCCAACTCAAGCCTTTCCGCTCTCGTTAATTTTCACTTGTGCTTGAAGATCTGTGGGGCTGTGCACTCCGGTTTGACCAGTTGAGGTTGACTCGGATAGTTAAACTTTGTGGCAAGCCTACAATTTTTTCTTTAAGTTCAACAGACGAGATGGGGAAGGTCAAACTTGTACTCAGATGCTTCTGAGGTCCCTTGCTTTGATCAAGCAGATGGGCTTTTGTTGCACCAACGACCATGTCCTTCGAAGGGATGCTCAGGCTTACATATCTCGGTCTGCCAGAAGAAAATAAGAGCTTCGGACTTTTTACGGCTTTTAGCTACAATCCAGATGAAGGATTTTCAACCATGTTAATCCTGAGGAGCTCTTTGTTTTTAGTCTTCCCTTTTTTTTTCTTACAATTGTTATAAAAAATGTTATATTCAGGAAGAACTAAATGTGCATTATGAGCCTACAGGCTGTTTGTTATAAATAAAACGGTCGTTCATCAATATTTTTATACGTACTTGTGTTATTATATATTTTGTAATGTGTAGGCAAGCAGTGTGTTCGTGCACCTAAGGATTAGATGGCTTCCGGTCGTCCTGAATGTCCTAATATTTGAATATTTATCAATGAGCCTGCTTTGGGAAATTACGTCTGTTGTTTACCAATGTTTGGCTGATATGTTGCATCAGTAGGAGATGGTTGTTTGCGCCCATAACGAGACGACTTTAGCCCGTGTGATAACATGCACTTTTACGTCTGACTTCGAACGTCTCTGCTTAGTTACTCGAGTTTTTAAGACTTTCTAGCACTACGCGAACAGGTGTCCCCGTTGGCGTGTAGGCATGGCTGTTGAATTAACAAGTTCAACTAACGAATAATGCCTGGTGGCTAAGGTAGATGTGGTCTAGCTCTAAGCGAGTAGTGTACCCTACTTTTGTAGTGAAAATTGAGTGTATTACTTCAACGTAGATCTGTCCGGGGCTATGAATAGTTGGATCGTAAAGGGATCTGAATAAATAAGTAAAGCTGACTAAATAAAAATAGTAGTTTTATTGATAAAGGGGCGCTAGGCCTAAGATGTTGTGGGTGAAAGCCCGTAACATGATTGATGAGTATGAAAATACTAAGATCAAAGTTCAAAACATAACATAAATGCTTTAAAGATACTTTATGCCCGACCCTCGGAAGGTTCGGGGGCATGTGCTTGGGCTTCCCTGTTTGAGCGTGTTGAGCCTGGAGACATTACCTCTGGGCTGCTGACAACCCAATTGTATGTACACTTTACTAATCAAACAATAACGAACTCCTTGCTCTCGTAATTGTCTGCTTTTTGATTTGTCTTCAGGGAGGATTCCTTTGCTTAGGTAGTTGATCAGCGCGTGACGCTGCCCCGTGACGGATCCTGTGTCTGGAACTTTGAGGTTCATCAGGTTCACGGGGGTTAGCTCAACCACTATCTGCTGATTTTGTGAATCTTCGGATGCTTCACCACCACTTGAGCTTCCTTCCTGACAGGCAAACTCATACGTCTAAAAAATTTTATGAAGTGCTTTCATTCTCTCTTGGCGATCTGACATACATATGGCTTCTTTGTTAAAAAATTCTTTCACATGATCGACGATTAGTTGGGAACCACTTAAGAGGGTGACCTTTCTAGCCCCCAGTATGTATGCTAAGTCAAGTTCTTAAATTATGGCTTCATACTCTGCTTCGCCGATTTGAGCTCTGGCGGTCTTGCGAAATACCATCCCAGTGAATGTCCCTGCCCACAGATGGAGATTGGCTTCTTCCTCTTTTGGGTCCACATCAATGTTGATCCCCCAATATCCGGGCTTGATCATTTCATCATTTTTATTGACTCCTCCGCCTTTGGCTTCAGCTTCTCCATGAAGTCTAAGGTGAAACCCTCCAGTTCCTGCGACTCGATGGCTGTCTGGGGTTGGTAGATAATGGCATACTCTTCCAGTATCTCGGCCCATTCTGCCATCTCCTCCAAGAGTCCGGGTTTAGAAAATATAGTCCGTACCGATATAGAGAAGACCATGATGTTTGTATGTTCAAGAATACAAGCGCAGATCCTAGGTCGATATGACCACAGCCGCAGTAAATTGAAAAAGTAAACGCTAAAACCTGTCTCAACACGAGGGTCTTTTGCTGGTGTACTTCACGGGAAATTACCTCTTGTTCTCTTTTCGTACAAGGACTGCACTCCATGCTATTTCTGAGATCGAGACATATAATAATAAATGGTCACCTGGAATTGGCTTAGTTATCACCGGAAGCTGTAAGAGCTGTATATTTGTCTGGGCCACAGTTAGTTAACTCTGTATCAGCCATAGGGGCCCTCGTTGTCTTTGCAACACCTCAGAGAGCTGACATACCAATTTTCTGGCTTTGGAAACTAGTTGGTCCATCATCACCAATCGATCCCGCAGTTCGCAGATCTATTCTCTTATTTCTCGTTCCATGTCCTAGAACTCGACGGACACCTTTTCGGCCATATTTATTTTAGCTACTGGACATGTACCAAGGTCCCCACCGTAAGTAGGATAATATTCTCCAAGTTAAAACTGCTCACCCCGTAAGTCAAGAATCCCGCACAAGGTTGGGTATTTGAAGACTTGATGAAGTGTTGAGGGTACTCTGTTAATGTTGTGTATCCATGGCTGTGCCAAGATGACGTCATATGATAGACTGCAATTCAATAATAGGAAAGCAGTTATGCTCGTCATGCCCAGTATATGAACTGGTAGAGCTAATTCTCTAACAGGCTCTTCTCGAGATCCATTGAAACTAATTATCTTTCGGGTACTTAAGGCTACTTGATGGCATAATCCATTATTTTGTAGTACCTCCCCCCAGATAATGTTCATGCTACTCCCTATATCGATCATGGCCCGCTGGTCGCTTTAGTCGAATATTTCCACGGGCACGATAGGGTTGCCTTGATGTTCAGACTCATCCTCCAAACCAAACAAGATCAGATTGTTTAATTCCCATAGCTCCGTAGTCCCTCGGGCTGTATTGGGCTCCATAGTTGAAAAGATTGCACTGATATTCCTTGAGTTTTCAGAATCTGGTGCTCTGGAACACGTGGTCCTTCTTCAATCAGATATTTGAGGTTTCCTTGTTTCAGCAGATGCTCGATTTTGATCATCAAGGCTTTGCAGTCTACTGTAGCGTGACCACCGCTGTAATGAAAGTCACAACAGGGCGTTGTGTTCCTTCATGTGGCTCCTTTCACGGTAGGCGGCCATTGGACCCTTGAACCTAATCTACCAAAGTGATTGGTGACTAGATCTATGGTGTTAACTCGCAAACTAAATTCCCTGAATTTACGGGGTTCCATCCGCCTTTGGCTTCACCTTTCTTCCGTCCTCCTCTCCTTCTAGGGAAAGGTTCCCTGATCCCTTCCTTCGCTTGACTTTGGGGATATGAGAGTTTTCTGGCTCCAAGTGAAGCTTTTCAGTATACCTTCGATGCAATGCGCTCAATGTGTTTACTGGGTACTGGGTTAAACTCCAAAGCAACTCCCTGGTGGCCAACGATCCTTTTAAATTCGAACTCTTAGCGAAGGCTACCACAACGATGTTGTCAGGGACTGGAGGAAGCTCCATGCGTTCCCTCTGGAATTTGTCGAGGTAGTCCTTCAGCAGCTCATTGTCTCGATGTCGCATCTCGAAGATATCTTCCATGCGCTTCTCCCGCTTGCGGCCACCAGAATGCACTTTCTTGAAAAAGTCTTGAATCTGAGCGAACGAATCAATAGATCCCTATTGGTAGCTGAGTGTACAAGGGGAGGGTCCCCTTAGTCAAGGTCGAACCGAACCTCTTCACTAGAGCAAAATGGATTTCTTCCTCGGTAATCTTGTTACTCTTCACAGCCATGTAATACACAGCAATATGCTCGTCCGGGTAAGTCATTTCTTTATACTTTATGTTATCTGGCAAGCGGAAGTGTTGTGGTATGCAAACCGATGTGGCACTTGCTTTGTAAGCATATTTATAAAACTTGTGCTCATCTACCATGGTAATTTGGGGTGGAGCACCCGGTACACTACCAATTCGGTCGTGGATGACCATCATCCCTTTTATGAGGTCCTGAATGACAGAAGCTCCCTTGAGGTCCTGCATGTCGATTGTTGACGCGCCTCCAGGGAAAGCATCCATGTTAAGCCTTCGATTAGGAGCTGATGCTGGTGAATTGTTCGTGGCTGCTGGTCCTCGTGGGGATGCTGGCCTCTGAGACGGTTCAGAAAACAGGGCTCCTATCCTCTGGGATATCCCTTCGACTATGTTGTTCGAGTTCTGTTCTGCCTGTTCTAACATAGTTTTCATGAGATTAACAATGAAAGTTATGAATTTGGGATTATCTTCCAGTGATCGGTCTCCTTCCACGTTACTGGTAACAGGGATCGGTTCCTGGGAAGAATCTTTTGGCTGCTCGATGGGATCTTTAGGATGGATGCTAGGATCATCAGGATCCTTCACCGACTCGTATTCTACATCTGCATTATTCTATGGAATGCAGTCGTCGTTAGACATCATTGCGCCCTTTTCTTTGTAGAATATCTATAATTGCCTGGGCCTCACGGTTAGCGCCAAACTGTTTATTCTAAAAATTGTACTAGGTTAACCAATTAATTATGGTTGGGTCACAAGCAATACAGTAATTACGACGGAAAAATATGTACATATAATGAAAACAGTAATGAATAAATAAGAAGAAATAAGCAAAAAAACGTAGAGTAATTCTTATTCCTTGAGAATTTCTAGATTCTGTAGTAAATCACCTCATATACAATATAATGTAAGGAGAGGTATTCATAGTAGTGATATCCAATCATAAATAAGGTAAAATACAAAGACTAATAAGGCTATGGGCCTATAACTCAAGGCGGTGCTATATACTAAACCCTAACTAGGAGACTGTAAACCCTAGGTGGAAGGACGTATACCTTGTGTCCTATGGTTGTGCCGCCTAAACAGTCATTGGCTTCAGGAGCGACCATGTATCCTCTACGCTCGGTGACTTGTAAGATAAGTCTAGTCTCGCCAGCTGGACTCATATCCCCATAATAGTAGGTGACAAATATTTACCCATACACTAATAGCCTTAGGCCCATTACATGAGGCGGTTACATAAGGTAGAACCTAACTAGAAGTCTAATTATCATAGGAGAGCTACGCATACGCTCATTTGCTCCGGACCCATCACTGATCATGAGCTGCCATGGCTAATGGAGCGAGCATATATTCTTATCACCCGTTAACTTGCAGGGCAAGCGTGATCCTCGCTTTCTAGCCTCGTATCCCTGTATTTGTAGGTGTGGTATTTTTATCTGCAAAGTCAGGAAGGGAAAAGAAGTGTGAAAAGATGTGACGATGGCAATCCAGCTGTATCTTCTGAACTTTCGAACTATTTTGACCTTGTTTGACGCATCGTCTCTCTGACTGTTCCACGTGCTTGTGCCAGATTGGTTCCTTTAATCTTCTGCATCTTCCCAAGAGTTGCCTTTTTCTCCTGCCATTACTGCGCGTCATGTTTTCATATTTGCTGTTTTTGCCTAAAATTGTACGTCTAGGTGAAACAATTAATTTAGAATGAGGTGACAAGAAATACAGTAAATACCACGGAAAAGTAAATAAATAAAGAGAGAAAATAATGAGCAAGAGAAGTAAAGTATTCTTTTTCGTGGAGAATAGCCGGCTTCTATAGTGAATCCCTTGTGCGTACAATATAATGTAAGGAGGGGTATTTATAGTAGTGGATATCCAGTCCTAAACAAGGTAAAATACAAAGACTAATAAGGCTATAGGCCTATAACTCAAGGTGGTGGTATATACTAAACCCTAACTAGGAGACTGTAAACTCTAGGCGGCGATATGTATACCCTACGTCCTATGGCCGTGCCGCCTGAATGGTCGTTAGCTCTAGAAGCGGGCGTGTATCCTTTGTGCCCGTGGATTTGTGAGATAAGTCTAGTCTTACTAACTGGACTCGTAATAGGTGGTGTATTTTTGCCCATACAGTCAGTCCCCCACTTGTTGTGTGTTGACGTGAGCAGTCAAGAAGTGAAAGCGGCATGGATATGAAAAGATATCTTACTGACTCTTTGGGACCCGTAACCTCTTTGACCAAGAATGATGTTGATTTCTTCAATAACTTCACATGCTTTCATATGATTGGTTGATACCGATTCCATGCACCTTTTCAGGAACTGCTATTAACTGCTCTAAATTGTTTCATATCTCCAGCAATAATGACGCTTGACCGCTTCATACTCCTTCCTTATATTTTTCTGCCTATAAATAAAGGCCTTGTAATAATGGAAAAATCACAAACTTCTTTAGAAAGCACCCATCCCTTCAGAAGACTTATGTTTGCAGATTGTTCTTATAACAGATAATAAACCCTTCCTTCCTAACAAATATTTGCCTTTGATATTGGTTTGATATTCCCAGAAACTCTTTTTTGTCTCGAATGGATGATGCATGAGAGAATTATAGGAGGAAACTTGATAAGACCCAAACCCCCACAAGACCCTTCACTTGGAGCCAAGCTAAGGACATCCAAGGAGTACACCTACACTTGATGAGGAAGGGACTAGAAGAAGGAAGCGATTGGAAGCCGTTCCGAGTGCTCAAAGTGCAAGAGGAGCAGCCCAGTGCTTTAGGCGCCCCGCCTAGCATCCCAGGCGCCCCTCCTGAAGAAGCCTAGGCTGAGGCGCTCCGCCCCAATTCCAGGCGCCCCGCCTAGGCCACCCCACTGATCATTGGCCAGACGCTCCGCCCCAATCTTGGGCGCTCCGCCCAGAATGCTGAAGCACGTGATTCCTAGTTATGTCATGACTATTTTGACCCTACGTGGTCCTTTATTCCTAAGCCTAAGTGTGGGCATTTTACACCTTTCATATGGTGCCTAAAAACACCTATAAATAGCTAGATATCTTGTTATTTTCATTAGCTTACCTTTGAATCTTATGAATGAAGAATAGAGTTTATCTCTTTTTATGAAGAAACCCTTTCTTGGTTGCTTGAATTCACTAGCAGATCCTAGTTGAGTCTTGAACCAAAAACCCGATCATTCTACTTGCGAGTCCCGGGTGCGGCTCGAGGGTGGTTGCATAGTGTAGGTCCTTCTAGACGCCGATTCGGGGGTATCTCGGGACAAGTTCCCCGGGGTTACTTCGAAGGGAGTTCGAGAAGTGTCTCGCTCTCCTATCTTTATTGTTTTGTCGTATTGATCCTTATCATCTTGGTATCAGAGCAAGGCTCGGGTTTTGTTTCTACAAACCCCCGACCCTTGATTCTTCGTGCCTAGGTTAGTTTCTACATTAGGTTCTTATTTGTTGTTGAAGAAAAAGAAGAAAACACAAAAAAAAAAAAAAAAAAAAAAATTGATCATAGATTCTTGGTTTGTTGGACCCGTTGTGTGATTGTTATTGGGGTTTGTTCCTTATTGGAAACCCGTTCTTTTGGTACCCTAAATACAAGATTTGAAGTTGAAACGTAAGATTTGAAAATTTGAAAACTTTGAAACCCTAGTTTTGAAGATGATGAACATGGTGGATTGTTTGTTTTTTATTGGGGTTTGATAAAAGTTGTTGGGGTTTGTTCTTTGTGATTGAAACAACACTGGGGTACCTTTGAATTGCTAAAACAACGTGAGAATTGTTGGATTTTTGGGTGCAAAACCAAGAAAACCCGAAGTGAAACTGTGTTGAAGGTTGCAGGAGGCGGAGCGCCTAGAATCTGAGGCGGACCGCCTAAGAATTGTGACCTCTCTGGAATTTGCTGAGGCGGAGTGCCTCCAACAGAGGCGGAGCGCCTACTCTGCTGAGGCGGGGCGCCTACTTCTGGGAATTGTTGCTTTGGGTAGTCTTTCGTAG
Source organism: Petunia secreta (assembly GCA_029990175.1). Lineage (NCBI taxonomy): Eukaryota > Viridiplantae > Streptophyta > Magnoliopsida > Solanales > Solanaceae > Petunia > Petunia secreta. The sequence continues at coordinate 332,316 of JARKIP010000222.1, read as the reverse complement.
GATCTCTTGTTTCTTTGATTGCATTGCATCTAGCTAGTACTTCTTTGAGTAATCTCACCTGCTTGAATTGTGCTAGCCCTTCTAAGCTATTAGGAAACTCAAGCCTAGACCGGAGACTAGAATTCAAAGAAGACTCGTAGTCTCATTTGGCTCAAGTCCGCACTTAAAGAGCTTATCGTTCCAATAGAGTCATATCAACTCCACTCACCCCGGAGTGCATTTGGCTTTTGAGTTGAGTGATTAAGTTGAGGTTTACTATTCAACTTAGTGAGGCTTTGGATTCAAGCTAGAGTGCAATAGCCACCACCACTAAACGAGTGATCCGAGTGAAACACTTGTGAGAGGGTGAGTAAGGTTGTTTTGCTAACGTTTTTTTCTTGTGTAGGTACAATGTCTACCGAAGGAGAAGATTTTTCTAAGAGTGCCCTTGCTACTATCCTTGCCAAATTGGATAGTATGAACTTGAGGATTGAAAGCCTTGAGAGGGTGAACTCTAGTGCTCTAGTTGAGCAAGGGACTTCCAATGTTCAATCGGAGAAAGGGACCCCGAGTGTCCAAGTTGATAAAGGGGCCCCGAGTGTCCAAGTTGAAGTCTCAAGTACTCCTAACTTTACCTCGGAGCAAGTTAGCCATGTCATTGAATTGCTCAATCAACAACGGGTAAAGGAGGATCGAGAGAGAATTGATCAAGTGTTGGGCAATACCCAACGAACGGGCATTCCCCGTATCTTGGACAACCCCGCCCCCCCAAGAAACATTCCACTACCAAGACCCATCCGAAATGTGCAACCTCTTGAGCAAGCCGATGAAGCTCAAGAAGGGGAGGAAGCCGATTATGGTGATGATATGTTTGGGTTTGATGATCACTTTCAACCGAGGCGAGGTATGAATTGGGGTCGAAATGTGGATCGAGGTAGGGGCCGAGGTCGAGGGCCACCTATGGGGTATGTTGGAGGGAATACGAGGAGGGAGTATGGTGTGAATGAAGATCACTATGGGGGCCAACCGGAGCCTTTCCGTGGGGGTCGTGACAACACCAACCTCAATAGTGTGAAGCTTAATCTCCCAATATTTAAAGGGAATTGTGATCCGAGTGCTTACATTGAATGGGTACTACTCATAGAAAGGATGTTTGACACAAATGACATGATCGATGACAAGAATGGTACTTATGCTATTTCATCCTTTGAGTCCTATGCATCTACTTGGTGGGAATCCGTCAAGAGATCCAGGAGAAGAGCGGGAATCCCCGTGAATATGGGTTGGAATGACTTGAAGGGTATCATGAGTATCAAGTACATCACTCCTAGATATCGTCAAGAACAACTCAAGAAACTTTATGAGTTGAAGCAAGGTGTCAAGACGGTGCATGAATATTATGATGAGTTTGAAAGAACTCGAATGGCCTTGGATATGGACACCGAAGATGAGGAGCAAGCCGTGATCCGTTTCATGAATGGTTTGAGCTATGGTATAGCTTCACAATTGAGATTGCATGCTTATCTTTCACTACAAGAAGTCCTTGATGCCGCTATTCAAGCTGAGCAATAGCTTGATAAAGAAAAGTCCAACCGTTACAAGAGTAACACTTCTACTTCCATGAACAAGCCAAAGGATTGGAAAAATCCTACTCCCAATGCAAGATTCACAAATGCAAGTGGCCCTAGCGAAGCAAGTGCTAGCAAAGATGTGAAGAAGCCGTTTGAGAGGTACACACCCAATGTTGGAGGTAATTCTAAAACCCAATTGAATACTCCTACTTCTTCTTTAATTCAATGCCACAAGTGCAAGGGGTATGGACACTTTGCTAAGGAGTGTCCTACAAAAAGGACTATGGTTGTTGTTGGTGAAAATGCTTATGAACAAGAGAGTGAACCGGAGGAAGATGAGGGAGTAGAGGGAGATGAGGGAGTATAGGAGGATGGTCAAGATGACACGGTGGAGGATGAGGAACCTTATACTTTTCTAGTTGTGAGGAGGAGCTTAGGAGCTATGATTGTGGAGGATAGCGAAACCTTGCAAAGAGAAAACCTTTTCCATGCTAGGTGTCGTGTCAAGGGTGTTGTATGCTCTATGATCATTGACTCCGGTAGTTGTGCTAATGTTATGAGTCAATCTCTTATAACCCAATTGAAATTGCCTACCGTGAAACACCCCAAGCCATATTGATTGCAATGGCTTAGTGAATGTGGGGAGTTAAAGGTAGTGAAGCAAGCGATGATCAAGTTTAAAATGGGTAGTTATGTGGATGAACACTTGTTCGACGTGGTGCCCATGCAAGCTTGCCACCTTCTCTTTGGAAGGCCTTGACAATTTGATCGACAAACGGTTCATGACGGGCGTGTCAACACTTACTCGCTCCAACATGAAGGAAGGAAATTTGTGTTGAAGCCCCTAACTCCCAAACAAGTGAGTGATGACTACAATCGGATGAGGGAGTTGAGGGAGGTGGCAAAGGCCAAGTCAATCATTGAGACTAGCCCTTTGTCCAAAAGCATGGTGGCAATCCTACCTTCTTCTTCTACCGGTAGCATATGTGCCATGATGCAACCGGGCGAGATCCTAAAAGGAAATGATGGCACCAAGTTTCTCCTATGCCTAGTGCACAAAGATATGATCCTTAACTGTAATTGTGATTTTTCTTCTAACCCTTTGCCTAGTGTGTTTGAGAATGTCTTGAAGGATTTTGGGGACATGTTCCCGGATGAGATGCCGGATGGATTACCTCCTTTGAGGGGTATTGAACACCAAATCGACTTTGTCCCGGGATCCCAAATCCCAAACAAGCCGGATTATAGGAGCAATCTGGAGGATACAAGAGAATTGCAAAAGCAAGTTGATGAATTGCTCACTAAAGGCTTGGTGAGGGAGAGCTTGAGTCCTTGTGCCGTACCCGTAATCCTTGTTCCCAAAAAGGACGGCACTTGAGGATGTGTGTTGATTGTCGGGCCGTGAACAAAATAACGGTAAAGTACCGTCATCCCATTCCCCGACTTGATGATATGTTAGATGAATTAAGTGGCTCATGTGTGTTTAGCAAAATTGACCTTAGGTCCGGCTACCATCAAATCCGGATGAAACCCGGTGATGAATGGAAAACCGCATTCAAGACCAAGTTTGGTCTCTATGAATGGTTGGTGATGCCCTTTGGGCTCTCCAATGCACCTAGTACTTTCATGAGGCTAATGAACCATGTTCTAAAGCCATTCATCAACAAGTTTGTGGTCGTCTATTTTGACGATATATTGATCTATAGCAAATCAATGGACGACCATGTTGATCACCTTAGGCAAGTGCTTGAAATGTTGAGAGCCGAAAAGCTCTATGCTAATTTTAAAAAGTGTGCCTTTGGTGTTGAGAAGGTAGTCTTCCTTGGGTTTGTTGTGAGTGCCCAAGGAGTGGAGGTGGATGAGTCTAAGGTAGAGGCCATACGTGATTGGCCTACTCCTACTACCGTGACTCAAGTGAGGAGCTTTCATGGTCTTGCTAGCTTTTATAGACGATTTGTGAAGGAATTTAGCTCTATTGCCGCTCCACTCACCGAATTGGTGAAGAAGGACCAGCCTTTTGTTTGGGGAGAGCCTCAAGAGAAGGCCTTCCAAGAGTTGAAAAGTAGGTTGAGTACCGCCCCTCTATTGTAATTGCCCGACTTCGGAAAGGCATTTGAGGTTGAATGTGATGCCTCGGGGGTGGGAATTGGTGGTGTTTTAATGCAAGATAGCAAACCCATCGCCTACTTTAGTGAGAAATTGAAAGGGGCCTCCTTGAACTATTCTACATATGACAAGGAGTTGTATGCCCTTGTGAGAGCCCTTGCCCATTGGCAACACTACCTTTGGCCTCGAGAATTTGTAATCAAGAGTGACCATGAGTCACTCAACCTTTTAAGAGGCCAAGAGAAGCTCAATAAGAGACATGCCAAGTGGGTTGAATTCATTGAGTCTTTTCCCTATGTGATCCAATACAAGAAAGGGAAAGACAATGTTGTGGCGGATGCACTTTCGAGAAAGTTTGCTCTAGCCACCACTCTCACCTCTAAGCTCATGGGTTTTGAGAGCATTAAATTGATGTATGCTCATGACCCAAAGCTAAAGAGTGTCCATGACACTCTAGAGAAAGGGGAGAGAGTTGACAAATACTAATGGGTTAATGGATATATCTTCAAAAATGGTAGGGTGTGCATACCCGAGTCCTCTTGGAGGGAGTTGCTTGTGCATGAGGCACATTGCGGGGGACTCATGGGTCATTTTGGCACAAGAAAGACTTTTGCTATTCTTAAAGAACAATTTAATTGGCCAAAGATGGGGGTGCAAGTGGAAAAGTTTTGCAACAATTGCCTTGAGTGCAAGCGTGCTAAATCCAAAGCCCACCCCCATGGGTTGTATACCCCTCTCCCCGTACCTACTAGTCCATGGTTGGATATTTCAATGGATTTTGTGATGGGATTACCAAGGACTAGGGGGGCCATGATAGTATTTATGTTGTTGTGGATAGGTTCTCCAAGATGGCTCACTTCATTCCATGCAAGAAATGTGATGATGCACAACATGTTGCTACTTTGTTTATTGAAAATGTTTTGAAGTTGCATGGTGTGCCTCAAACCATAGTGAGTGATAGGGACACTAGGTTCCTAAGCCATTTTTGGAGGAGTTTATGGGGTGCTTGAGGCACCAAGCTCTTGTTCTCCACGTCCCACCACCCACAAAAGGATGGGCAAATCGAGGTGGTAAACCGAACCTTGGGTGCTCTTCTTAGAGCCATGACCCGAGGTAAGGCCGGGACTTGGATTGATCGTCTACCTCTTATGGAGTTTGCCTACAATCGCACATTGCATAGCATGATAGGCATGACTCCCTTTGAGTGTGTCTATGGTTTTAACCCCTTGATTCCCCTTGATCTAACCCCTTTGCCAAGGGAAATGGTTGTTAATTTTGAAGGTAAAGCTAGAGCCAAGGCTTTGATGGAGCTACATGCCAAGGCAAAGAAGAATTTGGATGAAGCTTATGCAAAGGTAGCCTCCAAGAAAAACAAGGGACGCACGAAGGTGGAACTCAAGAAGGGTGACTATGTGTGGGTGCACTTCCGGAAAGAAAGGTTTCCAAACCTTAGAAAAGGGAAGTTGGCACCCCGTGGAGATGGCCCATTCCAAGTGCTTTCCAAGATAAACAACAATGCCTATGTGGTCGACTTGCCAAGTGAGTATCAAGTTTCTAATACTTTCAATGTTTGTGACTTGGTTCCTTTGGATGTAGGTAATGAAGAGGTCGTGAATGATGATGAAGAGGTCGTGAATGATGCTTCAATTTCGAGGACAAAATCCTCTCAAGAAGGGGAGGATGATAAGACCCAAACCCCCACAAGACCCTTCACTCGGAGCCAAGCTAAGGACATCTAAGGAGTACACCTACACTTGATGAGGAAGGGACTAGAAGAAGGAAGCGATTGGAAGCCGTTCCGAGTGCTCAAAGTGCAAGAGGAGCAGCCCAGTGCTTTGGGCGCCCCGCCTAGCATCCCAGGCGCCCCGCCTGAAGAAGCCTAGGCTGAGGCGCTCCGCCCCAATTCCAGGCGCCCCGCCTAGGCCACCCCACTGATCATTGGCCAGGCGCTCCGCCCCAATCTTGGGCGCTCCGCCCGGAATGCTGAAGCACGTGATTCCTAGTTATGTCATGACTATTTTGACCCTACGTGGTCCTTTATTCCTAAGCCTAAGTGTGGGCATTTTAGACCTTTCATATGGTGCCTAAAAACACCTATAAATAGCTAGATATCTTGTTATTTTCATTAGCTTACCTTTGAATCTTATGAATGAAGAATAGAGTTTATCTCTTTTTATGAAGAAACCCTTTCTTGGTTGCTTGAATTCACTAGCAGATCCTAGTTAAGTCTTGAACCAAAAACCCGATCATTCTACTTGCGAGTCCCGGGTGCGGCTCGAGGGTGGTTGCATAGTGTAGGTCCTTCTAGACGCCGATTCGGGGGTATCTCGGGACAAGTTCCCCGGGGTTACTTCGAAGGGAGTTCGAGAAGTGTCTCGCTCTCCTATCTTTATTGTTTTGTCGTATTGATCCTTATCAAAACTTATCTGCAGTTATCTATTTTTTTCTTCTTGATAAAGGAACAAACAAAGTCCCCCAAGTCATGAAATTTAATCAGGATTCTAGTGATGCCCTTAGGGATGACTTCATTGTGTCATGTGCGCTAATTATAGTGCGCTCATCTTCTAACATGGCGGTCGCTGTGATATTCCTCTTGTCATACGGGGTTAGAAGGCTTAACCTTTTCAACAGTTGTGAGGCTTCTCTTCCAGGACATTCTAGGTATTCGGGTAGCTCCTTTACGGTGTAGGGTTGAGGCTCTTGTGCCTAACTCTGTTTCATGGCAGGAAAGAGGATTTAGCTTCACATCATCGGGTGGCCAAGGTATCACCAAGCTTTGAATCCTGTCGTGGTTAATGGCTTTCACCTTGGTTATCTGCTTCAGCTAAATCGTCACTGTGACGCTTCATCGCCCGCTAGAAAAGGCTCCTTTATAGTAGGTTCCCAGCCAAAGCCCACCGTTCTCGGTAAGCTTCTGACTGTGCTTGAATATTTGTGAGGTTGTGCACTCTGCTTTGACTAGTTGAGGTTGAATCAGGTGGTCAAGCTTTCTTTTCAAAGCTCCATGACAAATCTTCAAGTTTCTCTTCATGTTCAGCGGACCAGATGGGGGAAGATTAGGCTTGCACTCATACGTTTCCGAAGTCCCTTGCTTTTATCGAGCATACGGGCTTTGGTTGCACCAACGGCTGCGTACCTCGAAGAAATGCTTGGGCTGACATATCTCGAGCTGTCAGAAGGAAAGAGAAATTCCAACTTGTTTTATGGCTTGTAGATACAATCCAGATGAAGGATCTTCAACTATGCTAGTTCTGAGGAGCTCTATGTTTTAGTCTTCCCTTTCCTTTTCTTTTCTGCAATTGTTATAAAAAAATATTGTATTCAGGAAGAACCAATTATAAATTATGAGCCTACGGCCTGTTTGTTATTAATTAAACGGTCGTTCACCAATAATTTTATACGTACTTATGTTATTACATGTGTCGTAATGTATAGTCAAGCAGTATGTTTGTGTGCTTTTCTAGGCTATTGTCTTCAAGAGACGGTTGTGCGTACTGAAAGGGTGCTTCATTTGCGCCAATAGATGACAGCTTAAGTTGCGCCCACAATGGGACGACTTTAGCCCGTGTGGAAACATGCACTTTTGTGTCTGACCTCAAACGTCTCTACTTAGTGACTCGAGTGAGTAAGACTTTCTGGCACTATGCGGACAAGCATCCTCGTCGACATGTAGGTGCAGTTGTTGAATTAATGAGTTCAACAGACGAGTAATGAATGATGGCTAAGCTAGACGTGGTCTACCTCTAAGCGAGTAGTGTACCCTACTTTTTGTAGTGAAAAGTGAGTGTATTACTTCAACTTAGATCTGACCGGGGCTATAATAATTGGATTGTAGATGGATCTGAATAAATGAGTAAAATAGTAGTTTTATTGATTGGAGGGGTAGTAGGGAAGAGATGGTGTGTGTGAAAACCCGTAACATAGCTGATGAGTATGAAAATACTTCGATCAATATTAAAAGGGACTAAACATAATCAAAGTAAATGCTTTTAAAAAGCAAAAGATACTTCATGCTTGATCCTTGAACGATTCAGGGGCGTCTTCTTAGGCTTTCCTATTTAAGGGTGCTGAGCCTCGAGATGCAACCTCTGGGCCGCTGGCGACCCTGTGGTATAACTCTTCGCCAACAAAACAATAATGAACCGCTTGCTTTTGCCTCTGTCTACTTTCCAATTTGTTTTCGAGGAGGACTCTTCTGCTCAGGTAGTTGATTAACGCGTAACATTGCTCCGTGACAGATCTTGTGTCTGGAACTTCAACGTTCATCAAGCCCACGGGGGTTAACTAAACCACCATCTGCTGGTCTTGTGAATCTTCGGACACTTCACCTTCGCTGAGCTTTCTTCTTGATAGATGGACTCCCATGTGTGAAAGTTTTTCAAGAACGCCCTTTTTTTCTCCTGTCAACCTAGCGTGTAAATTCCATCAATGATGAAGACTTATTTCACTCTACCGAACACCTACTGGGACTTACTAAAGAGGCTGACCTCCCTGGCCTCCAGTACGTAGGCTAAGTCAACAGTTTGAGTTATGGCTTCATACTCTGCTTCGTTGCTCTAGGCTCTTACGGCCTTCCGGAATATCGTACTGGATGGTGTCTTGATCCACAAGTCGAACTCGACTTTTTCCCCATTAGGATCTTCATCGAATCTCCCAACAGCCAGCCTCGATCGCTTGTCCGCTCCTGATTGATACTTTAGCCTTCTGCTCTAGTTTCTTCACGAAGTCTGATGTAAAACCTTCCAATTACTGTGACTCAACGGCTATCTGGGTTGGTAGACGATGTCATATTCTCCCAATTCCTTGGCCCATTTTGCCATCACCTTGAAGAGTTTAGCTTTAGACAGAATGGCCCGTACTGGCGTGCAGTGGAGGAGACCACACTAACTGGGTGGCCAAGAAAATACGAGCGTAACTCCTGAGTTGCTATGGCCACGACCGCAATAAATTGGACTTGTAAAGGCAGGAAACTGTCTATGTGCAAAGGCTTTTTGTTGGCGTATTTCACCAGAAATTGCCTCCCGTTCTGTTCTCACACAAGGATTGCATGCCACGGTATCTGAGAGATTGAAACATACAACAGTGGATGCTCGCTCACCTGTCTCCAGTTTGGTTACTACTCAAATTTGAAAGAGCTGCATGTTTGCCCGTGCTATTGTCTAATAGCTTCGTATCAGCCATAGAAGGGTCCTCCTTGACTCCGCAGCACCTCAGAAAGCTGACTTCGTAACTCACCCGGTAAGTCAGAAACCCCGTGCAACGTCGTGTACTTGAAGACTTGATGAAGTGTTGAGGGTACTCCCTTAGCACTGTGTATCCACGGCCATCCCAAGAGGACGTTGTACAAGAGATTGAAATTTAATACATGGAAGGAGGTTACGTTCATCACGTCCGGTATATGAACCGGTAGAGCTAGTTCTTTGATAGGTTCTTCTCGAAATCCATTGAAACCTATTATACTTCGGGTGCTTGAGGTTGCTTGATTGTGCCAACCAATATTCTTCAACAGCTCCTCCCGAATAATGTTCATGTTGCTCCCCAGATCGATCAGAGCTTACTGGACGCGTAAGTCAGACACTTCTATGGGCACGACGAGGTCGCCATGATGCTCAAGATGTGACTGGCTCCACAGCCGCGAAGATTGCATTTATGGTCTTCAAGTTTTCAGACTGTGATGCTTTGGAATGTCGTGGTCCTTCTTCATTCAGGTTTTTAAGGTGTCCTTCTTTCAACAGATGCTCGATTTCACTCATCAGGGCTTTGCAATTGACCGTTGTGTGACCTCCACTGTGATGAAAGTCACAATAGGGTGTTGAATTTCTCTCCACGGCCCCTTTTACGAAGTGATGGGGGACGAATGTGACCCTTAGACCTAGTCTTCCAAAGTGATTGGAGACTAAAGCAACGGCGTTGACTCACAAACCAAAATCCCTGAAATTATAGGGCTCTGTTCGCTTTTCTTGGGATCCAGATCCTCAGGAGCTGCTCTGCCGTCTAGTTCCTGCCTGGTTCTGAACGTTTCCCTTTACTCTTCTTCTATCCCCTCACTTTATAGGGAAGGACTCCCCGCTCTCTTACTTCGCTCGGCCTTGGGGTTCTAGGAATGAATGGGTTTCTGTTGATACCTAATTTTGTCCCTCCTGTTTCAATAGCCATTATTCAGACAAAATTGAACTGATAACCATATCGTTATCCTCACTCACCCCTATTCAAAATCATTACTTCATGCAAGCATGCCAATTAGGGTATTTTTAAGACAGTAGCACAAGCTACTGCTATTTAATAAAATTTTCACGTTCCGTTACAATTTCTTGTGATTATTCCTATTTTAGCAAAATTGCCTAAATTGTTTTATAATCTAAAATAATAGGTTTCCATGGCTATTTAACCCTCAAAATTAATTTTTCTGTTGTAAAACTAATAGTAAAGTAGTGCAAGAACAAGACAAAATATATGAGAGGAGAAGGAAGAACTTGTATTATTCTCAAAGTGTTTCAAGTGTCTTCCATAGAGCCAAATGTGCTCTATTTATAGGATACAAATACGTAGGTTACAAATCAACCCAAAGGTTTACAAGAATTAAGTAACTTAATAAGGAATTAGTGGTCACTTAGTGGGGAGGAATTAAGTAGGAGAAAGTGGGGTAGTAAATCATAGGTTATAATTGAGTAAATAGTGAGTAGTGGCAATCAACACAAATAAATGAATTTATAACACTCCCCCTTAGATGACCATTTGGAAGGTAATGTGCCTCGTTAAAACCTTAGTAGGAAAAATCCGGTGGGAAAAAGCCTAGTGAAGAAAAAAAGAGTACACACATCCTGTAATACGCATTTAGAGCTACCTCATTAAAAATCTTACAAGTAAAACCAAAGTGGGATAAAATCTTGTTAAGGGAAAAAGAGTGCAGACTTTACCCCCCGATGAAAACATCACTAATATCTTGAAGACGACACATTCCAATCTTGTAAATCAGCTTTTCAAATGTTGAGATTGGCAATGACTTAGTGGACAGACCCGCCAAATTATTACTGGAGTGAATTCTTCAGCATTAACTTCATCATTCTTTTGAAGATCACGACTGAAAATGAATCTTGTTGAATATTTGTCTCCTCAGTTGTATCTTCCTTTTAGCTTAACTATCCATGCAATATTTCATATAATATTACTGAGATCCTCGTCTTCAAAGAAATACCATATTATTGCTAAATATGTTGAGTCCTTGATCTCAGTCACCAATATTGTTGCATATCTTCAAGCATGGCTATTATCTCTTCATAAATTGAAGATGTAGCAGCAATAATTGATTTTATAAAATGCCACAATATAGGTATTCTACCACAATAAATAAATACCAAGTTGATATCAGGCTTTGTGGATCAAGTAGATACCATATATTCTTCTGATGTCTTCGCATTGAGGAAGAACTGAAACTTACCAATAAGCTTATAACAAAAATTATAACCAGTGGAGTATATTTGGTAAGATACTTCAACGCACCAATTGCATTAAAATATAATATTTCAATATCAAGAAGCTCGCAAACGCAATTTAACCACATGTGGCCGGATTGTTTTAATCCGTATAAATATTTATGAAGCTTCATTGAATAGGTTTTCCAGGAACCTTTACATGCTTCAAGGATTTTGAATCCTTCAAGGATAAATATATTGTTGCTCAATGAGCCATATAAAAAGCTATTGCAACATTTATTCGTATATCAAGTCCTTCATGCACTGCCAGACATACAACATACCTGAAGGTGATTCCATCCACCAAAAAGGAGAATATAGCTCCATATAATCAATGTCAGATCTTTGTGCCTCGAGTCATACTTTATATTTAACGACTTATCATTATCAATATTTTTGCACAAAAATATCTTTGTACACCACTGGCTTTGCATCTTCAGGTGTTTGGACTATAGGTCCACAAACTTCACGTCACTCAAGTGAAACCAATTTTTGCTTGAATGCATTTTGCTATTTTTGGTCAATAATTTCATGTCTGTATTCCTAACAGACTTAAGCTCAAGATCCTTATAATCATATAAATATTAAGCTTTATAATATATGTAAGATATCATCGACGATAATTTCATATCTCGGACCCAATCCGACATAATATATTGAGATCTCTTCACATTCATAAATTTTCAGGTACCTCAACCTCTCCTGATGAGGTTTTATGAAGTGTTATGTCGTGGGCTATTTTAGAGCCCTGCCTCCTTATTTGACCATCATAATCATTTGCTCCTTTTCTTTTTCAAGAATTTATCTTTGGAACCGAATGGTCTACCACGCTTCAGGCGTGCCTTAGACTCATTGACATAAATAGATTGTCTCACCAGGACATCAGGAGCATTACCAGCTGGAATATATTATTTTTCTTTGGTTCAGTAATGCGTCTGGCAGTGACTTGCATTATCTTTATATGAGGATAGTAATCAAATGATAATTTACTTTATTTATTCCTCAGCTACATTAGTTTCTCCCCCTAATGTTAGCCAAACTAACATTCGTTCCCAACCTTATATGGGATCCATCTTTGTGCGTTGTGGTGGAGCAATTGATAATATACCGCACATTATAATTATTAGGAAAATATTTGGTACCTGACCTTGAACCAATTATGAGGGGGAATTCATTTTGTGGCATGTCGTGCACAAGTGCTGCTTTATGGATATCCCATACCTCATACCTGATTTAGGTAGCATTGTTCTCATATGCATAGTTTAGCAATTGGAGGCTTTCAATATATGAATCTACTAAACTTGCTTGCCAACATTATCAAGATAACTTATCTTGATTGCAAAATCTGGAAATATGCTTATAATAAGATTTATTTGAACAAATACTTAACCTCGCAAGTACCATTGCGGGTTTGTAATAAAACGCACATGTGACCTTATTATAGATGCATCTATTTATAATAATTATATGGTCCACATGGCAGGTGAACAGGCCCATATTCACGTTTTAAATATTCCAGTAAGTGCGGGGATCCTGATCCCAAATTTAGTTGGTCGAATAATTTGTTTATCTTGAGAACAAACAGCACAAAAAGAATTCTTGAAGAATGCTGATTCTTCAGTATATATCCTTGCGAATTCTCATTTATATACTTTGTGCATCATATTTGAACTGGGATTGTCAAACCGGTCATGCCAACTTATAAATTTATTCATCTAGTAAATTAGAAGTTTACTATAGCATGGGCATTGTAACAATAAACTAAAAGTTTATTGTGGCATGCACATATAATTTTACCACACTTATATTTTGAGTAGTACATACTCGAGAAAGAGGCGGGGAGCTTTTCAAGCACATATATCTCTCCCGACATTCTTGTAGTAATATAAAGATATTCATATCTTTCTATCAAATTTAGTCTCGTAGCCTTTTTAGCAAATGTATTTGAAACTTAACAAGTTTCTTTCGAGACATACTACAATAAATATTTTATCAATCTCATTCCTCCAGGTAGAAATATTTTGGCTCTTCTGGAGCATTCAAATAACTTTGTACTACCATATATTTTATCACACCAACCATATGGTGAATATCTCCTTTCAAGGAGAAAATCATATTATTTTTCTCATGGTAAAATCATTATAGGTAAGATCAATTTCTTGCTTCACTTGCTCTTATGTAATTTATAATAATACATAATTATGGCGTACGTTCTGTACGAGAGCAATGATCATTTATGCCACCATAAATAATAAAATTATTATAGTCGAACCTTTTCTAGAGGTGAATTGTGGTACTTTATCAACCACGCATGGGCACGTCCATATTCATCTTTCTCGAACCTCTTGTGTAGGCGAGTTTTGATATTTTATCACATATTGCCACATTCACTTCGGTGAATGGGTCTATATTCATAATTTTTTTTTATGCATTGTCTCATTCACTGCAAGGAATGGACCATAATCATCTGGACTTGCCTCATGCTCATATGATACATTGAAGGCATTATTATATTACCGTTTGAACAGTTACTTTTTGAGAACCCTTATTGTTCTCTTATTTATTTCATAATGATAACTATTTTTCATCCCTTGCCACGTCCACATCCATGGTCTCTATCATGGTAATTATTTTATCGTCTTTTAGACATAAAATTATTTGTTCTCTTTCAGACATGAAATGTGTCTTCTTTCAGACATAAAGATATTTTGCCTTATTCCAGGCATATTATGTTGTGTCTTTTTTCAGACATAATGACAATTTGCCTTCTTTCAGGCATATTATATATTGCTACTACATTCACATCTGAGAATGGAGCATTATGTTGTGCTCCCACATTCACCTTATGGAATGGAACTTGTCTTGCTCCCACATTCATCTTAGATAATGGAGCATATATTACTCCCACATTAACCTCTATGAATGGAGCCTATTTAGTGGACGGGCTTCATGATTTTTATCAAAAATACTTTATCTTTTTGATAATACTTTAGTTTGCCTCAATCATCATTATGTTATCAATATCTTATTATCGCAAAAGCGTGTTACGCCATAATGCATTGGGAGTTGAATATGATGTATTACCCTTAACTAATGGCATAATAGGCCAAAGTGTGTACATATGATGCAATTTGAAGTACAATACTCAATGGTACTCATGCTTCGTGTAATTGAAACAAAGTACTATAATCATGTATTCATGATATAACACTAATATATCGGGTAAAGATCATAAACAAAATAAGAATTATTTCTCCGGTCTCCACTTACCAAGAGTATAAAATTTATACCCAACTATAAATCAAAGAAGCATTCTTTAAAAGTTACCATATTTGTTTCATTCCATATATCCATGTGAGAGCAGAATATTAACTATACTGCATAATCCATGTTTGCTCTCACAAGCAGTTTACCTTTAAACATGAGTAGAACTGATCTACAATATCATGTTGCTAGGCCATGCACCCTTATATTGTTGTCAAAGGATAGCTACAAAATCAACCAAACAATGGAAGAACAGACAAAAGTTGTAGTCAATGAAAGGTTTCCACAATTTAAAGTGGTATAAAACAAAATAAAAATAGGGTACTATTAATTTTGAGATTAACAAAAATCATAATATGAATGAATTTAGAAACAAAAAAAAACTTGTGTTAGAAACCAAAATGTTGGCTTCTATCAATTGCATCATAATTTGCTTTTCATTTCTTCTAAAATCGTGTAATAAAATAGAAACTCGTGCTGATAACGTGTTGTAAAACTAATAGTAAAGTAGTGCAAGAACAAGACAAAATATATGAGAGAAGGAGGAAGAACTTGTATTATTCTCATAGTGTTTCAAGTGTCTTCCATGGAGCCAAATGTGCTATATTTATAGGATACAAATACATAGGTTACAAATCAACCCAAAGATTTACAAGAATTAAGTAGTGACTTAATAAGGAATTAGTGGTCACTTAGTGGGGAGGAATTAAGTAGGAGAAAGTGGGGTAGTAAATCATAGGTTATAATTGAGTAAATAATGAGTAGTGGTCATCCACACAAATAATGAATTTATAACATTTTCTTATTTTTTCATAATTTTACAAGTATTTTATACAATTTTCTATATATTTATATGTATTTTATATACATTTATACACTAGATATACACACATACATACACCTCAGCTTTCCTGACACCTCCACTCCACCTCACGCCTACGTGGCCAAATTTAGGCCGTCCACAAGTTTGATCCAACGGCCAGAATTAAATTTCCATTTTTAACTACTCACTCAACCCCCAAACCCTAACATCTGCTCATTTCCCCTAAAAGTCTCAGCCGCCACCTCTCTCTCTCTCTCTCTCTCTAATCATAACCCTAGCGGCGCCCTGTCATGGCCATTTTATGGCTATTATCACCGGCAAAATGGGAAACAAATGACATCACCATGTTCCTATCGATGTCTGATATAAAACACTTGCAATGGTTTACTTGTTCAGCGAAGTCAACGTGCAACCTTTACGCGACTGTCACCGGTGAAGAAATTCCTACAAGGCTCCGGTAAAACCTAAACTTTAAAACCTAGGAAAAAGGAAAAATCCCCACGCATGCATAATCGAAGTGGGTTCAAATTCGACCCGACTCCTATGTTAAACGGTTAATCACTAATCCTTTTGTCTGATTATTTGAATTTGTGTGATAACCTGCCTAAATTTGCCTATACCTTCCCATGTTAACACGACTAGTGGTCATTTAGCAATTGATTAGAGAAAAACTTGTGAAATTGTCAATCTTTATCCATTTCATTAAGTTTTAATGCTAATCAATGCCTGAGTATTAACATGTATGCATTTTGTGTTCTTTGTGCTCTTTGGAATCCGTGACCATTTTGAAATTGATTTTGATCATCCCTTGTGTTTAGCATTGTATTTAGTCCACAGAATGACCTTGACTTGCCTAAAATTAAAAACTGAATAGTAATCCAATTTAGTATAATTAAGGAGATTTTAAATTGATTAATTCGAATTCTTGGTTGAAAACTGGAAAGGAAGTTGGTTCTTGTAATTGATATGGTATCAATTAATGTTTAATTGGAATCTGTTAGGCTAATATATTGATTCTCAAGCCTGCATTAGTTTGAGACACTTTGCATAACTGATTTTTGCACTTAGCCGTGTTATTGACTAAGGGAAGGGAATTCTACATATTTGAAATCTTGTTTACCTTTAATCTGGGACCCTAATTGACCTATACATGGAAAGTCTACCTAATTGAATCTTTTAACTATGGGAAGTTATATTCCTTGGCTTCTATGTCCTGCTATTTCAACCTATACCTCTGACCCCTCACACCTATATAAGTCGACTTATTTGACACATTCGAATAGGTTTTCAATACATAGAAAAACACAGTTCAATAAAAAAGAAACACATGCATACATATTCATATACAGAGCACTATACGCTATTGTCTTCACTGATTTTCTCTCAAAGACTATTGAAAAGGTCCCTGCTCTCTTTGGTTCTTGATCATGTCTCTGCCAAACCTCTAATATTGCTTATACTTGGTTTATTTGCTCACTGCTATTGCTCAGAAAGGTATACCTCTACTTTAATCGTTGTTGCCTATGTTCTAAACATGCTTATGCCTGGTCTTCCCGTTTGCTCCTTCTCTATTTGTGTTTTCATGATTTAAACTGCCTATGCTTGTATGAGACCTAGTCACTTTGCACCTTGGCTCTGGGCTTCCTCTAGCCCCTGTTAACCTCTATACAGTTTGTTAGGATATTTCAAAAGGGCCATACAAGTGCTGATAACTGCAGGATACTCAATGTACATGACTCAATAATTACCCTATGTTGCTACCGCTTTCTAAGGCATAGTCACTGAGATTATGAACCCCCTGGGCAGTTTTAACTTGATGGTTTAAGAACAAGGCTTTAATACTTGCTTTCCCCTTTCTAGTCTCCCCTTATGTGTATATTTGTTAAGACTCTCCCTGTTGTATCTAACTAAAACAGGTTATACAGTCATGAGACTGTGTATTTGGCAACTCAGGGGCCATTACTATCCTTTCCTCCTATGTGCTTACATCACATCATGCTAAAAGGTTAAATCTCTATGAAATTTAGGTATAACAACAAAAAAAGGTTGAGAATTGTTTGTTTCTAATGTGGTATAACCTTTAAAATCCAACACTCCAAGAATTCACTAGGTGTTTCATATGAAAATCTTTATAACGGGGTTGTCTTCATGCCCAGTCAATTGAACTTAATGCACTTAGTCTTTAAAATTGAAATTTAGAACAGTTTCTATGCTTGAACTGTTGAAATACATAATTTTTGATAAACGGGGGCTTATTGCGTGTAAACTGCCTAAACTTGAATCATTTTTGTAAAAAAAAAAAGATTGCCCCTTTGCGTAATTAAGCTGGGCCCAAAAACCTTTTTTAAATCTGGCCCTTTTGTGTGTTTAAACTAATTTTACACATCTTAAGCTCTTTTACACTAATCTCATAGTGTATAGGGGTGTATGAATTATTAGGGTCAACCGTAGAAATACTTATATGTATTTTCTAAAGCCTAGTACTAGGGGTGTTCATGGTACGGTACGGTACGGTTTTAAGCTTATCGGTAACGGTATATCGGTTAACGGTATGTAATTATGTAAAACCAATACCGTACCGATAAGCTATCGGTTATCGGTTATCGGTAGCTAACGGTTCGGTAGTTAACGGTTCGGTAAGCGGTATACCGAAGCCACAATAACCCAGATTTACGAAATGAAGTAATCAAAGAAAGCTTGCTGGATTAATAAGAAATCTCACAAAAGCACATAAAAAGATTTGCTTTACTCTTAAATATACAACTTATAAACTTTTGTTCCAAGTAGCAGCACAACCTATAGAAAAGAAAATTAGCCAAAAGAAGTAAATTTCATTCATATCTTCCATAAACAGACATCTATTAATATTACTTATCAACATTAGCAACCTCAATAAAGGGATTATCATTTTACACTAAGGTTTCTTCCGCCAACATCTATGCACCTTCTGCAATGTTTTCTCCCCAACATTCTCCATCTTAGAATGTTGTAATGACAAATTCAAAATGGGCCAGGTCTTATATGTTTGTAACGACAAATAGCCACTAGTATCAATAATACCTATACTTTAACATATAAATTAATATACTAATAATAAATAAAATACATAAAATTATAAAAAAAAAATCCTTATCGGTTATCGGTACGGTAACGGTAATGATATATAGAAACCGTTACCATACCGATATCTTATCGGTATTAGAAATTTATACCATTACCGAACCAATAACCGTTATACCGGTACCGTTATGCTTATCGGTAGCGGTAACGGTTCGGATATCGGTATCGGTTCGGTTTTGCACACCCCTACCTAGTACAAGTACTATCATGTATTTGCATGCCTCTCTCTCTCTCTCTCTCTCTCTCTCTCTATATATATATATATATATATATATATATATATATATATATTTGCATTGGCATTTGTTTCGGCCTAAATTTGGTCGTTTAGGTAAAACAATTAAATTTGTTAAAGGGTCACAAGCGATACAGTAAATACACAGGAAAAACAAGAAAAGTAGAGACAAAAGTAATAGACGAGAAAATAAAGAGTGTTATTTTTTAAGAATAGCCAGATTTTGTGTGAATCGCTTGATGTACAATACAATATAAAAAAGGATATTTATAGCTATGATTTACCCAGTTATAATTACGGTAAAATACAAAGACTAATGGGGCCATGGACATATAGACTCAAGGCGGTGGTATATAGGAAACTCTAACTTGGAGACCATAAACCCTAAGGCGGCCGGATATATACCATGCGTCCTATGCCCATACAGGCTAAGCGGTCGTGGCTCCAGGAGTGGGTGTGTATCCACTGTGCCCGATGACTTATAGGCTAAGTCTAATCTCGCCAGCTGTACTCGTATCCCCGTAATGGCGTATTTTTGCCCACATAGTCAGTCGCCCTACTTGCTGAGTGTTGTCGTAACCAGTCAGGAAATGAAGGAGATATGCAAAAAAGGATGTGAAAAGATATCTCACTGACTCCTTGAAACTCGCAGTCTATTTGACAAAGATTTATATTTAATTTCTTCCAGAAGTCCACGCATATCCATTTGATTAGCTGATGCCAATTCCATGCACATTCCTATGAACGCCTTTTTCTGCACCGAATTGTTTTGTATCTCCAGCCTGTAAGTACGCTTGACCATTTCATGCTTCGTTCTCATTATGCTCCGCCTATACCCTTTGCTTTCAAAAACATGTTCGCCTTTGACCCTAATTTGATATTCCTAGAACATCTTCTTCATTTAGAATGCATGGTGCACGAGAAACCTGAAGATCAGAGAACCTTCATAGTTTACTTCCTCCGTCTCTCCATTCATGATTGGATGAACGGAGTCCCCCGAGTCACGAAGTTTGATCGAGATTCTAATGACGTTCTTCGGAATGTCTTCAATATAGCGTCCCCACTGATTACGGTTTGTCCATCGTCTAACACAGTGGTGGCTGTGATATCTCCTTGTCATGCAGAACCAGGACGCTTGGCCCACTCTTCTGTTATAAGACTTCTCCTTTCGGATGCTGCCGGCATTCAAGTAGCTCCTTCAACGGTATTGAATTGGTGCTCCAACACTTGTTTCTATTCTGTGGCTGGAAAGGGGGTTCAGCCTTGCGCCACCAGCTGTCTAAGGTGTCACCAAGCTTCAAATCTGCTTGCGATTTGAGGTTGGCACCTTGCTCGGCTGTTCTGGCTGAATGGCTATCATAACGCCCCTTCGATCGTTGGCTATAGAATACTTGAGGAAAGAAGCACCCTTCTGGTAGGTTCCTAGTTCAAGCCCTCTCGTCTTCAATGAGGTCCCAAATGCGCTTGAAGATCTGCAGGGTTGTGCACTCTCGTTTGACCAGCAGGGGTCGAAGCAGATCTTTGAGTTCATTTGATTTGACGGGAGTTGGCTTTGTCTAAGCTCAGACGCTTCCAAGGTCTTTTGGCTTAGATAAGGTGTTCGGACCTTGGTTATATCAGTGACTGTGTGCCGAAAAATGCTCAGGCTAACATATCATTTGATGCCAAGAAGACTTTGAGTTGACTATTGACTTGTATCTACAATCCAGACGAGGGATCTCGGCCATGCCTAATTTAGAAGAACTTGCAGTTATCAGCCTTTTGAAGCTTCTAGTTTCTTAGGAATGCCTGTGATGAACAATACCATATTCAAAATAACTTGAATTTATATTGTAAGCCTAAGGGCTGTTGATATTAATGAAATGAATGTTCACTAATATTTTATGCATACTTGCGTAATTACTTGTAGTGTAGTCGAGCAGCATATGATAGGGTGCCTTTCTGGACTTGTGTCTTTTAAAGACGGGTGTGTGCACTGTCGGACGCTTCATTTACGTCACTACACGACGGCTTATGTTGCATCTGTAATAGACGGCTTTTGCGTCCACAAGGGAACATCTTTCGCCCGTTGTATGTAACATGGCATTTTTGCATTCAAATTAGAACGCCTGCACTTGTTCACTCGAGTTTGAGTTTTTTAAGACTTACTGGCACTATGCGAGCGCGCGTCCCCACCGACATGTTGGTATAATTTCTTGAACGGACGATTTAAACTTAAGAATAATGGCTGGTGGCTGAACTAAAAATGATCTAGCTTTAAACGAGTAGTGCGCCCTGCTTTTTGTAACGAAAAGTGAGTATATTACTTCAATTTAAGTTGTGTTGGGGCTATGAGTATTTGGATAGTAGATGGATCTGATTGTAAAACTTATTAAATACTGATAAATGGGGCGCAAAGCCAAATAAAACTTTAATAAAGACGGGGGCTGAATGCCCGTGTAAAGTAATAGAATTGAGAGCAACAAAGGGGAAAAAATAAATATCTCGAATATGTAGACTTAGTTGTCCTTTCAAGAGTAGTATTTCCAAAGCCAAGTGATAGCTGCGCCTTTCATGTGTTCAGAAGATACCCCATGCTTTTTCCGGAGGGTTAATTTTCGGGAGCCCCTGAGGCATTCCCCGAGAATTCTTTACCAGTTGGTGGTGGATTCCGATTTGTACAGGCTGCTGACCCTTTGATGATAAAACTCTCCATCGGTCAAACATTAACAAACTGCCTGTTTTCGCAACTTCCTGCTTTCCGTCTTGTCTTCAAGGAGTATTCCCTTGTTCAAGTACTCCAGCAGTGCTGCTCAACAACTCGCAACAGATCTTGTGTTTGGAACTTTAGAGTTCATCAGGCCCGCAAGGATTAACTCAATTACTGACAATTGGCCACCCGAGTTGATTTCCATACCTCCAGCCGCTTCACGGTCGCTTACATATTCTTCCCGATAAACAAACTTCCACTAGTGAATGTTTTTCAAAAGTGCCCTTATCCTTGATTGTCGGTCTGGCGCGCAAACATCTTCCATGGTAAAGATTTCATTCGCTTGATTGACCTTCAACTTGAAGCCAATGTGGATATTGACCTTGCTGGCCCCTAATATGTAGGCTAAGTCAAGAATTTGAATTACGACTTCATATTCTGCTTCGTCGTTCAGACATTTTGCGGCCTTGTGGAGGATTCTCCCAGTAGGTGCTTTAATACATCGATCAAGGTTAGCCTCTTCTCCATCGTGAATCACACCAGTGTGTATCACCTAGTGTCTAGGGTCAATCATTTCCATGTTCTTTATCGACTCCTCCGCCTCAGGTACTAGTTCTTCAACAAAGTCTGCGGTGAAGCCTTCTAAGGCTGGAGACCTAACGGTTGCTCGAAGTTGATAAATAATATCATATTCTCCCAGCTCTTCACCCCATTCCACTAACCTTTTTGAAAGTCTAGGCTTAGACAGGACGGTCCGCAATGGCACAGAAGAAACCCCACTAAATCATTCTGCTAACCTTTTTGAAAGTCTAGGCTTAGACAGGACGGTCCGCAATGGCACAGAAGAAACCACACTAAATGTATGATTAAGGAAGTACGAGCGCAATTCTCGTGTTGTCATGAGTACGGCCGCCACGAACTTGTGTGGCAATGGGAGACGTCCGTCTCCTGGCAGGAGTCCCTTACTAGCATATTTGATGGAAAGCTGTCTCCCGCCCTATCTTCTCGTGTAAGGACCATATTCCATGCCACTTTGGAGATTGTGATATATGACAGAAGGTGATCTCCCTACATCACTTCAATTATCATTGGAAGTTTTAGGAGATGGAACTTTGCTTGTATTAATACCAGATAGCAATGTAACGACCATCCAGGCTCTTCATGCTTTATTAACACATCGGAGAACCGGTACCATAATTTTGCAGCCTTGGGAATTAGGTGACTCATCACCGATACCCCCTCTTTTAACTCTTATACTCCTACTTTGGCCTTTCACTCAATGGATTCATCCGATAATGATTCACTGTTGATCATATTCACCTCATCTTTTGGCCTTGCATCTGGCTTTCTTTCGGATTTTACACATACTCCAGACGAGGACCGCTCACTCTGTAAGTCGCTGATCCCGCTCAGGATCGGGTATCTGAAGACTTGGTGAAGTGTTGAGGGCACTCCCTTTACATTATGTATCCAATGTCGTCCCAGGATAACATTATATGAGATATTACAAGCATTACCAGAAAAGGTGTTCAGCTCATTACGTCCGGAATATGGACCAGCATAGCTAGTTCTCCGACATATTTTTCACAGATGTTGTTAAAGTTAATTATCCTGCACAGGCTTGGAATTATCTGATGATGCGAGCCTATCTTCTGCAATACTCCAATCGGATGATGTTGACATCACTCCCTGGGTCAATCAAAGTCCGCCCAATTTGAAGGTCAAGCACCTTGATCGTGATCACAAGTGCATCCTGGTGTTCCACTTCCTCTTCTACTGGAGTGAATGCAATCGGGATGGAAGGTAAATTCGGCGCTGCGATTCTCCAAGTTTCGATCGACTCGGATGTTACAAAGATTGCATTGACGCTTCTCTTATCCTTAGGGTCGGGCACCCGTGATCGTCTCGATCCTTCTGCAATCAGGTCCTTGAGATGCCCTTCCTACAACAAATGCTCAATTTCCAACATCAGGGCCTTGCAATCAACTGTGGCATAGCCATTGCTTCGATGAAAATTGCAGTAAGCTATTGAGTTCCTCCAAGTCGTGCCCTTGATAGTATGTAGCCAACATACTTTCAAGCCTAGCTTCCCAAAGTGATTGGCAACCAGCTTTACTGCGTTGACTCTTAGCCCGAAAAATTTGAAGCTATGTAGTTCCATGCTTTTCTCGCTGGTTCAGGCTCCCCGAGAACTGTTTTGCTTTTCTATCACCGATTGGTTCTAAATTCTCCCATTTTTTCTCATTCCGTCACGATCTCCTTCCACAGAAAGGCTGCCCGCTCGCTTCTCCCATACATCTTCGCCGGAGCTTTGAGATTGTTCTGGCTAAAGATGGAGTTTCTCAGTATACTTCTGGTGTAGAGCATTCCACGTCGTCACTGGTTGTTGAGCGAGGCTCCACTATAACTCCCGTATGGCTAGTAAACCTTTAGAATTTAGACTCTTGCCGAAGGCTACCACAACAATGTTGTCAGGATCTGAGGTAGCTCCATGTGTTCCCGCTGAAATCTCTCCAGGTAGTCTTTCAGCAGCTCGTCGTCACGCTGTCGGATTTCAAATATATATTCTATGCGCTTCTCTCACTTGTGTGCTCCGGAATGCGTCTTTTGAACAAATCCTACATCTGTGTGAATGACTCGATCGAACCTATTAGTAGATGAGTATACCATGCAAGAGCACCCTTAGTTAGGGTCGAGCCGAACCTCTTCACCAGAGCAGGTTGATTTTCTTCTTCAGTAATCTGGTTGCTTTTGACGGCTGTATGATAAGCTGCAATATGCTCGTCCGAGTCAGTAGTTTTGTCGTACTTAAGATTATCCGGCAGGCAGAAATACTTTGATACGCGAACTGGTGCAATATTTTCCTTATGCGCATGCTTATAGAACTTCTGCTCATCTATGGTGGTACCTGAGGAGGAGCACCTGGTACGTTTCCAATCCGATCGTGGATGGCCTTCATCTCCATCAGGATGTCCTAAATGACAGGTGTTCCCTTGAGATCTTGACTGTTCATTGTTGTCGAACTTCCAGGGGCGTCCTCCATGTTGAGCCTGCGATTAGGAACGGATACTGGTGAATCGTTCAGGAGAGCTAGTCCTCGTGGGGGATGCTGGCCTCTAAGACGATCCAATGATTATTGCTCCTAACTTTTGGGCCATGCTTTCGACCATGTTGGCAGAGTTTTGCTCTGCCCGTCCTACTTGGTTTTTTAGGAGACCAACAAGGATGTCCTCGTGCTCGGAGTTGTTGTTGCGTGGTTGATCGTTTTCAACGTCACTGCCAACAAAAATCGGATCGATAGGATCACTGGGATCCTGTGCAGAGTCGTCTACTACAATGGCAGTGTTCTTTGGAAAGTTGTCATTGTCGTCTGTAATGAATGTTTTTTCCCTTCGTAGAAACCTACAATTGTCTGGGCCCCAAGGTGGGCGCCAAACTGTTTAGTCCTAAATTTGGTCGTTTAGGTAAAATAATTAAATTTGTTAGAGGGTTAGAAGCAATACCGTAGATACGTAGGAAAAGCAAGAAAAGTAAATACAAAAGTAATAGACGAGAAAATAAAGAGTGTTATTCCTTGAGAATAGCCGGATTCTGTGTGAATCGCTTGATGTACAATACAATGTAAGGAGGGGGTATTCATAACTATGATTTACCCAGTCCTAATTATGAAAAAGACTAATGGGGCTAGGGGCCATGAGCCTGTACACTCAAGGCGGTTGTACATACAAAATCCTAACTTGGAGACTGTAAACCCTAAGGCGGTGGGAGATGCAAATAGTATGTGGACTGGTATATCGGATTATAATGGGGGAGCATCTAGAGAGGTGTTAGGGGTCTTGAAGGGTAACCCAAATAGATGCAAACAGGATTGGTGGTGGAATGAGAAGATCCAAGGGAAACTGGAGGCCAAGAAGCCTGCTTACATGAAGCTAGTTTAGAGCAAAAACGAGGAAGAAAAGACGACGAGTAGGAAAAGATATAAGAATGCAAACACGCAAGCGAAGTTAGCAGTATCCGACGCTAAAACGGCTGCTTTTGCACGCTTGTATAAAGAAATAACAGGAAAATGTGGGGAAAAGAAGATGTATAGGCTCGCCAAGATGAGGGAGATCCAGTCACGCGACCTAGAGCAAGTGAAGTGCACTAAAGATGTGGAACGGTTTTGGTCGAAGAAACTCATATTAAGGGGAGATGGCAAACATACTTCCATAGACTTTAAATAAAAAGGGGGGATAAGAGTGTTGTGCTTGGTCTTTTAGAGTACTCCGAGAATCAGTGTGATTTTGGTTTCTGCAGGTGTATAAATTTTGAGGAGGTTAAGAAGGCAGTCTGTAAGATGAGAGGGGTAGAGCGATCGGGCCTGATGAGATGCTAGTAGAATTTTGGAATAGTGCTGGTATAGTAGGTGTGGAGTTGTTAACTAGGTTGTTTATTCTAAGGACATCAAAAATTTCTCGAAGAATGGAGGTGGAGCACCATGGTTCTGTTGTACAAAAACAAGGGTGATATTCAAAATTGTAACAACTATATAGGTATCAAACAACTGAGTCATACTATGAAAGTTTGGGATAAGGTGTTAGAGAAGATGATGAGGATATATGTAACTACTACTGAGAACCAATTCACATTTATGGCAGGCCGATCAACTACAGAAGCCATCCATCTTTTGACAAGGTTGGTTGAGCACTATAGGGATAAGAAAAAGACTTGCATATGGTGTTCATTGACCTAGAAAAGGCTTATGACAAAGTCACAAGGGATGTTTTGTGGATATGTTTAGAATGTAAAGGTGTATAGGGGCATACATCAGAGCGATTAAGGACATGTAAGATGAAGCCAACACCCGTGTGAGAACAGTAGGAGGAGATTAAAACACTTTCCAATAGAGATGGATTTGCATCAAGGGTCAACACTTAGTCCATTTTTGTTCTCTAGTGATGGATGAATTAAAAATGAGTATTCAAAGGGAGATACCATGGTGTATGTTATTTGCTGATGATATAGTTTTGGTTGATGAGAACTCGCTGGGGAGTTGATGATAAGCTGGAGGTGTGGAGATAGACTCTTGAGTCTAGAGTTTCTGGCTGAGCAAAATGAAGACAAAGTATATGGAGTGCGAGTTTAGTGATGCATCATGTGAGTCAAATGTGAAAGTGACACTTGACGCTCAAGTCATCCCCAAGAAAAAAAGCTTCAAGTGTCTTGGCCTAGTTCTCCAAGGGAATGGAAGAATTGACGATGATGTCACTTATCGTATTGGACCAGGTCGGAAAAAGTGGAGGCTTGTGTTGGGTATCCTATGCGATAAAAAAGTGCCACAAAGACTTAAAGGTAAGTTTTATAAAACGATAATTAGATCAGCAATATTGTATGGTGGAGTGTTGGCCAGTCAAAAACACACACATTAAGAAGATGAGCGTTGCAGAGATGAGGATGCTTAGATGAATGTGCAGACATACTAGGATGGATAAGATAAGGAACAAGGTCATTTGTGACAAGATGGGAGTAGCTCGAGTGGTGGACAAGTTGCGAGAAGTGAGACTGCGATGGTTTGGACATGTGAAAAGGATGAGCATAGATGCTCCAGTGAAGAGGTGCGAGGGGTTGGTCGTGGTGGGTCTATGGAGAGTCAGTTGTAGACCAAAGGAGAGTTGAGGTGAGGTGATTAGACATGATATGGCTCACCTCCACATTACCGAGGACATGACCCTAGATTGGAAAGTATGAAGGTCGAGGATTAGGATAGAAGGTTAGATAATAATCGAGCGATTGTTGTCATAGCAGTAGTAGTATTTCTGTATAGACTGCTTATTCTTCGTCTTTATGGTTATTGGTTTTTTTCTATTTACGTTGTGTATCTTTAAGTTTTTTTCCGTCTTTTTGTCTTTATCATAGTATTTGTATCCTGTTTTTTTCATACACGTTTTCAAAATATTTTTTCTCTAGGTGAGGGTCTATCGAAACAGTAACTCCACTTTGGTGAGGGTAAGGTCTGCATACATCTCACCCTTATCAAACCCCACAGTGCGAGATATTTCTAGGTATGTTGTTGTTGTTGTTTTAGTATTTTAAATTTAAAAAGAGAACTTTACTTCAGATCAACATTTTAAATTTTTATCCACAACAATTTAACACATATTTTTCTTTATTTTGTTTTATGCAGTCCGTTGTTGAAAAGTTATACAGTTCGCTTTTATAAATATTGAGGAAGAGATTTTTTTTTCCTCTAAATACTAAACCCCCCTTACTAAAATGTTTGCATCTAACACTGATTGGAATGCCCATTAATTAGCAAGTGTTTGGTGATGAGAGAAACATTGCCGCTAGGGGTAAACTCAATCAGCAACTTTTTTTTAAAGAAAAATATTCATTAGGCAGGGTCTAATGATGGTTATTATACAACAGTATGTATAATAACCCGTGTGGGTTAATCGGGTTAAACGTGGGGGTGGGTTAAAAATTGGTGGAAGCTGAGTAGGGTTGATGGGTGGGGCAGTTTAATATTACTTATGTGAACACTGAGTAGGATTTATTTGTGCCAAATGGACAAAATTTATCCTATTCAGCTGGGCGTTAGTGAATAAGGGCATAGGTATAATGAACTTATCACGGTAAGGGAGAGGATACATAATTCTTTTAACGGAGGGTAATTTTAAACAATATCGCATAGTTCACGGGTATATTTGACGATTTTCCCTATATGGACTAAGTATAAATAGAATCCTTAAAAGAAGCTATTTGGCAAATTTAGCCAGGCTAATATCGAAAGAAGTAAAAATTTAGTGTAGGGGCCTGTTTGGCGCGCGTTAATTGATTTGTAGCCGTCAAAAATAAATTCGCTGAGAAATAGCCACCTCCGGACAAATCCCAGTATAAATACTGGGACTTTGAACAAAACTTGTTCAATGCCCCAGTATTTGTACTGGGGAAGCTTCAGTAAACTAACCCCAGTATAAATACTGGGGCTTTGAACAAGTTTTGTTCAAGGCCCCAGCATTTTGTTATGGGACTATGTATAAAGCTTCAGTCCCATAACAAAATGTTGGGGCTGTGAACAAAACTTGTTCAAAGCCCCAGCATTATTATGGGACTGAAGCTTTATATATAAAGTCTCATAACCCATAACAAAATGCTGGGGCTGTGAACAAACTTGTTCAAAGCCCATCATTTTGTTATGGGACTCAGCTTTATATATAAAGTCCCATAACAAAATACTTGGGCTTTGAACAAGTTTTGTTCAAAGCCCCAGTTTTTTGTTATGGGGCTAGTCTGGGGTGTTTTTCCAACGCTAATGGAGCTTAAGTGTGCGCGCAAATTTTTGGCTATTCTTCAATGAATTTTGAAACGGTGGATAGTCCCCATTGAGCGCGTCCAAAAATGGCTAGTGATCAAAATTTCCCTCGAAAGAAGACATTATTCTCTCTCTTAATTTCCTGAACTAGAAGGCGGAAGCAAAACAACCATTTTAGGGTTTTAGCAGAGAAGAAAAGGCATGAGTCGAAGCTTAGGAATACCAGTGAAGCTTCTACACGAAGCAACAGGGCACATTGTTACTGTAGAGATGAAAAGCGGAGAAGTATACAGAGGAAGTATGGTTGAATGTGAAGATAATTGGAATTGTCAGCTCGAAAGCATCACTTACACTGCTAAAGTACGTCTTAATTGCTTTCTAATTTCGTTTATTTATGTTTTTTTTTGCTTTGTTTATATTCGTTAAACCCTAAACCATGAACCCTAAGGTGTTGTTTTAGTGATGATGTAAGGAGTGAATAATAAAGGTACACATTTTAAATAAGTTTGATTCACGATCAGGAAATTTTGTACCATCAGGTCACTTTTACCTGTTGTAGCAGGTAATTTACCATATTTTTCAAGATTAAAAATCCCTCTCTTTTATCCGGTCCTTTAAATTGCTGTTATGTTCCAACTTCAAACAAGGGGTTCCCCCTCTTTAATGCTTTTGCAAGATTCCAAAAATTGTTGGAGTCGAAGTTCAGATGCAATGACTTACCTAAAAAAATTCAGATGTAATGATGTAGTTCATCCTAGTAGTAGCTAAATTTTGTAAGTGGCATTTCTCTATCTAGTTCAACTACGATGCCTGATTTTGTACGTCATTGTATCTTTAGCACACTTGTTAATCGTCATAGTTTCATAGGCTCAAAAAAGAAAAAGACTGATGAGCGTAGGTAAAAATACCCGTCCTGAGAGAGATGTAACTTTCTCTAGTTTTCACTTATTGGTTGAATGTAAACGCATTCGAGATCGGCTGCTCGCCACGTTGAAAAGAGTTGGCTGTACTGGGAGAAGGGAGAAGATGAGGGATCACATCAGATGAGTTGCTTAAGAGACACTGAATATTTTTTTGTAACAGAGATTATGACACTTTTACTTTTATATAATCCAAGTGATATTTGCTGAAGACTCAGAGTTGATTTGCAGAACCATTTTTCATTTTCCCTCGTTTAGATTACAAGGGACTTGTTGCTTTCGAAGGTCAATCTTCTGTATTTTTCTCTCCATATAGAATGGATGTCTCCTCATTTTTACATAGCCTATGACTTTGATCGTTGTTTATTTTAAAAAATATTTATTGTTAGGGGCTCCAGGATCTGAAATTAATAATCCTATCAAACATTGGTCGTATAATATGTGAAGCATTAGTAAGGTGTTATACAGAGAGAGCATGTCTGTGGTCATTTATGTCGACATGTATAATTTGGATTTTGTTCATCCACATGTAATAGATATTATTCATTAAAGTAATCTATACTACTTGTACTTCCGTGTTCTTTTGACTTGTCTATCACGCCCCTGTGTATCCTGTGATGTGATTGTGTAGCATGTTTATGTTGCACTTTTGAAGTGACTCTCTTAATGACTTTTTTAGACCAACCAGAATAGAAAAGGAATATGTATTCTACATTTCTGACCAATTGTTCAAACAACATTCCCTCCCGTGTTCTCACTCTCGTAATGCCCATGAGCTAGAGCAAAACTATATTTTCTGATAACTGAAAATAAGTCATTCGAAACAATGTTGGATATAATTGGTGAATTGTAGATCACATATTGTACTTTTTTATGATGGTGGTGTCCGAACCAGCTTGCACACACCTCGAAAATTCTACCAAGTTCCTGTTACCTCCTGTGCTGGAAGTCTTCCCACCATGGATTCGACAGAGACTCTGGTTTTTCATTGACTACTAAGCCACACTCTTGGGTGGGCAGCCAAATAATGTATTTCAGAAGCTTAAGAAAAAGATGTTTAAATCTTCAATAGTGTTTGTTTTGCAAGAAAATTCAATTTGCTCCCTTTGCTACTGGTAGGAAGACAGGTAATATAGGAGAACATACTTCGATAAAGAAGGGAGGGAAACTTTGCTGAGGTTCTTTAACAAGAATAAGGAAAAGTAAAGGAAAGAAGTGCATGTGTAGAAGTCTGAACTGCTGTGTTCATCTTCAATCATAATGAAAGCATGGCTTTTCTGTTAATTTGTGAGGTAGCTGATCGTTGCGACTGCAAGTTCCTCAAGGCTCAAGCCAGAAACAACACTTCACCGATCTTGCTTCTTTCTCAGTCTCTCATCCTTAACAAATTAATATGACCTAAGAATCTCAATCATTGGCATCTTAGCTGCCATGAAAACCTTCTTTGAGTGGAACACTTGAGGGAAACTGAAAGACCAACTGAGTTCGAATCCCATTTTACCCATTTTCCCTTGCCATTTTTCCTTCACGGAGGACAAAGGAGCCTGTTACTCTTTCTTAATCAAGAGTGGAGGAGCACAAGATTGATTACTGTTGTTTGCCTTATACATTAGGAGAACAAGGACAAGAAACCAAGTTGATCCTGCACGCGATGTGTCCTTGGTAGTTTCTGTCAATTGTTGTGAAAGGAAAATGCATCAAGAAAGAAACTAGAATGTTGAAATGAATAAAGTGGACAAATCTTACTGAACATTTGCATTGTGCAATTTCTGGGGATACTGCCTGTGCAAGCATATGTTAGTGATGATGCCAGGGTAGTTCAGGGGGTTTGGTAAATGAACTGAAGTAAAAAGAAAGTCCACAAAATTAAACAAGATAGTTGGAGGTTTCGTTTTGCATCTGTAGCTGGGTTTTGGTGATCGATATATGGTGCACCTTCATAGCTACAGTATCTGGTTCTCCTTCCTGTTACTCATGGAGAAAGAAATGCATAGCTAATCCTACCTTGTGTTTTTAATATTGGGGATGCTAGTTACTAAATTGGGTTAATGCAGGATGGAAGAGTGTCACAGCTGGAGCATGTATTTATTCGAGGCAGCAAAGTCAGGTATATTGTCCTTCCTTTCTATGATTGTGTGCTGATTCTGGTATGATCATAACTTTTAATTTCCACCAGGTTCATGATAATTCCTGATATGCTCAAGAATGCTCCCATGTTCAAGCGGCTAGAGTCAAGAATCAAGGTACTTTTCTGTTGGACCTATATTCAATTCTCTGTTGCAATGGAAAGCTTTACTTATGTTTTATTTTGTTTTTGAAGGGCAAGGGTACATCACTTGGTGTTGGTCGTGGACGTGCTATTGCCATGAGAGCCAAGGTAAGTGCTGCTTCTGTATATTCCTTTTGATTGCATTTTGTGTATGTGATGTCAAGTGCTGGTATTTAAGTGGAAAAGGGTAGAGGGGCAAGCACATAATCCACCGAGTTAGAACCATGCCCCACTAGTCCTCTGGGATTTCTCAATTGTATTAGTAGCTTACTTCTATTTTCACTTGCCAACATTTGGTACTTTTTTTTTCTAGCAAAAAAGACATGCCTGATTATAAACATCTTGTTTGCAGGCACAGGCTGCAGGTCGTGGAGCAGCACCTGGTCGAGGTGTTGTGCCACCTGTAAGAAGATGATCCCTGTGTTGGATTTCGCTGGTTTTGAAGTTCACAAAATTCATTGTAACCATGGACGAGTAGTTGCTTAGGCTTGCGTTGCTGGACTTGTAATTGAGAAATTTGCTATGTGAGAACTCGCGATGTTGGATGTTTACTTTGTATTCTAAGATGTGACTTGATGAAACTGGAAAGTAAATCTCAGATTGCGGGATGTCTACCAGTCTTTCTCGCTATGGGGAATGGTCAAGTTTCTTTCGGTTTTCTTTTTCGTATAATTATTTGGTATCCAGAAGCAACTACTGGACTAATCCAGATTCGTGCTTCATTTTACATTTTCCATTATTCTTTGCTGGATGTTTTTTTTTTCTCTGATATCCCTGTCCAAGGGAACTGTGCCTTCGATGTACTTAAATGTAGGCTGTTTTTGAAATGACGGAAATCTATAGTGAAAATGACTCTTGCCATACGAAACATGCTCGTTACATTTAAATATTTTTCTTGGAGAGATCAAGAAACGAAACCTCCATTAGAAATTCTTTGTTAAGAGGGAAAGCAAAAAGTCGGTTACAAGCTGGGTTCAGCCAGCACTAGTGTCTTTCTCAGAAGTTAAGAGGAAGACATACTCCTACTAAACTATATAATAATAGCAGCAATAATAATAATAATAATAATAAAGGAGAAGGAAGAGACTAATAATTTGAAACCAAAAGTGAAGTCCGAAAAATATTTTCTGACAATCAAACATCATGAACATCATACCAAACAGAGACTACTGCACTAGTCTATAAATACATTCCATTGGCTTTAGATGACAAGTACTCTAATAACTCTAAGCAATACTAGACAAGTTTTTTGTGAAATATGTCATCTAGTAAGAGTAGTTCCACTCACGAGCTTCTCCAAGCTCATGCTCAGATTTGGAACCATATTCTCAACTACGTAACTTCTTTAGCTGCAAGATGTGCTAGTCAATTGGACATTCCTGATGTTCTCTACAAACATGGTAAGCCTTTGTCTCTTTCTGACTTCTCGACCCAACTTCCCAATATCGACCCTTCTAAAGTTTCTTTCTTGATCATCAGTTCATTCTGGTTTACTAATTCAACATGATCAAGATGATGAAAATCAAAATTATTATAATTATTCTCTTACCCCAGCTAGTCGCCTTCTCGTGAAAAATGAACCCGTGAATGCTAGGTCACTCTTATTCTTCAACTATGATCTTATAAATTTCAAAGCATGGTTTGAGTTAAGTAATTGGTTTCAAAATGATTCTTCTGCCCCTACTGCTTTTCATACTGCAATGGCTAGTGACTCAAGATTGATAACTGATATTCTTATTTCTGAGCGTAATAATATGAGCAAGATTTTGAGGGGTTAACGTCGTTAGTGGATGTGGGAGGTGACATAGGCACTGTTGCAACTGCTATAGCTAAAGCTTATCCTATCCTAAAGTGCACTGTGCTTGATCTTCCTCATGTTATAGGCAACCTCAACGGAAGTGATTTGGAGAACTTAGGAGTTTGTGGGAGGAAATATGATTGATGAGATCCCCCGTGCTAATGCAATTTTACTCAAGGTACAATTTGAATGTGTAATTATTATTATTATTATTATTATTATTATTATTTTTTATTTATTTATTATTATTTTTTTAATCACACTGATATTGATTTGCTACGACATAAGGTCATATAGGTTTTCCATTTCTAGGCTCGAATTCAAGACTTCAGGATAAAAGTGGAGTGATCTTATCCATCATGTCATATTCCTTTGCGATACAATTTAAATATGTAGCTATATAACTTCTTTTGTTACTAAATGTTTCCTTTATTATTTCATTACTCCCTCCGTTCTAATTTATATGACAACATTTCCTTATTAGTTTGTTCAAAAAAGAATGACAATATTCTAAATTTGGTAACAATTTAACTTTAAAATTACAGTTTTGTCATTAATAAAATAATTACAACCACACAAACATCTATATCTTATTTTAGACCACAAGTTAAAATATTTTTTTTATTTCTTAAACTTCGTGCCGAGTCAAATTATGACATATACAGTGGAATGGAAAGAATACTATTTTATGCAGAGGTGGCAAAATCGATTCATTTTTTTACTAATCCGACAATTGGCCCAAATTTAAATGGGATGATGACCTGTTTGTTGACTTCACCTTAACCGCTTAACGGGCACAACTCGAAATGACTATTAGACAATTGCGTCAAAACTGGTCAAAGTGCAACACAAACCACGAAATACATACATAATCAAATCGGAAGATTGTGGAATTAGTAAATCTAACTTAAGTTAATAATTTCTGAAAAAAAAAATGAGCTTTCAATTTTCTTATCAAAAAAGAAGGAAAAGCAGAGGAGAGGTTGAGTCACGTCTATCACCCGTGGTTTTAGGCTGAATTGCAAAAATATGACACGCGAAGCAATGGTTTATCAAAATGCCTACAATAATACTCCCTCCGGTCCATTTTATTTGATCACTTTCCTTTTTTAAAAGTCAAACAATGTAAACTTTGACCAATATTTTGAGATATATTTCTTCACCATATTAATATGACAAGAATTGCAACTTGTAGTACTTTTCGTGTAGTTTTTTAATATCTAAATTATAATTTAAAATATTGACTAAATCTAGTTCAATTTGATTCCGAAAATTGGTCAATTTGACTCTCGAAAAATGAAACCAATCAAATAAAATGGACCGGAGGGAGTAGTGGTTTAGCAAAACTGACATTTATTAGTTTAACGAAACTTATTCCGGACGAAAATACCCCCCACAACTAATAAAAAGACCTACACTATCACCCCTTCTTTTTCTTCATTCAAACAATCTCTAAACACAAAAAAGCTACAACTTTTACAGATTCCTCCATTGAAACGAAGATTCAAGGTTAGATTCATTCAAATTCCTACTCTTTTACATTCATTTGGATAACCTTGTAGAAAATCTATGAAAATAGGTATCTTACACAGACTTCTTGGCAATGGGCACCTTGCACAGACTTCTTGGCAATTGTAAAAACTTTAAGCCCTGTTGCAATGGGCAACTTGTCTCTGCAAGTCTTGGCTATACAAAGAGTTTAAGCTCTGGTGCAACGGCACCTTACACAGACTTCCCTGACAATTGCCAAGACTTCAAGCTTTACTGTAGTGGCCAACTTGCAAAAGAAAGTCTCTGCAAATCTTGACTATTGCCAAGAGTTTAAGCTCTGGTGCAATGGGCACCTTACAAAGACTTCTTGGCAATTGCCCAGACTTCAAGCCCTATTCTAGTTGCCAATTTGTAGAGAAAGTCTCTGTAAGTCTTGGTTATTGCCAAGAGTCCAAGATCTGGTGCAATGAGCACCCTGCACAGACTTCTTGGCAATTGCCAAGACTTCAAGCCCTGTTGCAGTGGATAATTTACAGAGAAAGTCTCTTCAAGTCTTGGCTTGATAAGACCCAAATCGAGCAACCATCCAAAACACCATCCAAGGCCAAGGAAGAGCACTTCAAGGTCATGCATTGGGACGCCATGGAAAGAAGAGCATCTGAGACACATTTCGGAGTGTTTGAAGAAGCTTCAGCAAGAGGCGGACCGCCTAGGAATGGAGGCGGACCGCCTAATGCCTGCCTGCTCTCTGGAACTGAGGAGGCGGAGCGCCTCAGTGTGTGGGCCGGAGCGCCTCAGGCTGGGCGCCTCTCCCTGTGCAAGTTTGACCGGGTTTTGACTTTAAGTTGCTATGTAATTCCTAGTATGCCCCTACGTGGCTTATGACTTTAGAACTTACTTAAGGGTACTTTAGGCCTTTCCTTATGTCTTGAATGAGGCCTATAAATACTCCATAGCTTAGCATTATTCCTAAGTTAGCTATTATGATGAATGATTGAATGTCAATTGACAATGTTCAAGAGTGGATTCTTTTTGAATGAAAACACTTTGAGACGATTTGAGTTTACTAGTGGATTCTAGTTGAACCCCAAACCACCCTTGATCATTCTATTTGCGAGTCCCAGGTGCGGCTTGAGGGTAGTTGCATAGTGTAGGTCCTCCTTGACGCCGATACGAGGGTATCACGGAACAAGTTCTCCGTGGTTACCTTGTAGGGAGTTCGAGTAGTGTCTCACTCCTATCTTTATTTTTCCGCATTTGTTTTTGATTCTTATCAGTTTGGTATCAGAGCAAGGCTCGGGTTTTGTTTCTACAAACCCCCGACCCTTGATTCTTCGTGCCTAGGTCGATTCCTATCTTTAGTTTCTTGTTTGTTGTTATTGAAAGAAGAAAATTACAAAAAAAAAAAAAAAAAATTGAAAAAAAATTGAAAAAAATCTAAAAATTTGGTGTATCTTGTTGGTTTGGATGATTTATGCTATGGGTGTTATAGATTCTTGATCGTGGATGAATTCCCGTTACTTGGGTACCAAAATTGTTGGAATTGGTGAAGTTTGAAAAATTGAAACCCCAATTGCCCTTAAACCCTTGATGAACTTGTTCTTGATGATTTTTTGCTTGATTCTTGGGTTGGATTGATGTTGGATTGAAAACTTGATATTGGGGATTGATCTTCATTGAAAAACAAACGAATCGGTACCAATTTTGTGGGATTTGGACCTATATAACACCTACTTTGATGAATCACAATCCATTTTGAAACCCTTTGATAAACCCTTGTGTTCTTGAAGAGGATGAACATGGTGAATTCGTTGTTTTCGATTGGGGTTTGTTAAAAATCATTGGGGTTTGATCCTTGTGGGTAAAACAACATTTGGGTACCTTTGGATTGCTAAAACAACGTGTGGGTTGTTGGAATTTTGGGTGTTAAAGTCGAAAAACACGTTGTTGCACTGTGCTGAAAAGTTGCAGAGGCGGAGCGCCTCAATTTAGAGGCTGAGCGCCTCATCACTGGGAGCTCTCTGGATTTCTTGAGGTGGAGCGCCTCCCCTGAAGAGGCGGAGCGCCTCCCCCTGTAGGTTTGCCCAGGGCGGACCGCCCACTTCCTGAGGCGGGGCGCCTACATCCTGAAGGCTGGGAATTGGGTAGAAACTTCTAGGTTTTCTCGTTTCGTTGTTTGCATTGCTTCCAATTAGTGTTATTAGAGTATAATCCTACTCGATTAGTGCTAATTACTTTGAGCTATTAGGATCATCGTGCCATAGAAAGGAGACTAGAAATTCAAAGAAGATCCGTAGTATCTTTTGATTCAAGTCCTCAATTAAAGTGCTTACCGTTCCAATCGAGTCCCATTAACTCCACTCACCCCGGAGTGCATTTGGACTTGATAAGTTGAGTGATTGAGTTGTGGTTCGTTGGTCAACTACTTGAAGCTTCTAGACTCAAACTTGTGTGGAATATCCATCCCCCACTAAACACGAGCGAGCCGAGTGAAACAATTGTAAGGGAGTGGGTAAGGTGTTTTGCTAACGTTTGTTGCTTTTTGTAGGAACTATGGCCAATAAGGGTGATGACTTTGTGAAGAATACCTTGACTACTATCTGGGCAAAATTGGATAGTATGAGCCTACGGATCGAAACTCTTGAAAGAAGGGCCTCAAGGGCCAAAGTTGAGAAGGGGACCCCGAGTGTCCGAATTGAATCCGGAGAAGGCACGAGTCATAGCACTCCTATGACTCCCGAACACTTTGTTGAGCTAAACAAGAGGTATGAACAAAGCAAAGTTGAAGCTCTACGAGAGCGTGGGTTGGGCAATCCCCGACAAGAGGGCAATCCCCTCAACTTGGGCAATCCCCAACAAGTGGGCAATCCCCACCCTTTGGGCAATCCCCAAAGAAATACTCCACTTCCAAAACCCATCCGAAATGTTCCACCCACGGAAGATGTGGAGGAGGATATGATTGAAGAGGATAATCCTCAAGTTTCCCTAGTTGTGAGGAGGAGCTTAGGTGCCGTATTGGTGGAGGATAGTGAGAATGATCAAAGAGAGAACCTCTTTCACGCTAGATGACGAGTCATGGGTGTAGTTTGCTCCATGATTATTGACGCGGGAAGTTGTGCCAACATAGTGAGCCAAACATTGATTTCCCAATTGAAGTTACCCACCTTGAAACATCCCAACCCATATCGATTACAAGGGCTAAGTGAGTGTGGGGAGTTGAAGGTGGAGGAGCAAGCATTGATTGAGTTTGGCATGGGAAGCTATAAAGACAAAATCTTGTTTGATGTTGTCCCGATGCAAACATGCCATCTCTTATTTGGGAGACCATAGCAATATGATAGATGTGTGGTGCACGATGGCCGGACCAATTCATATACGGTCAAGAATGATGGGAGGAAATATGTGCTTAGACCTTTGACTCCAAGGCAAGTAAGGGAAGACTACAAGCGGATGAGGGAGTTGAGGGAAGCGGCTAAAGCCAAGTCACCCATTGTACTTGAACCCGAGGCAAACAATTTCATTGTTTTGCCATTGCATGATGAAAATGGGAGTCACTCCACTCCAATTGAGAGAGAAAAGATAGAGAGAAGTGAGGGAGTGACCGGTGACAATCCAAGAGAGGAAAAAGGAGAGGATTTGAGGAGTGATGTGAGTGGATTGTCACCACAAACTACACTTGACCATGAGGTAAAATTGAGAGAGATGAGGGGTGAGGAAGGAAAAATTGAGAGTGAGAGCACCCATTGTTCTAACCCTTCTTTATCTTCTATCTCTTCTTGTGAAAGTTCTTGTGTAGGTACATTGAAAGACAAGTCATTGGAGCCTCAATGTGAGCTTCATGAAGGAGGAGTTGCATATGACACTTCAAACCTTGTGAGTGATCAAGGAAGTACTACAAATGTAAGTGTTGCTTCACCTTTTCATGAACCTACTA
Organism: Petunia secreta; assembly: GCA_029990175.1. Lineage (NCBI taxonomy): Eukaryota > Viridiplantae > Streptophyta > Magnoliopsida > Solanales > Solanaceae > Petunia > Petunia secreta. The sequence continues at coordinate 293,354 of JARKIP010000222.1, read as the reverse complement.
GCTACTTGTCTTGTGATGACTCAACACTAGTTGGTGGTTTTGATGCATCTAGTGAGTATACCACTAGTGAAGAGTCTAGTTTTCAACTTGAGTATGCCTGTGAAACACTAGTTGAGAGGGATGCTATGCCACATCATGATGTGAGCCCATTGTTCATTGAACCTCTCCCTAGTGTAGAATTGATAGTTGACCATGATTGTGACCTTTGCTATGACACACCGCCAACCTTTGACATAGGGAAAGATGAGGTAGTTGACCATTCCCTAATTGATATGCTTCTATCTGGTGGACCAATGTGTTGTGGTGAGGATGGTCTTGTCCTTGAGGAGTCCAAATTGCATGAATTGGACAAGGTTGTCTATGATGACTCCTCAAGTGAGCCTAGTCTTGATAACTTGTCTATGCTTGATCATGATAGTGAGATGCATGTTTTTACCAATCCCTTATTTGAAGGCATTCTCATTAGTGGACATGACTTGTATCGGACTAGGGTGGGTGGTCAAATGGAACCCCCATGGTGTGAAGGGTTTGAACCCTTAGGCAACCCATTGCTTGAGAATTTGGGTGAGGTAGATGGTTCTTTGAGTGACCCTACTATTGCTTGTTGGGGTTATGATGAAGAAGAATCCATCATCAACACCTTCCTTGAGAGCTTGACTTTTGAGGAGGGTTGCCTAGTTGATGAAATGGAAGGAAAAGAGGAACCCCTTGGTGTGAGTAGGTATGCTCAAAAGAAGGGGAGTGGAGTGCTTGATCCTACTTGTAGGTTGGGCTATTTGACTCACTCCACTCCACATGTTAATCACACCTCGAGGATAGGTTGGTGTGTTGATCTTGAGCTTAAGGTTCAAGGGGATTTTGGTAGCTTGATCTTGCATTTCCCATCTCCCCATGACCTATTTGCTCATTATCGTGTTGAGTGCATGCTTTTAGTGAACCACGTACTTAATGTTCTCTTTGGAGATTTGCTATTTTTGCTTCTTATTGATGCTTGGTTATACAACAAGAGTGTGTTTTCCACACTTCTTGCACTAACCTACTTTCAAAGTAGGGCGTTTGCGTGTTTTTGCTTGACGTTGCTTGTAGGTTCTAAGCTCCATGCTAAGGCGGGGAAGATCTTGGAAGAAGCCTATGCCAAAGTGACGAACAAGAAGGACAAAGGAGGAGATTCTTGGCCACCCCGAAGAGTTGATAGAGCCATGAGAGACCAAGCCTTGATTTCGAGGACGAAATCTTCTCAAGAAGGGGAGGATGATAAGACCCAAATCAAGCAACCATCCAAAACACCATCCAAGGCCAAGGAAGAGCACTTCAAGGTCATGCATTGGGACGCCATGGAAAGAAGAGCATCCGAGACACATTTCGGAGTGTTTGAAGAAGCTTCAGCAAGAGGCGGACCGCCTAGGAATGGAGGCGGACCGCCTAATGCCTGCCTGCTCTCTGGAACTGAGGAGGCGGACCAAGGAGGCGGAGCGCCTCAGTGTGTGGGGCGGAGCGCCTCAGGCTGGGCGCCTCTCCCTATGCAAGTTTGACCGAGTTTTGACTTTAAGTTGCTATGTAATTCCTAGTATGCCCCTACGTGGCTTATGACTTTAGAACTTACTTAAGGGTACTTTAGGCCTTTCCTTATGTCTTGAATGAGGCCTATAAATACTCCATAGCTTAGCATTATTCCTAAGTTAGCTATTATGATGAATGATTGAATGTCAATTGACAATGTTCAAAAGTGGATTCTCTTTGAATGAAAACCCTTTGAGACGGTTTGAATTTACTAGTGGATTCTAGTTGAACCCCAAACCACCCCGATCATTCTATTTGCGAGTCCCAGGTGCGGCTCGAGGGTAGTTGCATAGTGTAGGTCCTCCTTGACGCCGATACGAGGGTATCACGGAACAAGTTCTCCGTGGTTACCTTGTAGGGAGTTCGAGTAGTGTCTCACTCCTATCTTTATTTTTCCGCGTTTGTTTTTTATTCTTATCATGGCTATTTCCAAGAGTTCAAACTCTGGTGCAATGGGCACCTTGCACAGACTTCTTGGAAATTGCCAAGACTTCAAGCCTTGTTTCATTGGGTAATTTGCGAGAAAGTCTCCGCAAGTCTTGGTTATTGCCAAGAGTTCAAGCTCTAGTGCAATGGACGCTTAACTAGGAAATCAAAGTGGAATCCAACACAAGAAAAATAAATACAAGATTGAATGAAAGTTATGAACATCGTTATTAAGGGTCAACTTATCACTGGATAAATCAAGAAACCAACTTCTTTTATCAATGGTAACACCACCCAAGTGCACTTACCAAATTCTCTGCAACTTTTGGCAATAGCCAACACTTTAAGGTCGGGTGGAAGGTGGAAACTTGTAGGGAAAGTCTTTGAAAGTATTGGCGGTTGCCAATACTTTACGATCTAGTGCAATAGGCAACCTGCATACAAAGTCTCTGCAAGTATTGGAAATAGCCAAGACTTTAAGCTCTATGCAATACGCAACTTGTAGAGAAAGTCTCTTCAAGTCATGACAATAGCCAAGACTTTAATCTCTGTGCAATAGAGGCTACTTGCAGAGAAAGTTTCTGCATTAATGGCAATAGCCAAGACTTTAAGCTCTATGCAATGAGCAACAACAATATATAAATGCTATTGCTAATAAGAACCTTAAAATCATCTTAATCAAGCATAAGAAGTAAAAAAAAAATCACAGGAACGTCAAATTTAATTCAACGATCATCAATCAAAATGAAAAAAAACTTACAGATAAGTGTATAGATAATAGTTACAAAAAAAAAAAAAAACAGAAAAAATAAATACAAATAAAGGATTAGGCAAAATAAAAATTACATTATAACACAAATTAAAGAAAAGTAATAAAATAAATAAAACTTTTATAGATTTCCTAAATCTCTTTAGGACACAAAGAAGAAAGAAGGAAAGGAAAGAGGAATGAGAGAAGGAAAGGAAGGAGGAAAGAGAGAAGGAGACAATTCTATGTGAATTGAGTTTAGGCAGGGGAAAACTAGTCATTTCGCATAGTGAGGGATGATGTGGAGGGCATTGACTTAAAACATTTGAAAGTGGGGGAAAATTGGTAAGACCAATACTTATGGAGTGGCATTGCGTGAAATTTTTTGGTGGTTTGACCCATCTTGACTGAAACGACCTCGGTTAGTCGTTTCGGAATTTAGAACTCCGATTGGCGTGCCGATAATTAAAAAAAAAAACTTCGTAATGTCCATTAGGACTTGTCTGTAAAATTTGAGCTAAATCAGACCTCGTTTGGTAGACATCGGAAGAAGGTTTCAGTTTTTATTATCGATAAATACAAAAAAGAGATTTTCGAGCTCGGTTTTGTTGAACAAGCTCCGATTCAAAATCCGAAAGCGCTGTTAGGTTCGTATGATTATTTGTGACTTTTGTGCTTTTTCGAAAATGAATTTCGAGGTTGTTCGGCTAGCTTCTGCTAAAATATCGTTAGTTAAATAATTTTACCTTTCACATCCCTTCACTACTACAAGTATGTAACACATCTTTGCTTAATGCTTCTACGTACTTCATTTAACATTCGAGGACGAATGTTCCTAACGGGGGAAGATTGTTACACCCCGTATGTCCAAAGTGACGTATATCATTCTAATGACATGTTAAGAATGATTTAAGTGAGTTTAAATTCATAATATTACCATATAAGATGTTTATATATTGAATATAAAGTTTGGGAAAAGTTGGATTTAAGTTGCGGAAAAACCGACTAAGGAATTGCCTTGTAACAAAGCTTTTTCAGCAATTAATTTCGTGTGTTATATGAAGTCTTTTGGGGACATATTATATACCAAATTGAAGGTCTTTAAGTTTAGTTTCCAACACTTTTGACGGTTTATTCATACAACGTATAGATAAAAAGATATGAGCATCAGAAATCAGGCCAGAAAAAGGGACATAAGCGCAAAAGAGGGCTAGAACTGAAATGTTTTGAGTATAAAAGGAAAAACATGTATTCTTTTCGTCATTTTCCAGAATATAAACAATAGAAACAGTGTGTTGTTGAAGTTTTAAGCCCCTTTGATGATTTTGAAGGAAGGACGTCAATCGTAACTCGAAATTGAAGACATATTGCGTCAAAATGCTCTACGCGATTAAGGTAACGTTATGCTACCTTCAATTTCGTCTATAGCTTTAGTTTTAGAATTACTTCATGGCTAAGTAAAGTACCTAAATGTTGTATTATAGCTTGTTTAAGATTTAGAAGGTGTTGAATTCAAGGAAAACAAGGTTTAGAAGCAAGAAACATGAAAGGTATGTAAGACTAAACTTTTCTTTTGGCAAGGCATGTATCTTTTAGCTTTTGAAGCTTTTCTTAGTTCTAAACTTAGTTTTTCTTGTGAGAAACTTGTATGATATCAAGGAAACCTTGTATATACTTAATTTGGTACTAAAATCCAAGGTGAAAGATGTCCGAATCAGCAAGACAAAACGTTTCAAAATCTGGGAAATTATTTTTATCTTCGGACAGCTGTTAGTATATTGATCATAACTCCTTGTATAAAATTGATATTGAGATTCTTCAAGATTCCCTGGAACCTTAAGACATATATCTAAAACTTTCATGAATACCATGAAGTCTATAATTTTGATCTACACTCTGGAAATTAGGTTGAAAATCAGGACAGTGGTGCTGTCCAGACATTCTACCTGCGGATTTGTTATGTCATCTAGTTGTATCATCTTGTTATCCATTTAACATATTTATGTTATCAGTTTATCCGGGTATCCATTCCCGTGTGTAGTATAGTGCTGGTTCTGATTTGCGGATCATCCAGTTTCAGGGGGAAACTCTGCCGAAAATTTTATGGAAATTCAAAGAGTTGGACAAATTCGGAGTTCTAGGTTGTGTCTATAATTCTATCCAGAGTTTTCTTCTCATTCCTTTGAGTCCATATCTATTGTTGCCGCATGTGTTATACCTCATACATGCTTATACTTATATTATGATCATGTTATGTGTGATTTGGAGTCCCCCATAGAGGCTGGACATTGGACCCACAGTCTGGTCGCGTGGTTATCAGGTTCCTAACTGGATTACCCTAAGATGTGGGGAATGAAGCCTTTAGCCTTATTTGATATCGTTTTCTGCTTATTGAATACAGCAGGATCGTTTGGCAGTGAATCCAAAGGATAAAGCGGTTGTTGAGTAACTGAGCTAACTTTATAACAAGGTAAGTGTTTATATCAATTTCTTTGGAGGCACCTGGCCTCGTGGATTTTCTACCACATATTCTTTATGTGTGTAGCTGCCGATAGGCATATTCATTACGCCTTAGCTTTGGATTTACATTGTATATTAAATGTTATGTTCTGTTGTTGGTATTGCATTGAGGATCGGAGCATTGTATTCTGGCTGTGAGTTGGCATCTACTCCCCGACTGTCGATGAGAGTCCCGCGCCGGTGAAGGGTTATTATTGCATTACATTGCATTCATATGCATTATATGTCATTCATATGCATTCATTGCATATCATATTGGGTGCAGGAGTATTCTGCCCCAGGAGCAGGAATATTCCGCTCCATTGTATCATATTGAGGGTAGGAGTATTCCGCCCCAGGAGCAGGAGTATTCCGCTCCATTGTATCATATTGAGGGTAGGAGTATTCCGGCCCAGGAGCAGGAGTATTCCGCTCCATTGTATCATATTGAGGGTAGGAGTATTCCGCCACAGGAGAGTGCAGGAGTATTCCGCCTCAGCTTTACATTATATCGGGTGCAGGAGTATTCCGCCCCAGGAGAGTGCAGGAGTATTCCGCCTCTGGTTTATATTATATCGGGTGCAGGAGTATTCCGCTCCAGTTGGTTATCAGATTGGATTCCCCTCGAATGCAGGAGTATTCCGCTCCGGGATGAGATTACGGGCACATGTGACCCTTTGCATCATATTTCATTTCATTTCATCTCATCTCATATCATTTCATTTCATTTCATACCATTGCGTAGACTTGTGGTACATAACTACTGTTCTGCTTATACGTGCATTGCTTATTTGTCTATATATTTCTGGCTCATATTCTGGGTTGCGGGGATCGGGTTGCACGCCACAACGGTATAAATATATGGATCGGTTGCATGTCGCAGCGGTATAAATATATGGATCGGTTTGCACGTGGCAGCAGTATAAATTTATGGATCGGGTTGCACGCCTCAACAGAATGAATATATGGATCGGGTTGCACGCCGCAACAGGACGTATTTCTGATTGTTGATGTGTTCGGGATACCTATATGTTCTGGATATCTTACGTTCCTGGTTGTTGAATAGTTTGTGATTCCATACGTGTTTCTAGTTATAATCTGACTCTGCCTTTTCATAATTTAAATAAGAGGAATTTGGTTTATCTGTTTCTTTTCTCCCTGGCTAGCTATTCTATTCTTTGAGGTGGCTAGTTTGCCCCACTTATTGAGTCCTTTTGACTCACCCTTGTTTGTTTTTTTTTTGTTTCTTGTCTATCTATTTCGTTTCGGCAGGTTCGCTCCAGGATTGAGTTCGCCACGTTGTTCAGGAGCGAAGACGACTTCAGCTGTCAGGGTGAGCCAGCTTTTATTCAGGATGGCCACCAGTTTTATGTGTATTATTTCAATTGCAATTTGCTCCCTTCAGGAGGTATCTTTCTTCTTTTGTACTCTTAGATGTCTAGTCTAGATAGCCCTAAACCTAGTATGATGAGTAATCAGCTGTAATTTCTTTTGTACAGCTTAGAGGTATCAGTATGTCAGTATTTTTTTTAAGTCATGTCCTTATTTATGAATTATTATATTTATTTTCCTAACTTAATTGGTAAGGGTTCGCCCGACGGGTCTAGGGGAGGATGTCGGGTGCCCGCACGGCCTAACCGAATTTCGGGTCGTGTCATTGACTCAACCAATAAGACAAATTTTGGACACAACGGGTCATGACATGTGTTGTCCAGTACCCTCTTAATTTTGACTCAACCTGCCCATTCGCCATCTCTAATAAAGTTGCTTCTCTCCCTCTCTTAACAACAATGGATATTACATGACTGGAGCGATGGAGAGATTGTGTGAAGATACTGAAGAAATGCAAAGAGTCAATTCCGAATAAGGAAAAAGGAGGGAAAGTGATAATCATATAGACATAGTGATGATGGAGGATGATGATCCAAAGAAAATAAACCATGAGTTTGTTCGAGCACAGCACTTCAAGGCCTTGATCATGATGGTTCTTTATGCTGCCAAAGAAAGAACTAAGAAGGAAGGGGAACTCTTCAATGAAGCTGGTTTCAGTGAATACAAAATAACTTCCAGTTTACGCTTGAGGTCTCTGTAAAGAACAAATTTTCGTTCCTCAAAATTATAATCAAGACAAGAAAAAACATATTGTCACAAAGGAATTGATTTCAATATAGAATGATGTTGCGTTAAAATCTCTATTACTCCTCCGATTCTTCATAAAAGAAATATAAATAATATTTGAACTTGACTTGAAACTTGATTCAAGGGCTCAGACAGCTTGTTCTTGAATCGGTGTCTTGAATTTAGATTTATGCTATTCGTCACGAACACTTATACGATTGTCACGAACATCGAATCTGGATTCTTCAACTTCAAACTTGAACTTGTTTGTTCTTGAGCTTGAAGGTTGGATGAACTTGCTTGAATGCTGGCAACTTGTAGAGAACCTGTAGACTTTGATCCACGAGCTCTCTTCTACCGCTTGTTATCAACTTTCTCTTCTCTCTTTTGAATAAATGAAGACCTCTATTTATAGTAGTAGGGAGGTAGTTGTAGTGTGATTTGATTGGCGCACTTGGCGCAATCCTATTGGCCGTTTGATTAGGCTTGACATGTCACATTTCTTGAAATATGACATGATTTAATTGGCTCATCTGCATGACTTGAATTGCCACTTCACTTGACACGTGGCATGGGCTTGGGATTTGGAATGAGCTAATAGCCATTTAAACTTTGGACTAACAAAGTAGGATCATCATTGACTTAGCTAATTAATTCAATAATACAAGTTCATAATATTTATTTGGACTAATATGTGTTGAATTTAATATAGTTCAAATTATTTTATAAATATTAATCTAATAAAATTTGAATGTCTACAAATGCCTTTTCAAAATTTGGAGGGAAAGATTTTGTCCAACCTCGAAGACTAAGGTTTGAAGTAAGGTGCAATCCATAAATTTTTTCTTACCAATTGCAGTACATTTTCCCACGTAGCTGGTCAAGTCTATCACTGATACACTCATATCATTTATGGCATATATTTGAATTATTATGCAAGGACTTAATATCAATTGAATAATAATGCCTAACAACAAAGCCACTAAAGTCACGTGGCTTCCTACACTTCGTGAATTACATCACCTTCTTTTTATAAGAAATTAAATTCTTTTGCAATTGACTTTCACTTAACCCATTTGATTACCGAACTTCGTGCTCTTGACTTCCCACATTGCTAAACCACTTACCCCACATTGCATTTTTAACGCAAACAACTGTTCCAACGTCTCCACAATTCCTTTTTTTTTTTTTAAAAAAAAAAATATGGTAAACAACTGATCCCACGTAACAATTATTTACCATCAGTCACAATTTTGCTATTTATAAATAGCTGCTTGTATTTACAATTTGTGAATATACTAGTGGCGGTCCGCCTGTGTCCAGCAGCACAGGCCCAAGGATTGATAAGTTTTTATACACCTTTTTCAATTAAATCTTAAAGATTAATCATATAAAATTTGGAGAAGCAGAAAATACCTTCTATTATTAAGTAGGGCTGGTACCATTTCAATGTGTTTCAATTCTTTCGAATATCACATAAATTGAAATATGTTATTCCTTTTTGTTTTGTTTTTCTTTGTCTATTTATTTTTGCACGATCATGTTATCTTTCTTCTGTCTCAATTTATGTGACACTTTTTTTTTAATTTATTCTAAAAAGTAATATCATATTTCTATAATTACAACTCATTTAGCCATATGTTCTTTTTTCCTTCTTTTTTCGAAAATATTTTGAAAAACTTTTTTGTCCATAAAGAAAATGTTAGTTTTTGAATTATTTTTTGAAAAACAACTTTTTAACAACAAACTCAAGTTTTTTCAAAAAATTAACTTTCTTCACTCATAAAATTTCAACTTTTTTTCAAATAAAATTCATGTCCAAACACAATTTCAATTTTCAAATACGGTTTCTCAAACTCTACTTCAAAAACTTTTGGGTATCCATAGTCAAACGGTTACTTAAAAACAATTTACCTTTATCATATCATTTCCGGCGACAAAAACTTATATGGCTTGTAATGGACAACAAATTTCAAAAGTTATTTTTCTTTCTTAAATATCATACCAAGTCAAACCCTACTACATATAATGAGAGGGAGGTAATAATAAATATTTAATGAGAGATGTGATGCTTTAGATATGAGTAATCATTACTCCTATCATCCAAAACATAGTGGTTGTTTATGTTGAGGACAAAGTCAAGCCAACACAAGAAAATTGACTTCATATTTCGTGTATATAGTTTATTACAATTTGGATTTCGAGCATCAACCAAGTCTTTTATTACTTGAAATTTTGAAATGCCTTTGAAATTTTTTGAATTGTTAATTACTGTGGCCTGTAGTACATTTTATGTAGTTTTAAAATATATATTTTTTATTTCAAAAAATTTAAAGGTTATATGGTCTAATTTAGAATCAAAATTAAGATGTTTGACTCTTTGAAATTTGCATAGTACTAAACAAAGCAAACAGAGGGAATAACATATTTTATATCCATTAGATGTTACTCATTATGTTCCACAAAAGATATCATAGCTTAACTTGAATTGGAGTTTAAGTCATCATAAAGTTATCTTGCAAATATCAATTGCGCATTGCCGATAAAAAATGTTCCTCATAATTTATTACTCCCACTTTACTGTTTTAATTTATATGACATTATTTTAACATGACAAGAGATTTTAAAAAGGAAAAATAAATTCTCGAGTTAGTAATCTTAAATATATGCATGAATATTTTTGTCATTAACAGTTAAAAATAAAATAGAAGTTAAATTACTTCTAAATATTAAACTTTTTTTTAAAATGTACTACTAATAAATAAAGTATTTTACATAATAAACTAATGAAATATCAAATTGTTTTCTCCACAGGGCCCTCTTACAAAAGCTTTTAGCTAATGAAAGACATCTTTCGAAGCTTGTTAGATGGAGAAAAGCTTATCTTAGATTAATTTTTCATTATGCCTAGAAGAGGTGCAAAATGATATAAAAGATTAAAAAAAAACACACATTTCTTTATTTGACAATTATTTAATGCACTATTTCTATTTTATTTTTGTTGGGTCCTACATACTTTTAAAGTTACCAACAATCTTTTTATTACTCAAAATATTCTCTTTCTTACTTTTTCAAGAGTAAAATTAAAATTTTACACGGTTATTTTTTTAAATTGCGTAACCCATCAAATGGTGCCACATAAAAGGAACGGAGGCTGTATTGAATTGGCTAATGCCAGCTCTTAGTACACTAATACTTCCAATATCAAGAGTTAATAATGCGAGTCTTATCTTCTTAAGTGGCTATATGTCACGTTTATTTGTGTGTTAGCTAATAATATTTTTAATCTTTCTACAATTACTTGATTCGAATTCGACTGTAGTGTTACATCAGGTGCATATTGATTACCTGGACTTCCTAGCTTCTAGCCTAAATAAATATTGAAAAATTTACACCAGTTGACGCTCTAAAGTGCTTAATTACGTAACATAACAATATTTAGGGTAATTTACCTACCGTACCGATACTTTTAAATTAATTACAAAACGTGACATAAGGATAAAAAGGGTATTACAATGTTATTTTCCATTTCTCCTTTATACGTTGTCTTCTCAGACTTCACTTCAAATATTTCTCTCACTACTGAAAACCGCTCCTCTCATTTGTTTCTTCAAGTTAAACGATTATCAGTCAATTAGGTTTCCTAACCGTTAATTTCGCTGGAATTTTAACAAATTCTTGCCGGAGTTTGTTCAACCATGTCACAAAACAGTGATAATTCACCATCTGCTCGTGAAATTCGTTTAAAATCGCGGCATCAGCAGAATTCTCCAACTATAAAACTGCATTCACCGGTGAAACGCCGGCAGTCATTAGGAGTTAATAGCCCTAGAGGTTCACTTGTGCAAAGCCGTCGGCCAGTAGCAGTTAAGAGTCCCAAATGTTCGCCGGTTAAACCTGGTAAACGGAAGTCGAGAGAAGATGCTAAAGGTAAAAGTATTGTCGACAATGATTTTGTTGATGATATCGATGCTGATGTTCGGATGAAAAGGAGCAAATATGATCGGTGTGGAGTCCTCAAACAAAATCACTCTCACTCGCAGGATAATGTATGTATTATGTTGTATTTGCCTTTTTTACTTTTGTATGTATTTGTATTTTTGTGTATTTCCCCCCTTTGCATGTATAATTTTGCGAACCTAAGTTGTATGGGCATTTTTTGTATAATATGTATTTTTTTGTATTTTAAGTGTATGTTATGTATTTTTGCTGTATCTTATGTAATTTTTGCTATTCATATCTATGTTTTTGTATGTGTCTATCGTCTATTTTTCGTACACCCCCACCCCTAGTCTGTATGTTGATTGTATAAATATGTATTTTTTAATAGGCTTTTTTAACATGTGTATGTGGAGACATTTAACATGTTGTCGAAATATGCATGATCTTATATGTTTATGTATATACAAACTTATATTCCCTTTGATCGACACCGATTTAATCACTGTAGCAACCGTTTATGAACTTTGCATAGACATTTATGTGCAGTTGTATATCTATGTATATATTTGTATGTGTATTTTGTTGCACTGTTGAATAATGTAAAGTTTTTTTTGCTTTGTTTGTCCATGTCTAGGATTGTAAATTTTATGTCCCTGCGAATATAGTTACTGTGACAGATCACTGGACTGCGACAACTCGTTATGATATTGTTAGAATCTTAGAAGAGCATCTGTCATCCGCTCAGTTGGCTTTGTTTAGGCAGACCTACTTTGGGTACTTTTTGGATCTGCCAGAAGTATTTGGTCAATACCAATTAATTCACCATTTGATGCTACGTGAGATTGTATCAGATAATCCAAATGAGTTTACAATTATGATTGATGGTACGCGTTTGCGGTTCGGTCTATTAGAATATGCTGTTATAACGGGGCTAAATTGCTTTGGTGATGATATTATTGTTGCTGATCCTACTCCAAATAGGATTATTTCAAGCTACTTTCCCAATCAGGAAAAGGTGCGCAGAAGTGAGTTAGTTAAATGTTTTCTTGGTAAGCGGTGGATTTGCGATGAAGATGCTGTGAAGATTGCTGTTTTGTACTTTCTGCATGTCTTTCTGTTATCAACTGATAGTCACATTATACCCGTCGGGGGCATATATTAGTTATCCGTGTGGCAAATATTCATTCACATTATTGCTTGAAACGATTAGCCAAAAGTTATATCCACCTCTGAAATTCTATAGGATTGGTGGGTTGCCGGTTGCACTCCAAGTCTGGTTTTATGAATGCTGTTCTGAAGTTGGCCGGAAAGTTTCGTTTCGTGTTGGTAACTTTACTGCTAGGATTTTGAGTTGGAAAGTTACTGTGAATCAACCGAGGTTTGCCAACTTGTCCAAAGGAATGTTTAGCGGCACAAGACCTGAGGTTAGATATAATTACACGAAATGCTTTTTCTTTGTATGTTTTTGTATTACTTTATATGCAAGTTCTCAGTTTTCTTTTTGTTTCTTTTTTCTTATTTTTCTTTTTTGTATTTATAGTTTGTGTTCAGGAATATTGTTCCAACCGCTGATGAGATATGCATTTTCAATTTGCCTGTTCGAACTGAGGCTCCTCCTAGTGCCAGTTGTGCGTCTCACATTCCTGTTCGTGAGTTTGTTGGCATTCCTCGTCAAAAAGTTCAGAATGTGAAAGAACCTTCTTGTGCGTCGCAACCTGTTAATGAAGTTGATGTTGTTGCTGAGTTGAAGCAATTGACCTCTGATTTTAATGATTTCAAGAATGATGTGTGTGTTGTTTTGATTTTTTCAAGCATGTATATTTCTGCTTTTTTTTTGCACATATCATTTGATTTATATTTCTCTATTTCTGCTTTTTTGGTTTATTTTTTAGGTTAATTCTCAATTTTCCAATCTTACTTCCTTTCTTACCGATTCATTTGCGAAGGTGTTTGATCGCTTGAAGCTAATTCCACTCATTTTTTTTGTATTTTTTTGTATTTGCCAATCTTACTTCCTTTTTTGTATGTTTTTGTATTTGCCCATGTACAGGTTGGGGGAAGCAGCCCTGTTGATGATTACCAAGACGACCGAGGTGCTGATTGTCGTTCTAGTAGCCCCGTTGATGCTCAAGATCTTAAGCAAGGTGCTACCTTTGATTATGGTAGCCCTGTTGAAGCTGACAATCATACGCACCAGAAGGACAGTGCTTCGAATTTGTGTGTATGTATTTTTTTTGTATTCTTTTTTCTTTTTAACATATTTAAATGTATTTTTGTGTATATCAATTTCCTGATACTGGTTTTGTGTTTTTTTTTGTATTTTTCCAGCTGGGTGTTGGAAGTTCTCATATTCAAGTTTCATCTGCTGGTCGTGGTGCTGCTTTTTTATTTGGAAGTGCTGCTAAAGTTTGCAGTCCAGTTCACTATGATGAGACTCCACTCAGTCGCCGTGTATGTCTGTTGTCCATGCTCACATTTTTTATTTTTTTCCTGTTGTATATCTATTTTCCTGATGGCTTTTTTTAACCAGGGTGTTGGAAGTCCTATTATTATTCAGTTTCCATCTGCTCGACCTGGTAGTAAACTTTGCAATCTATTGCAATATGATGAGACGCCACCTACTCGTACATATGTGTCATATCTATGAACACAATTATCTTTATTGTAATTTTTTTATATAATGTTGACATATTGAGTTTGTTTTTATAGGTTGATGAGCTTGGAGTAGGCGGTGACATTGAGCAGTCTGGTAGTCGAGATGTTGTGCCACTTAGTGTGTCCAGACTTAGTGATCCAAGAGCTGCTGCGTTCTTACGGTTTGATGGACCGAGTTTTTCGATTGGGGATTTTAGTCAAGAATCTGAAGAGGGTGTTCATGGACAATGTGCAACTGAAGTCCAGCCTGACAGTGTATGTACATACATGTTAGCTTTTTTACTTTTTTGTATATTTGTGTATTAATATGTATTTATTTATATTTTTAAGTGTATCTTCTGTATTTTTACCACATCTTCTGTATTTTTACTGTATCTCCTATTTTTTTGTGTATTTTGTAGTAGGTATGCTAACTATTGTATTATGTATTTAGTATGGGTCGTTTTTTTTGTTTGTGTAGGCAAGTATTGCTGAGTCGAGCAAGGTGGCAGTTGATGATGATCCCAATTTCCCCAACATTGATCCGTCTGCCTATGTTGAGATTGATGCTGCTATTGCAAGAGCAGTGTCTGCGTGTAAGCCGGTGGTGGTTGCCCCACTTAATACGGTACCACAAGAAAATATTGAGTCTGAACATACATGTTCTGGTGGTGTGTCATCTGGTGACAAATCAGAGGATGAATCGAGTCAGCTTGATGCAAATCTTATTGTTGGGCATGAGTCCCAGCTAGTTTTGGTTGAGAGTGATGCAGATGATTCTGCTACACCTTCTCAGTTGATTGCACGCATTAGGCGTTCAGGGAGGTATGCTAGGCCTGCCTTGGCCAATTCACTAGGACAAAAAATCTTCCAAACGAAGCATCCATTTATTAGTGGTGTGAATGTTGACATTGACCAAGATCTGGAAAATGCATTTGTTGCATGGGTTGAGGATGGGATTGAGCCAAGCAGGCGAAGGTTTTTCTTTATTACTTGTTTGAAGTAACTCTTTTTACCTTATTGGTATTTCGTGTCATAATGTCTTCTTTTAAAAAAAAAAAAATATTATCAGGAAGTTGCTCTATCCGAGAGAAGGTAATCGAATTGCGAAGCCTTTTCAGCTAGGAGTTGTTAAAGTTGAAAGGAAGGAGTGGTTTCGCACCTTGCTGCATAGTGGAGGCTTGCTTAATGACCAGATATGTGTTTTCATTGTATAATGTTGTATAATAATGTATTGTACTATATATTATTGTTTGTTAGTTATGTATCTTACTTTTCTTGTTTTAGATGTTTACATTTTTCAGCATATTGATGTAGTCTTCTATTATTTGCGAAAGAAGGGAAAGTATGGTCGTGATGTTCATCTTAAGTTCACCACTACGGATTATTTTTTCAAGAATTTGGTTGAAGATGTTTTCAAGGCGTACAAAGCTAGTAACAACGACCTTACAGTTGTTACTAATGATGATCCTATTGCTCAGTATATTATGGGTTTTAGGTTGCTTGCAAACACCCCATGCGTACATGTTGATTATGTTTTAGTGCCACTGCACATCAAAGAAAAATTTCACTGGGTGTTGGCTATAGTGTCATTCAAAGAGAGATCTATTTGGTTGTTTGATTCTCTCGGTGCAAGGCCTTGTACTCCTTTCCGTGCTCTAGTTCATAAAATGTCTGTTGTGTTGCCTCTTTATCTTTCAGTCACTAGCTTTTATGGTGCGAGGCTTGACATTGATTGGAACACAAACCCGGCATTCAAAGACAAATCTATGACAGACCCATTCTCTGTTGTTACAATTACAAATATCCCAAAACAACCTGTTGGATCAGTGTATGTATCCTTCAACACACTGTTATGGTTTTTTTTTTTTTTTTTTTTTTTTTTTTTGTACTTTTTTGGTTTTGATATGTTTTGTTGTTTATGTTTCAGCGCTTGTGGTGTCTACGTCGCAGCATATGCTGAGTATTTCATAAGTGCAAATGATCGACCACCACTTGATTTTGATGTTGATATCTATCGTAGTAGGTTGGGGACGCTACTGTGGTACTATGGCAAATCAAAGCAAGATGAGCAGGCCATTAGTGCAGATGAGGTGACAGGAAATCAGTTCAAGAAGAAGGGTGGTCCAAAGCGAGGCGAAGCATATCATTAAATAATTTATGTAGTTTGTTGGTGTTGTATTATTTTAACTCTTAAGTACTTGTTATTCAGTGGGTGGATCTAATTTGTATTTCAGTTTGTATGTATGCAGTGTCTACTATAACTGAAAAGTTATTGTATGGATCAATATTTCTTAACCAGTTATTGTATGGATCAATATCTCTTTTCCTTAAAGCTTTTTTTTTTTTTAAAAGTTTAATGCATAATGTTATGTTATACAGGAGCTTCAATTTCTTGATGCACATTTTGAGTTGATAACATTATTCATGTATTAGCATATGAACAATTCTAGAAATATTTTTGAAATTTCTAAATACAAAATAATACAGTTATAAATACACAATAATACAGTTATAACAATAACAATTTGTAACTGTATTATTTTGTATTATGTTGTATAATGTATTTGTGTTGTACTGCATTGTTTATGTGAGCTCAAATATTTGGATAGATTAATTGTTTCTTGTCGTTTGATAAGATTCACTAACAATATGAAGATTGAATTTACAATACTGGCAAGAAAATAGTATGTTTGTGTAGACCAGATACAAAATAATACAGTTTCATACACCAAGTGTTTACTATAAAATAAGTAGCCAAAACAAAAAATTTCAACCAACTTGAGAAACAAATCTTATTATTCAATATGTGTTTATAACAATGTATTATCCAACTAAATGTATGACATTTTCCTTTTTTTTACACTTGGAATGTAATAATTCTGATTGTTTATTTTTCTAAATGAGATGAAATAGTTTCTAAGCGTGGGAACAGAACGTTCAGTTTCTCTTGAGGAGGTTTGTACAAGTTGCTCTGTTGTGACCTTCACATCCACATAGTCCACATGTTATCTTTGATCTTTTGGATGCAGTTCCCAAGGTTGCTTGTATCTTGTCTTTTTCGGTCTGCCCGGAGTCCTTTTCCATATTGGGGGCTGCACAACTTCATTAGTAATGTATGTAGGGATGTCCCAATTACTTTTATCTGGAATAGGATTAACAGGCACTTCATATGTCTTCAACAGGAATTGCTTTGTGTAGTATAGAGAGGCATAGATCTCTTCTTCCATAGACTTAGACTTCATTACTGCCACTGCATGTGCACATGGCAGCTCGTCCATTTGGAACTTTCTACAGCAACATGTTTGATCTCTCAATGACACGAGGAATTTTGTTTCCTTATGGCAAACTGAATATGAATCCCCTGATGAAGGCTTAACCTGTAGCACATGAACTGTTTAAGTAATACAAAAGTATACAGTCTAGGTATATACTTTACATACGCACTAATACAATACAATACAAAATTATACAGAATACTATGTATGCATATAAATACAAACAACTATAAGACGGAGTAAGAAACTTAAACGAGTTACTAGCCATATTGTTTTTTTAGCTACTGAAGGAAGCAATAATAATGCAGCATTGTTCAAATATATACATAATACACCCATAATGTATAAATTTTGTAAATCTGAACAGTAAGATGTAGTATTACCGTCATCTGCAGTGCCAAGGTTCGATGTTTATCCAAAATATCATTAATTTTTTTACCTAGCTTTGTGAATGTATTTTCTGCACCTAGCCTGTTGCGATTGTTCCACATTTCAACTTTTGCTCGCATTGACTCCATAAATAATGACACAGGCATATCTCTTGCACCCTTTGTAGCCACATTTAATGACTCCGCAATATTTGAAGTCATTATCCAGCCACGACGGACAGTTGAATGAGCCTTAGCCCACTTTTGATAGCCAGCATTGTACAAGTATGTTTTGATCCGGTTGTCCATCTTTGCAACGTCCTCCATTATTTTTATCAGACTCCTTCACTGTGTATGCTTTAGCCATGGTAAAGAAAGCTTCATGCAGTTTTTCTTCAGCTCTTTTGAATTTTGATTTCACATTGTTCCACAGATGCCAAATACATGCATAGTGTTGAACCATGGGATATACAATAGAGGCCGCTTTCATGATGCTTTCTTTACGGTCCGAAACAATGCACATATCATCTCTTTGGCCATATGCTCTTCTAAAATTATCAAAAAACAAATGCCATGCATCATCATTCTCAGAATCAACTATAGCATACGCTAGAGGGAGGATTCTGCCTGTGTGATTGGTATTATAAATGAGAAAGTAGAATCAGCAGTTAATTATACACATTTATACATATATATACAACATAATACAAATGCCTAGACTGTTAAACTTACCCGCTCCATCCATTGTACTTGCAGCTAGGAATGTCCCCTTATGTGTAGCGGTAAGAAAGCTACCATCAACAACAACAATTGGTCTGCAATACTCCCATCCTTTTATTGATGCGCTAAGTGCCACAAAGGCATATAAGAAGCAGTCGTCCTCTGTTTTAACAAATTCCACAATTGACCCCGGGTTGGTTTTCTCCAAAATGTATAAGTACCCTGGCAACTTGTTGTATGAATCTATTGGATCACCTCTCATTGTTTCCAGCGCTTTCTCCTTCGATCGCCATGCCTTCATATAAGGAAGCTCCACACCATATTGTTTGTGAATGTCTTCAATTATCTCTTTTGGTTTGTAAGTTGACTTGGGATCTTTATATTTATACTGGATAAGACTCCCTATAATTGCTACAGTTGCTTGTTTGTGGTTGAAAATTCTGTTCTTCAGTGGGCATGAGTACTCATTGACAAATTTCCTAATTTTGAACAATCCAGATGCGTTCAAGCTTGAAGACTTAAACTTCCATGCACAATTCTCCCCAGTGCATATCAGACAATAGCTGCACATACATATATACAAAATTATTGTATGTCACAGGGTAGTTGTTTAGATACAGAATTATACATATAGAGGAAAAATTAACAGAATTATACATATAGAGGAACAATTATACATATTTTTGACAACATACAATATTATACATTGCAAACTCATAATATACATATTTTTTGACAAGGTGTTCAGTGGGAAAAAATAGTTATATATTTTGAAGTCATACACAATTAACATATACATATAGAAACATCCAACTTTATACAAAATAGGCAACAGTTTTTGAAATTCCGTACCATTTTGAGCTTGATCTTTTCACCTTAAAGTGGAACTTGTTCCTTAATGCATAGTGCTTCATTGCTTTGACAATTGTATCCTTATCTTGGAAAACCTGCCCTTCGATGATTTCTTCTTGCATAGGGTCTACAATTATAAGCGCAGTACTATCTTCAAAGTCTCCAAAGTCTGGAATAGCTATCAATTCCTGGGTATGTTCCTCAGCTATCGACTGTATATTATTACTCTCTACATGTTCTAGTGAATTTACTATCCAATTGTCAGCTTCATCAAACCAGTTTCGACTCACTGTAATACACAGTGGATATCTTCCTAATTCCTTGTTATCTTTTTTTATCTCAACAAACACTTTGACCCCCATGTCATTGTGTATTTCAATTGGAGGTCTTGTTGCATCCACTTTATACTTTATTTTCATTTGGTTCACAGTGGTATCCACACGGATTTGATTTGCAATAATAGAGATTAACTTTTCAAAAGTACAGTCAGATGTTATTACAACTGCATCAACACCATAATCAACATAGTTTCCGGTTGCATCCCATCACCCTTTGTGTTGGACAAGTACCATTACTGATGTCATTCTAAACCTGTCAACAATACCATACAGTGATGAAACAAATTTATACAGTGATGAAGCAATTTAGTAAATGCTTCTCGAGTATCCATTTGTACAAAAGTGGAAAATTTATGATGCAACTACGTAATTTGGATACAAAATCAATACAATTTCAACAACAGAAGCACCTAAAAAACAGATGAATGCATGCCTAAAATTGCATGTTAAACAACATTTTTTTGTATAAAACTGTATGTCAACACATAGTTGCATAAAAATACAAGGCGACACAATGTATTGATGATGTGATTATGCAATTGCTACTGAACTGCAAATGTAAAAGCAACTCAAGTTTTAGCACAATTACAACACCGATACAATTTCAACAACTGAAACACGCAAAAACAAAAGAAGTTTATGCATAAAACTGTATGTTAAACCACAGCTTTTTGTATAAAAATGTATGTCGACACATAGTTGTATAAAAATACACATCGGCACAATGTATCGATGAACTGATTTCGCAATTGCTACTAAACTACAAATGTAAAAGCGACTACAAGTTTTAGCACAGTTACAACAGTTATACAATTTCAACAACTGAAACACGCAAAAACAAAAGAAGTTTATGCATAAAACTGTATGTTAAACCACAACTTTTTATAAAATGTATGTCGACACATAGTTGTATAAAAATACACATCGGCACAATGTATCGATGAACTGATTTCACAATTGCTACTGAACTACAAATGTAAAAGCGACTACAAGTTTTAGTACAGTTACAACAGTTATACAATTTCAACAACTGAAACACGCAAAAACAAAAGAAGTTAATGCATAAAACTGTATGTTAAACCACAGCTTTGTATAAAAATGTATGTCGATACTTAATTACGTGAAGATACAGTACTCGTAATACAAAATCTACAATGTGTTTACAGAAACTTTAAGTATTCAATATCAAAACTCCGAATAGAAAATCAGAATCGCATAATCAAAATCAGAAAATCAAAAAGCTTCGATTACAAATTACAAATTGAAAACTTCGATTACTTACCGGAAAAATCGATCAATCGAGGACAAAAATCGCAAAATTGAGTTTGATTTTTTCAATTTTTATTGAATTAGAACTGAAAATTATGGAACAATTCCGATTCTACTTTGATCCAGAATTGTTTTTGAAGCTAAATTTGACAATATAAACCCTAGATTTTGGAGTGTAATTGAAGGAGGTTGAGAGTGAATTGTGTTCTTTACAAAGGAAAGAGAAGGCACGTAACAGAAGAAAGTTTTTTCTGAAATTGTTTGGTATTTATATGTTGGTATTTTGTATGTATTGTGTAAAAAAACTATCGGTATTTTTTGTAAATTATAATTGTATCGGTATTTTACGTAATTTTAGGTATAAGATGGTATATTTATGTAATTCTCCCATAAATATTTATATTAACATGTTAACATTGTAACTATTAAATGCTTAGCATATTTTAGAAAATTCTGGTAGTACACTTTTCAATTAACAAGTATTGCAGTGATTTGAATCCATATTAGTTGTGTAGAAATGCCTACATTGTTAGAGCAAAAATCAGTCATCAACACAAAGTAAAACAAGGAGCCATTAAACCTTTTTCCAATAAGAATCATCTAACATTAAACCCAAAGATACACCTCATCTTAGTTTTACTTGGCCCTGTACTTTTTGTTCTTTGTTATGGTATTATTCTTTTGTAGGAAAAATAGCCACGTGGCAATCTTGATTGAAGAACAAATAGAAAGGCTGCAAATGCTGAACAATGAAGTAAATAGGGGCCTACGTGTTCAGCAAAAGTATACAACTGTCTAAGGGACACATGAGTAATTAAGAAAATATTGGCTGAGTTTTTGGTCAACAACAAAAACTGTACACAAGGTTATCCAGTAAAGTACCATTAGTTTAAGCAGAGAAACCCCAAATACTTGCTAAATACCGAATATGCCCTGCATGCGCTAGCAGACATGTTGACGGGTAACAAAAGCATGATGTAGAGAGATTAGTACGATAGGGGAACGTGGGGGGGGGGGGGGGGGTCATAGGCTAACCTTAAAATTGATCTGTGGGCCCGTGCTATATTTTGCTTGGTTGTCGTTCAGTTAAAGCATAATACCTATGTGTAATGACCAATTTGCCCTCATGGTCGGCAAGCAGGTTGACCATGAGGTGCTTATTGCCATTTATAAAGGAAGGGTAGATAGATGCAGTATCCTCTCCAATCTCGCGCCAAGTGAGGTAACTCTTCTTTCTTCTCATTGTGCATTTCTTTTTTTTTGTTTTTTCTTTCTTCTTGTTGTTGTGTAGGCAAGGAGAGTTTCTCTGAAGAAGAAGAAGATCTTCATACAGCGTGTGAATTCACAATTTTGGCCGTGCTCTAAGATTTGATTATTTCTTTAGAAAAAGCCAAATTTACGGTGGAGTACGAAGAAAAACTTTTGTCTGCGCCTTAAGCTTCAGTCACACTTGAAGACTTTATTCATAAGAGAAACTTGAAGATTTATCTTGATGAATCAAGTTAATAATACTCATCATCAATAAAGAAAGTCAAGTTGATCAAGACAAAATACTTCATTTTGATTATTACAATATATTTGGAGCCTGCAACTTCAAGACTTGTTGATATGTAAAAGGATTCCTAGTTGGAGATTTACCAACATATTGAGTGCTTTTACCCAGAGGCTTGGATACATTGAAGCTTTCATTTGATGAACATGAAGATGTGTAGACTATATCGAAGGCTTACAGTTGAAGACCTGGGGAATTCTGAATACTTGGTGGACTTTGAAGGCTTCAACTTGAAGACCAGAATTTAAAGACTTGGTAGATTTGAAGGGCTTAACTCGGAGACTTGATGAATTTCAACTTGAAGTCTTGGCGAAGTTGAAGACCTCAACTTGAAGACTTGGAGATTTGAAGGACTCATCTTGAGGACTTGGTGGATTATGATAGCTTTGACTTGAAGACTTGTTGGCCTTTGAAGACTGAAACTTGGTGGAATTTGAAGGTGAAAACTTGAAGACTTATTATATTTGAAAGCCTCAACTAGAACAAAACCTGAAGACTTGATAAATTTGGATGCCTCACTCGAAGATCCCTGGTGGACTCCAGCTTGAAGACTCAAACTTGCCATGGAGGTTTGCGCCCCTTTGAATCATCAACATTTCACGCTGAGTGTGAACTTCCGATTTCAGGCTGCTCTTAGACCAGGAAGTTCCAAAGCTCAATAAAATACTACATGTCAGACATGATATCCAACTTCCAGCCAAGTATTCATGCATCATTCAAGTAATTACGCTTGAGGTGAAATATACTTTTAAACTCATGCGACTTGGCTTAGAATAAAAGTCTAAGTTGCTTACGTACCTCGGTGAAGAGAATCAAGTCATTACGTAGTTCAGAAGAAATGTGATTTTTTCTTCTTTTTTATATATGCAGTTTGAGTTCGTGAATTAGAAGCACTGCAACTTGAAGATTTAACTCCGATTTGAGAAGCTTTGCAACTTGAAGATTTAGCTCGAATTTGAGGAGCTTCATGACTTGAAGACGTAGTCTGAATTTGACGAGCTTTTCAACTTAAAGATTTTGCTCAAATTTGAGGAGCTTACAACTTTGACATTTTGCTCGAACTTGAGGAGCTCTTTATGACTTGCAATTTAGGCTCGTGTATCAAGGCGCATATATTAACTTGCAGATTAGGCTCGTGCGTTGAGAAGCGTATTAACTTGCAGTTTAGGCGTTATTGTAGTTTAGGCTCGTGCATCGAGGAGAATATTAATTTGCATTGGTTATTTGATGGAGACTCGATTCATGTTTGCTTTTTCTTCTTCTAGCACGATATCACCTTGACGAGCCAAATCCATGACTTTCTCTTTGAAGATGATGCATTTTTTGATGGGGTGACCAATCAACCTATGATACTTGTAATAGTTTGGATCATCAATTCTCCCAACTTCATCAGGCCGCTTCATTTCGGGCAGTTCAATGAACTTCAACTTGAAGAGTTCGTCAAACAAAGCACGGCCATCGGAATCCAAGAATGTATACTTTTTTCATGCATTTCTTTCAAAGTCAAGCTTCGACTTGATTTGTCTTGCATGGAAATTGTCTTCAGAGTCTTCTTTCCAGGTGCTTTTGGTGATGTTCAAAGAAGAGACATTGATATTCATGGACTATTTTGTTTTAACTTCTGATTCAAACTTGCCCCCTTTATCGGCTTCTCGTTTGTATTCACCTTTGTGAGGCTCTTGGACAGGCAGTCGTAGGTTTCCACTTGCAGTCATGCTCAATTCTATATCATGAGCACGGGTGGCCAACTCTTCAAATGTTTTGGGCTTTGTACCTTGCAAGATGTAGCAAAGACCCAAATACATGCTTTGAATGCACATTTCAATGCTGGATGTTTCATTAAGGCGATCTTTGCAATTAAGGCTCAAGCTCCTCCAACGATTGATATAGTCAATGACCGGTTCATCCTTCAATTGCCGAAAATCTGTAAGTTCAACCATACTGATGATACGCCTTGTACTGTAGAAACGTTTGAGAAATTTTTTCTCTAGTTGCTCCTAACTATCAATGTAACTAGGCTCGAGATCTTTGTACTAATCAAAAGCATTTTCGTCGAGAGATCAAACAAACTGCTTAACAAGGTGATCACCATAAGTTCCAACATTATTGCATGTCTCACAAAGTGTGTTATATGTTGTTTCGGATTTTCTTTGCCATCAAAGTGTTGAAGCTTAGAAGGTTGATAACCAGCATGCATCTTCAATTTGTCAATTCTTTGCATGTATGGCTTTTCATATGTGAGAAAAGACTTGACTTGTGACTCCACTTTATCTTTTATTTCCCCCATTATGAAGTCTTTCAATTGATCAACGTAAATCAGGCCTTCTGAAGAGATTTGGAACTCAGTGTCCCCAACCATTTGCTTTGTGGAGGATTCACCCCTTTCTTTTGCTTCGGGAAGTTTATATGTTCTTGAGTTCATTCTCCCTCTGCCATGCTCTCCACCATATTATTTAACTTAGTAATTTGAGCAACTTGATCTTGTACGTACTTTGTCAAGCCTTCAATTGTTTTGATTAAGATTGCAAGTTGGTCTTCTATGGTCGCCATCTTTGACCTCTTGAAATTCTAGAGTTGAAAGAAAGATGTGAGAGGTAGAGATTATCCCACTAGGCATGCCAAAATTTGTAAACAATAAATTTTCGTTCCTGAAAATTATAATCAAGACAAGAAAAAAATATTGTCACAAAAGAACTTGATTTCAATATAAAATGATGTTAAAATCTCTATTTCTCCTCTGATTCTTCAGAAAAGAAATATAAACAATATTTAAACTTGACTTGAAACTTGATTCAAGGACTTGGACAACTTGTTCTTGAATTGGTGTCTTGAATTTAGATTTATGCTATTCGTCACGAACACTTATACGATTGTCACGAACAACGAATTTAGATTCTTCAACTTCAAACTTGAACTTGTTTGTTCTTGAACTTGAAAGTTGGATGAACTTGCTTGAATGCTGGCAACTTGTAGAGAATTTGTAGACTTCGATCCACAGGCTCTCTTCTGCCGCTTGTTATCAAATTTCTCTCCTCTCTTTGAACAAATGAAGACCTCTATTTATAGTAGTAGGGAGGTAGTTGTAGTGTGATTTGATTGGAACGCTTGTCGTAATCCTATTGGCTGTTTGATTAGGCTTGACATGTCACATTTCTTGACATATGACATAATTTTAATTGGCTCATCTACATGACTTGAATTGCCATGTCTCTTGACCCGTGGCATGGGCTAATAGCCATTTGGAATTTGGTCTAAAAAAGTGGGCTCATCATTGGACTTAGCTAATTAATACAATAATACAAGTCCACAACATTTATTTGGACTAATATGTGTTGAATTTAATATAGTACAAATTATTTTATGAATATTAATCTAATAAAATTTTAATACCTACAATCTCTAATTGATATCAACCCTTAAGTTGCTTGAATCAGTCTTGGTTGGAAATATGAATTCATAAGATTCATTAACAATTCACTAATAAATCTTACTATTCCAGCTCTTTTTGATTGTCTGTTTAGATTGTATCCTATCGTTTTATAATGTATTATTTATATCGTATTGCATTGTACATGTCTTACTATATCAATCTTTTGATAGACGGTGTTGTTTGTACCGTTATTAAATATTCTTCATGCTTGCTTTATAAATATTTCCTATATAATAAGTGAAGTTTTACATACTAAATATTATGAAGTACTATAAATATTGAATTTATCGACAATTCAAAAGTAAAACAATAGCGGCAATAATTGTAGACTATATATTAAAATGGCTAGCATGAAGCTAAGTATTTGTATATAGTGGCGACGAGTATTAATAAAGAAGGGATTTTAAATGATAATCTGATAATTCATGATAAACATTATATAGCAATTAATTTGATAAAAAAGAATTATATAACGTACCATTAGAGGTTAAAATATACTAAATATGTAAGAAAATATATTTATAATAACTATATTGGATAAAAGCTCACGTCACCTCAATGTCCGACACGTGGCACGAAGGTCGACAACTCTTGATAGCACACACCCCACCGATACGTGATCACACATGATGAGGCAAATTTCGAACACATTTCTGACTACTGCATGTCAATAGGCGAACCATTCTGACAACAATGATCTTTCCAGAGTACAAGAAGTAAACTGGCTAAATATATAGCTATAAATGGAGGCGGAATATTAGGGGTTGGCCGTTGCGACCATTTATTCACATGATTATGTCCTTGACTGTTATGATTAGGTGAATAACGACATACTTTTATTTAATATGCGTCATTAAACTCTGTAATCACTATATAAACCTCCCTTTCCCCCTCATATGTATCTTCTGAAAAACTCATCGGGAAAGCTATCTCCTTCACTTGTACTATAAAAAGCAATTAGAAAATTCTCTATCCCTCTTGAAGTTTGCCTATTATCTAGCAATTATTTTACGAGTCATATAGTCAAAAGTTTCATTTCCTAGGCACTCAAATAAGTTGTTTCATCCATTTATTTCTCATAAATTCTTCTATTATCATGGTTTCATTTTTGGTTAACTGGGTTCTCTATTATCTTTATACAATAATGATGCTTCTGGCCTAAAATACAAATTCAATTACTTAATCTCTGAAGTCGATTTTTTAGGTTAAATAATTTGGTGCCGAGGCAATTGTTAATTATTCCAAGACCTGTTAATTTCCACTTGTTCTTTGTCCAAAACTTTTGAATATGTAAGGAAGCGGTGAGCACTCTTCATGCAACAATTGAGTTTTCTATACTACACTCTCAATAGATGAATACACGGCTGCATTGGATGGTAATGATGCTTGCAGGGAAGGCTTCAAATCTAGCCAGCCACCGCCTCAACCTTGGGAGGCAGCAATGGCTGCCTTTGTGCCTAGGCAACAAGAATGGGTCGAGCAGTTGACTGCAACAGTTTTGAATGTAACTCCAAGAACTCTTGCTCCGGTGAGACTATGCACTAAAATGATTCGGAGACTGGAGGACTCTTGGCTGGTATGGACTTGTTAAATGGTTTTGGAGGCTTAGGTGCTGGTGGCCTAGGCCGATCTGGAGATCCAAATTCAGTCGTCATGGCAGCCGCACTCAAGGATTTTTAAGAGACACTTTAGAAGGAGTTTAGAGAGTGGATAGATCGTTATCAATCAGATACCAAGTGCTCCGCCTATCGTCAAAATATTTAACTCTGCCCTGTATTCTCAATGACTATAGAAGCCAAGCGCTGCGCCTTTACCCATCCCTAAGAAGTTCAAGATGCCAAGCTTGGCCAAATATGATGGAACAACAGACACTTGTGATCATGTTACATCATATTCAATAGGGGTGAAGGGAAACAATTTTACCAAGGAAGAAATCGAGTCCGTCTTGGTTAAGAAATTTAGGGAACCTTTATCGAAAGGTGCGCTAACCTGGTATTCCTTCCTGCTTGAAAAATTCGTTGTTCTTTTGCAAAAATAGCAAACGCCTTCATAAACGGAGGCATGATCCGTAGTTTCCTTTAATTGTGCCTCTAACTCGGCCATCTTAGCCTCAAACAAATAGCATTCTTTGACAGCTACAGTACCGACTTCATTAAAATGGGCGGAAATGTCTTTGAGTTTTTGAATCTCCTCTTCAAAATTTACCTGCTCAAAAGGAAAAGCAGCCTCACAATATTTGATTCCTCCGACTCACAGCTTCAAAATCTGTTATGAGTTGGGTAATTTCCCTCGATTTCTCAGAATTGGCTGTTACACAATGAAAGATAGTGTCGTTGGCTGTCCTCGCCTTTTTCGCCTTCGCAATGACCAAATTTTGATACGAAAAGTAAAAAAGGAATTAGCAGCTTGAATGAACGGATAAAAGAAATAAGAAGTGTGAGAATTTCTTACCTAGAAAAAACTAGCATCAAGAAAATTCATCAACTCAGTTGTCTTCGCCTCTTGAACCAATCAACTTCGGAGGACTGATGAAGGAGTCAATCATCGGGGTGGAGCGAAAGGGACATTCCATCAAATTTTTTCCTTCTAGAATGGTAATATTATGAGGTGCCTTATCTCCGAGAGTAGATGAGGGCCCAACATCTACCAGAGTTGACTGAGCAGATGGAGAGACCAATGTAGCTATAATAACTTCCTTAGAAGATCCTCGATGAGAAGAAGCTTGTTCAAAAAGAATTTCTTTCCTAGAAGACTTGACTATTGTGGAAGCCTCTGGGTTCTTAATGTCATGAAGGATTTCTTTCTCATGGAGAGGTTTAACCTTCCTGCTCCTAGACAAAAGGATATTACATTTTCACACTTCTCACCATTTCTCCTTATCTCTGAGATCTACTATTTTTGTCATTTCTTTAGAGCTTACCCGGGGACTAGAGTGATCAATAATTGATCCCTTAAGACCCTTTTCTAAGAATCGCTTATTCTTAGAGGAATTGGGCTCGTGCATCTTGGTTTCTTCTTGTCTCATCCATTTGAGCTTCTCAAGATTGGCCTAAGCCTTATCAGGTATCAGGAGTTCTTTGGATACATGGGTTCAAGGTGTAGCAAAATCATGGCTAGCGAGAGGTTTCTTTGGCCTTATTATCAGAAAACCTAAAGAAGAGGAAACATGAGTCAAACATAATGAAAATGGAAAAAACGAAAGAAGAAAGGACCACTCTATCATTACCATGACTGCTAGCCTTGATCTTCAGATTGAAAGCTATAACTCTGAACTTGCGACCAACCAGAGTAAAGGTGTCAAAAATATTTTGCACACAGGCTTCAAAATCATTCACGTTTGGATGAGAACTTAGGCAACTACGCAAAAGAAAGGTGTTGTAATTAAGTCTTGGAAGAATATTGTCACCAAAGAATGCATGAATACTTACAAGTGAAGTTCCATTTTTTTGGGAATGCAATTTTGTGGTCAGGATTGACAGTGGGAGTTGGTGTGATCACATATCACTCATACCACATCCGATCATGACATCCTTAGCGTCATTGACTACGGCATTGTTGGAACAACTATAAAGTGTGACAACTCCTCCCCAAAGGAATATGAGAGAATAAAAGTGGATGAGATGTAAAAATTCTAAGTAATACCTACCTCTTGTGCAAGATGCAAGGAAAAGACAACCCTCCATGCTCGTGGCTCGAGATGCGCAAAGAAATTCTTATAGGTGTGACACAACTCTTTTATAACTGGCTCTGCCAGTAAACAGAATCCGATGGCTAAAGGATAAGTATAATGAAAGAGCAATTGACTTTGTGGTCAGTGTTGCAAGGTGTGGCAGGAGGACAACGAACAACCAGATTTTCGTCTCATCAGCAATCAGCCTTGTCACGGGAATACGATTTGCTCCAATAGCCGAAGGAATGCGAGTAATATCTTCACCACGTGAGGATCGAGGATCAAAATCATTCTTGTAAAGCCACTTCTGGGGAATAATCTTGGAGGCCTCTCCCCCTTTCTTGATTTTATCAGGGTATTCAACCCTCTTCTTTGCCTTTTTCGCTGGTTTGAAGGGGGCTTTACCTTTGTCCTTCTTGGTCAAGATAGTAGCAAGGGAAGACAATCAACCTCTGTCTCTTCAGAGTCAATTGATGGGAATTTGAAATAAAAAAACTTCAAGTTCGTTGAAGAAGAGCGCGAGATGTTTGGAATCGTCACTTTGAGAAGTCATTAAAACAAGATAATGGTATGGAAAAGAATGAATAAAACATAGGGATTGAAAATAAACTTATGTCTAATAGGGATACTTATAGGTAACGAAATCATGATTAACTCGTTTAGTGCCCCAACAAGCGAATGAATAGAGATCGTCCATGTTTGCAAAAGTAGAAGGTGGAAATATAAGAGCCTTTCCCAATTCAAAATGGGTAGCGGTGGCGACAATCATTGTAGTTTTCCCATAAGAAAAACAATTTTCCACTTCCCAGTCAATTCCATACATGTAACTGAAAAGTGTGGGGACTATATGTATTGCGTAAAAATGTCACATCACTTCAAAGCATGACGCGTGGTGCAAGAATTCGACTACTTTCGACGACATGGGCTATGAAGACATAAAGGCTTCTTACATTGAGGGGGAAGGGAAACAACATTTTCGACTACACCAAGCTTGTAGTCAGATAATTAAGACTATGTTCGTCTCCCCATATGTAGAAGATAATACTTGGTTGGATGCTAGACAATAAATAAAGACGAGATATGAGGAGCTGACTGTTGCCAACATTTACTCACATTATCATGGCTTCGGCATTTCAAAATTGGTATAATAGCATATTCTCATAAACATGAGTCAGTAATTAAGTCTTGTAATCACTATATAAATCCCCCTTTCTCCTCTCCTAGGGATCATCTGAAAGCTATCACAATCACTTGTATAACTCAAACCAATAAGAATTGTCTCTCTTACTCCTTGTTTTCTCTTTTTCTTACTTTTTTGTCTAGTCGGAAGCTACATCTTCCGAACACACAGATAAGTTGATTCATTTGTCTAATTCCCATCAGTCCATCTATTACTATAAGTTTACTATTATATCTCGTTATAACCTAGATATAATTAGATTGTTTATGACCTATATAACAAATATAATTGGTTAATCTATCAAGCTAATTTTTAAGTTAAACATTTAGCCTTTTCACCTCCAAAATACAAATCAATCAAGCAATTGATTCTCCTAACCAAACGAAAGGTTCATTCATAAGAAAAACACTGGGCATCCCATATTAGTGAAGATTTCTTAATGGATAAAAGAAGAAAAGCTACACTAGCTCGATCTTTTTAAAAAAAGAGGCCATAAATCATCTCTCACATCAATTTTTTCAAAGGAAAAAACAACAACAGAAACAACATATCAAGTGGGATCCCACAAGTGGTGTTTAGGGAGGGAGAGTGAAAATGTACGCAGACCTCACATGCACCGAGGTGGAAAGACTGTTTTCGATAGACCATCGGCTAAACAAGGACATTTCTGAAAACAAATTTGGTAGGAAAAAAATAAAAATACTATTTTAAAGGAAACACTAACATAAAATTTTTATATAACTGATGTTGGGCATATTTTGTATGTGTTTGATATTAAATTTTCCTAACTTTTACGTGAATTTAATGTTAAAAAAACCCAATATTGTGTCAATATTGATGTTACACTAATTAACTGTGTTTAGTAATGATTTAGATGTATTTGAATTGAAAGGGAAAGAATTAATGCAAAAAGTGAAGCTAAGGACGCTGGTGAAAGTATGAAGGTATTGTGCATTGAAACTTTATCACTTTGTGGAGTTGCAAGAAGTTAAAGTGGGTCTTGGATTAATCCAATGCAAAAAATGAGCAAATTTGACTAAAATATAAAGCATGGTATCAAGTTGAGCAACTCAGCAGGAAAAAGTCAATAATTGCAAAATATAATCCTAATTGAGATTGGAAGCGAATTACTTCAATCCTATATAAAGAGAAGACTTCACGTTTGAGTCTGCTAGACACCAAGAACGGGGAACCATATCTGCGCTCTTCTCTACCAAGTTTTTCTTTCCCTTTTCCTTTTCTTTTATAGTTTGTTAGTTTTAGAGTTGTGGGATTCTCCATCTATGTTGAATTTCGGATGTTAATTTGATTTTATTAATTTATCATATTAAGTTATTTATTAAATTCTGAGCTTAATTATTTGATTCTTGATCACCAATTGAATATTATTTATGAATCTTGAATTGAACTTGAGAAAGAGAATTCTTGATTGCAATAGGATTTAATAGGGCTTGTTCTTGAACCTGGGCATCAGAGAATAGATTCGTGAATAAGGATAGGAATATACATATTCGCCTTGCTTTGTCATTATACAGGAATTATTAATGTGTTCTTGTTAACTTCTAATTCCATAGGAATATAGGCGTTGGATTAACTTGAATAAGCGAGCAGGATGTCGGAATAGTCTTTTGAGCAATATTCACCCAGTTGATTAATAACCCCGATAAATTAATTAAGTCGAATTAACTGAAGAATTCAACAGGATTGGGAGATTTCCCATAACCCTGGAACATTATATCTTATTAAACTCGACTCCGTACTTCTTCTATTTGCTAGATAATTACTTAGTTTTATTAATGAATTCTATTTTAGATTAATTCTCAATAAACTATCACAACCTTTTCTTGTTTAGATAATTTAATTGTTTGATTTAGTTAATAGTTAGTCACAAATCTCTGTGGGAACGATACTTGATCTTATCACTTTATTACTTGTCAACCACGTATACTTGCGTGTGCGTTTTGGAGCAACAAGTTTTTGCCGCCGTTGCCGGGGACTTAGAAATTAGCTATTTTTCTAGATTAGATTGTTACTTTTTCTCTAATCAAGTTTTTCTTATTTATTTATTTAATTTAAATTTTAGTTTAGTTTATTATTGTGTTATTTGTTAACATGACATCTTTGAATAAAAATTGGTCGAATGATGGTTGCTCAAATTTTGACGATATACGTCTACTTTGTGGAGGAACCCACTTGTGGAAAAATTGTCCAACTCTTTCAACTCTACGAGACTGGTTATGTGAATTTTCTACCACCTTTGATTGAAACTTTTACAAATTGTGTGGTAGTCAGTGGAATGATTGTCTTAAGTGTCATATTCCTTCCCCCAATAATTTTTGTGATGATTCTAACAATGTTTGTGAGTTTGATATGAGCGATAAAATGCAGGCTATGAGCGAAACTTGGATAATGGAGCATACCCAACTCTTAGAAGCTTGTGGGGATGTTAGGAGCGAACTTACAAATATGACGAGACAGTTTATGGAAGAAAGAGTGGCGCTCGGACAAGAGATCAGTTAATTTGGCATGGCTATTCATGAGTTGGGGGAAAATTTGTGTGAACAATTGAGGCGTCTAAGTCTCAACGACCAATTGTTGTGGATAGTGCATTTGAGGTTGGTGCGTTAGAAGAGGGGTTTGAAAAATTAATACTAGGGTCAAGTGATGAAGTGGAAAATATTTTTTTTGGAGACTCTAGTGTGTTAAAATATGATGATGTCAAAGAAAGATAAAGTTGGAGTTAGAGCGCATTGGACCTCATTCTAAGCACTTTTCGACATTATGTTTGGATGGCTACATGGGAATCGAGCCATCTGAGCTAGTAGAGGAGTCTAGGGAGGAGGAACAAGGAGCCTATATTCTAAAATTTGTGATGCCGAGGAGACAAAACGACATCCTTCATTTAAAAGCCAAGAGATGCGAGATGCAAGATGCAACATTCGTTGTATGGCTATTTTGGATTTGTTCCACCGTCTCGGGACCACAACCATAAGCTCGAAGCAAAGTTGGGGGTCCGAATCATATCTTCGAAGTGGAGACAAAAGTGATGAGTTTGTCCACGTCGTACTGCGACATTAAATTAAGCGCTTCTTGGGAGGCAACTCAAGTTTTACCGCTTTTTCGTTTAAATTTTCAACTTTTTTATTAGAAAAAGAAAAACATTTATTACTTTTGTCTAACATAGTTGAGTTGTGTGTGTATATGGAGGAATCCTTATGCCAAATATTATGATCTAAATACGAAAGGAGCAGTGCAAAGCAAGGGGATAAGGTCCCAAGGAAGTGAATTGTTGGCTTGAAAAGGTGAATTTGCAGAAGAAAGACAGAAAGTTGAGAGTTCCATGAAAAGAGTCCTGGCTTGCGCATGAGAGTGGAGACTAGGATAGAGAGTTACGGAAATTTTTTGGAAAAGTGGAGTATTTTCATCACTAACACCATTATACGGTGTTATTTTATTTCTAAGCTTCTGGGATGCCTACTTCAACGAAAACAACAGAGATCGTGGAAGCTTTCATCTACAACATGACGGAAGTTTCTTATCTCCTTACATGCTTTATATTGTTATATGTATTGAGGACATTGCACTATTTTAAGTATGAGGTGAAGATTCCTACGCTTTTGCTTATATCTTTTTATTTTGTCATTTGACATTGTTTTTATTCGTTTCGTGCGTTCTAGTTTAGTTTAGTTTTTAGTTAAAAAAGAAGCAAAACTAAGAAATTGTAAACAAGAAAATACCAAAAAATAGATTTAGTTTTTAAGTTCGTTTTTTTGTTAGTTTCCTTTAGTATAGTTAGAGTAGTTAATAATCCCCGTGATTTTTCTTTTGGCATCGGTTCTTTTCCATGGGATGTACTCTTGAACCAGATAGTTTTTATTTTTTTAGATAGTATTTTTTAGTTGTTGTAGTAGATAAGAAGGAAAGTAAAACTCGCTTTAGAGTCTAGATGCCTTATGACCCCATTTGATGCTAACATAGTTAGACCTAAGCACGTGAATTAAATGTCTTTCTTGTAAGTTTTTGAAATAAATTGTGCCAAGAAAAAAATAGAATAACCTTGTTTGTGATGCCTAAGCTCAGTTTCTTGACTCTTGTTTGCTAAGTGCTTTATGCTTTATTTTTCGAGCTTGTTTAACTGCTTTGATTAAAAGTCCGAATTGATCCATCTTCAGCGAGTCATGTGCCATTGTGTGTGTGAGGTTTTAATTGTGTTTCATATTTTTCACTTGAGTCTAGAACTTGCCCTGAATGTGGTTGAAGCGAAATCCTAGGTTTGCTCGGTTTTAAAAAATGATTATAGGCTTTCTTTGATCCGTTTGAGATTTTTATAGTCTACCCTATACTTGATTGTCCCTAGTCAGCTCCTTTGAGCCTTTATCAGTTTTATTGGTAGCCATATTACAAGCCTTGACCTATTTTGATTTGAATTTTCTATCTTTTGAATACCTTATCTCCTAGAGCACTTGCAAAAAATTGCACAATGAGCTGAAATAGCTAAAGTGGAGAAAAAAGTTGGTTAGATTGTGAAGTGGTACCAATTAGAGGTGAAAGAATTGCTTGAAAAAAAAGTATAAAAAAAGTGTGAAAAATTATTTGATAGTCTGGCCAGCTCTCAAATAGAAAAAAAAATTGAAGTTTGTGAAAGAAAAAAAGAGAATAAAAGAAATATTCTTTGTGAGCTAAAAATATTCAATGGCGTAAATAAAAAGGGAGAGACTGTGTGATGCTTGAAATTGAAAAGGGGGGGAACTTTTGATAGAAGGAGTTGCGCTAAAATTGATGTTTTGTAAGTGCTTAGGGAGGTTTAGTCACTATATCCATATTTATCCTACCTGTCCCGCAGCCTACATTACAACCTTTAATAAGTCTTATTTGATTTTGAGCTGAGCAGGCTTACATTAGTGGAGATCTACATCAAGGGCAAGCTTATGGTATTTTTGTGTGGCATGTGAACTTCTTTGTGAGAGCGAGCGAAATTCATTCAATCCTTAAAGTCCTCAAATTATTTGTGATACCTCTTGTGTGTTGGACTTATTTTCTTATCGTGAGGGCATTTGATTCAGGAAGGATATGTGATTTTATTAGACTTTTCAATCGAGGTAGGTGAGCAGGCTTGAGAAACTTGGTTGCGAAGAGTCTGTTATTGAGGTTAAGATGTTACAATTTAAGTTGTTCATTATTTTTAAATGTTTGGATATCTTTGGCATTGTAAAAAAAGAAGGAAGCGCTTGAAAAAATTCAAAACTTATATTAAATTCTTTCATACAAACATATTTAAACAAATACAAAATACATATATAAATAATATAATACGTAATTATTTTGAGTATAACTAAACAAACACTCAATAAGAATTAATGACCGTATTACAATTCCTACATTAAAAAACTCCGCATCACAATCGTTGCATTCATAATTTATGTATTGCTAATCTACATAACTAATCCTGATATTGCTAGCTAGTATATTTATAACTTTGTATTCGAACCAAATGACTCCTAATTCTCTTCCTTCTAGCAGTTGTACTACTATGTATGTATGTAATTATTGGCGTTTTTCTTCTATTTTATGTTTTAAATAAGTACTTTAATCCAAAATATTTACGATAGTTAGTATTATCTTGGTAAATTTGTAAGTACAATATAACACAATCAAACCCAATAATTAAGCAAAATGTCTAAAAACCATAATCAACAATACAGTATTTGGTTCAGTAATAAATATGAACCAATAATCCAAACAAATTGTAGGGAACAGTAATAAATAGAACGATACATCAGAAAACGATAGGGAACAGTAATCCAACAAATTGTCGAGAAAAAGCTGTAATATAAGATTTTTAATGCATCTTATAAATTCATATTTCCAACCAAGACTGCTTAAAGCTAATCAAGGGTAGATTTCAATAATCGATCTTAATCCCAGAGTGGGACTTATTTTGTACTCACTGAAGCCGGCTTCAGAGAAAAGTTTCTCCCATTCCTTCTTAGTTCTCTCTTTGGCAGCATAAAGAACCATCATCATCAAATCCATGAAATGTTGTGTTCGAACAAACTCTTGGCTTATTTGCTTTGGATTATCATCTTCCATCATCACTATGTCTATGATTATCACTTTCCCTCCTTTGTCCTTACTTGGAATTGACTCTTTGCATTTCTTCAGTATCTTCACACAATCTTCATCGCTCCAGTTATGCAATATCCACTATTGAGAGGGGAAGAGAATAACATCAAGTCAAACATATAGAGCTAATGTATTCAAGCATTTGTCATAGCCTGACTCACTCAACATGACTCAACCTCCTTTTTCTTTTGACTAACAAATCGTTAAAGCTAATGTATTCCTCATGATTACTAGGTTAATTTATTTTAAGCTTACATCATTCT
The DNA here is from genome assembly GCA_029990175.1 of Petunia secreta. Lineage (NCBI taxonomy): Eukaryota > Viridiplantae > Streptophyta > Magnoliopsida > Solanales > Solanaceae > Petunia > Petunia secreta. The sequence goes on along the minus strand of JARKIP010000222.1, from coordinate 256,384 downwards.
CAATCTTCTAGTTTGATGTATGTTTGGGTTTGAATTTCATTATGAGGGACTCAATTGTCTGATGGCCACTTTGAGTTCAACCTCTTTTAGATTACGTCAACAAAGGGGTCATATATACCTGTTTAAACTTGTCCAGTTATATGGATTAGTAAAGAAAAGAGTACACCTCCATATAAAACAATGTTCGATTAACAAATGAAACATTTTAGTAACAAAAGAAGTTTTAGCTACAGATTTGAATTGTACTGCCAAGGAGAATGGTATGATGAAGAATGGAGATCGAAACCTTTGATAGAGACCGCTTCCACATTTAATAGGTTTACTAGAATCAAATCCGTTTCCGAATAGTTATACCAAATAAAAGAAAATTAAACATTTAGATTATACCTTGAGTAAGATTGCATTAGCATGAGGAATCTCATCAAACATACTTCCTACCACAAACTCTATGTTCTCATGGCTTTTTTCCTTGAGGTCACCTATAACATGAGCAAGATCAAGAACGGTGCACTTTATCGTAGGAAAAGCTTTGGCTATAGCAGTTGCCACAATGCCTGTGCCACCTCCCACGTCGACTAAAGAAGTTAACCCCTCAAAAACATGCTTATTACTCTCAGAAATAAGAACATCAGTTATCAATCTTGAATCACTAGCCATTGCATCATTAAAAACACTTCCCCGTTGTATTTGTTTTTCCCAGGAAGATTTCCCATGTGCAGTATGAAAAGCAGTAGGGGAAGAAGAATCGTTTTGAAACCAATTACCTAACTCAAACCATGTTTTGAAATTGACAAGACTATGGTTGAGAAACAAGATTGACCTAACATTCAATGGCTCATTTTTCACGAGAAGGCGACTTGCTGGAGTAAGAGAATAGTAACAATTATGATTTTTATCATCTAAATGTTGATTTAGGAAACCCGAATGGACTAAAAAGCGCATTAGAATGGGCAAGAATGAAACTTTAGAAGGGTCGATATTGGGAAGTTGGGCTGAGAGGTCAGAAAGAGACATGGGCTTATCATATTTGTGGAGAACATCAGGAATGTCCAATTGAACAGCACATCTTACTGCAAAAGGTGTTATGTAGTTGAATATATGGTTCAAAATTTGAGCTTGAGCTTGAAGAAGCTCATGACTGGAACTAGAACTACTCTCACTTGTTGCTGACATTTCTAAGGAACTTGTTTGGTGTTTGCTTAGATTTAGAGTTAACTTGTTATCTAAAGCCATCAAAGGAATGTATTTATTGTTGGTGATTTAATAAAATATTTCAAATGATTTTACATGTGTCAATCTGGGCACATTGGTTTTTCAAAAACTATGGATGAGAGCACCTAATTTTTTGAAGTTTTGATGTGTGTCAAAAATTCTTTGCCAAGTGGAAAATTTGGCTAGACACATAAGTAGCATGCAAAAGGGTTCAAACATGCAATTTATAGGCTATGATCAGCCAAGAGCACGACCCAAAATAATCGATCCAACATTTCTTAGCCAAAACTAGATGAGGATACCCGATATAATTAAACTAACAACTTGGGACAACCTTTAAATTCATAGTTTTAATTTCGTACTTTGAAAACATACACTGAAAACATCTATTGGCCTGTTTTAGCTGCAAACAATATGTCATATAAGATATTCAAATATTTATAATTTTACCTTCTGACAAATTTTTTTTTTTTTTTAAAATTTCAATCAAAACGAATATGAACTACAACGTTCCTACGTGGAAGCTCACAGACAAAATAATAATTAAATCAATTTAGTTAAGAAGCAATAGAAAACTAACTATTCTTCAATATCTGAATATCCAAGTAGACCTTTCATCAAGAAGTAGCTTCAAGTCTCTTAGGAGTTGAGGATGTCTGCTCTTGTTCTCTTTGACCCTGCTTTCTAGAAGAAATTTTGAGGACTACCTATTGATTGACCCCGGAAGTAAAGAATGATGGTTCGGCGAGCTCTTATTCGTTCCTGGCAGACCTGTATACTCTTTTCCTTTTGCGTATAAAGGACATGGGAACTAATGGAATATCCTTCACTATTTTACTAAAAATGGAACGAAATGATCTTGTTTTGTTCCTCGGTTGAAAAGAGTTCTCATGGGAAAAAAGTATGGGGAAATGAAAAAAGACCTTGATGTCTTCGTCAAAGAGCTCATTATCTCATTTCAAGTCTGCTCCCAACCTACTGCTGTCATAGTTCCCTGGTATTAGCTTGCATTTGTTTATGGTATCTGGGGACATATTAGAGACCTTGAAAAGGTTTTTCAAACAATAAAAGTACATACGACACCATCTTTCAAGTTTTCCCAGAGTCATCAAGATGATACATGTCAAAGCTCAACTATGCAGTTTAGCATCTAGATCACACACTGTTTATCTATTAAGACTCTGAATGGGCTGACAACTTCTCAAATCCATTATAAAACCTATAGCAAACAGCTGCAAGTCATGGTTGATGTAGAATGGACTTAAGAGAATAAGAAGAAATATATAGAAGTTAGAGTTCTTTGCTTCATATAACATGATTTAAAAAATTCCTTGGTTCCAGATAAGATTCAAACAACTCTAGCTAATGAAATGCCTAGTTACATACAGCCTGATGAGTACCTTCATTACTGTTGTGATTACTTATTTAAGAGTGGAAACTCTAAACAGAGGCAAGTTCCATTTGTTCCAACTTCCTTGAACCTACACGTTCGACTCGTATAGAACATATGCGCACCTCTTAGGCCGTCGATGTCACAGCATCATGAACAGAAATACCAACAAAAACTCAACTATCTTCAGAATAATCATCAAAGCTTAAAAACAAATGTTTACATAAACCTCCTTCAGCCATTCTCAATGAGAACAAATAGAAAATGCACTTTTTAATGATCTTCTGTCTCCAATAAAATTTCACATGCTAATGCTTTGATAGCATGCTTCCACTATAGTTTCACACACTATAGAGCCTAGTTACTCCATAATCAAAATGCAAATGCACATCTTACTTCTTTATCGCCAAACAATAAACTAGAAGAGGCACTTCTTATCTCAATCTCAACCTTCTGAAAGATATGTGATTTATGAATTTGATTAGAATTTTACACCTTTACTTTCAATAGCTATAGGGTGAAACGGAGTAAAGTACTAGACTACTCACTATTCAAATTGTTATTATTATTATTACTATGATAAAAAATTAAGTACCAGTACCAATTGCTTAAAATGAGTTTATTCCTCACCTTTTCCACTCCCATCCACTTTATGCAACCATTGATTCCACAAAAGAAGGTTAAATCAAGTGTTCTATTGTTTAGAGATAAAGATAATCCAATTTCTACAAAGATGACACTAAAGTAACTATCTCTGCCTGTGTCACATTAACTTTCATTAGTGAAATAGATTTCTTTTCATTTTTCCATTTTCTTTGCAATACATTGTTTAACTTATATAGTTAAGTACCTTATTGTGTGTTGAGTGATGACAGACACATTCAGTTAGTTTGTAATAAAAATGGATATATCTGTTGTAAAATAACAGGAAATACAAGATATAGACAAGATATATATAGAGAGGAGAGGAAGGACATTTTCTTATTTACTTCCAAGTATTCAAGTGTATCTTTCATGGAGCAAAGTCTGTGCTATTTATAGGACACAAATATATTGATGTTATAAACCTATAAGTTAACAAGGTATTTGAAGAACTCATTGTATATTATTCATGTAAGTTAAACGCATATATATAATATTTTAGCATCCTAACTACGGAAAGAATTAGAAACGAAAAATCCTACACCTATCATAATCCCTATAATTATACTTTATGTATATTACAGAAAGTATGTCTAGATTCATTTTACACTCTCCCTCAAGCTGGAGCATAGATATTGATCGTGCCCAGCTTGTTACAAAGGTAAGAAACTCGAGGTCCATTCAACACCTTCGTGAACAAATCAGTTAGTTGCTCTCCCGTCTTCACATAGCTAGTGGAGATCATGTTTTCCTCAATCTTCTCGCGAATAAAATGATAATCAACCTCAATATATTTGGTACTTTCATGATACACCGAATTTGAGGCGATGTGGAGGGCAGCTTGATTGTCACACCAAAGTATAGCTGGTATATGATACTTCAATTCAATTTCTATTAAGAGATGATGTATCTACATAATCTCACATGTAGACTGCCCAATAGCTCTATACTCGAATTCTGCACTAGAACGAGATACACCATTTTGTTTCTTGCTTCCCCATGATACCAGATTACCACCAACGAAGACACAATATCCTGTAATGGATCTTCTATTAATTTTGGATCCAGCCCAATCCGCATCTGCAAAACACTCAATGCGAGAATGTCCATTATTGCTATATAGTATGCCAAGTCTAGGTGCTCCTTTTAAGTAAATGCTGCCCAATGTTTGACTGTTGGTGCAGACATGAACTGGCTAACCACACTCACTGCAAATGCAATATATGGACGAGTCACTGTGAGATAGTTTAATTTTCCAACTAATCTCCTATACCTTCCTGGGTCATCAAATGGATCGCCATCATTGTACATGAGATGCACATTGGGAACTATCAGAGTACTACAAGGCTTGGCTCCCAACTTTTCAGTTTCCATAAGAAGATCTAGAACATATTTTCTCTGTGACCGAATAATTCCTTTCTTGCTCTTAGAGACTTCTATTCTCAAGAAGTATTTTAGTTGGCACAACTCTTTCATGTGAAACTTAGCCTGCAAAAATGACTTAAGTGAAGAGATCCCTACATAATCACTTTCCGTAATGATAATGTCATCAACATATATAATAAGGAGTATAATGCCCACTACCGATCGCCTATAGAAAACTGAGTGACCGTATTTGCTCTTCTTAAGCCTAAATTCACGAACAACAACACTAAACTTGCCAAACCAAGCTCTAGGACTCTGCTTCAAGCCATACAATGACTTCCTCAAATGACAGACTTTCCCAAACTCCCCCTGAGCAAAAAGACCGGGCGGTTGCTCAATATAAACTTTTTCTCGAAGATCACAGTGAAGAAACGAATTCTTAATATCCAACTGATGCAAAGGCCAATGCTGAGAAGCAGCAAAGGATATAAATAAGCGGACAGAAGTCAATTTGGGTACTGAAGAGAAAGTGTCTGAATAATCTACACCATAAGTCTGAGCATATCATTTAGCCACAAGTTTAGCCTTAAGTCTAGCCACAGAACTATCTGCATTAACTTTCACTGCAAAGATTTATTTACATCCTACTGCCTTCTTTCCCTTGGGTAAATTCACCAAATCCCAAGTGTGATTTTCATCCAAGGCATGTATCTCCTCAAACATTGCATCACACCAGCCAGGATGACTCAAAGCCTTTTTCACTATTTTGGGTATAGAGATACAGTCTAGAGTGGCAATCAAGGAGTTAGACGGATGGGATAAGCGGTCATAGGACATAAAATTAGTAATGGAATATGTGGATTTGCAAGTACGTGTACCTTTGCGAAGAAAAATAGGGAGGTAAGATCTTCCAGAGAAGCAGGTGGAGTAGATGGAGGAGAATCTGATGACAAAGAAACTGGTGCAAGACATGTATCATTGGTCTTTTGCCTCCTTAAGTAAACTTGAACAATTGGCGGTTTAGCCGGCACAGATGGAGCATGTGGAATAGTCGATTGGTGCTCAATAGAGGAACTAGGAGATGTATGAATAACATCGTCTGATTGATCTATCAAATCTCTAAAGGAACTGGGAGATGTAGGAATGACATCTTCTGATTGATCTGTCAGATCTCTAGTGACCTGATAGACTAACCACTCATCTTCCTCTCATTGTCTTGTAAAAATTAGAGGTGCATAAAAGAAAGGTGCAGTCTTTGAGAATGTCACAAACTGACACCAGATATTTTCCAAGCTCTGTAGAATAACACCGATACGTCTTCTGATTGCGTAAATAACCTAGAAAAATACACGTCAGTGCCTTAGGGTCCAACTTGGTAATAGATGTCTGAACATCTCGAACATAACAAGTTCTTCCAAATACCCTTGGCTCCACTAAAAAAAATGACTTGTTTGGAAAGAGAACACTATAGGGTATACCACCATCTAGCACAATAAAAGGCATCCTGTTGATAAGAAAACAAGCCATAGAAATTTCATCAGCCCAAAACTGTTTAGGAACCTTCATGTGGAACAAAAGTGCCTGAGCTGTCTCAAGTAAATGTCTATTATTTCTCTCAGCAACTCCATTTTAGGAGGGTGTATCGACACAAGAAGTCTGGTGGAGCATCCCGTGCTGTCGCATGTAAGTTTGAAATGAGGCTATCATATATTCTCTAGCATTATCACTCCTTAATATATAAACAGAAGCATTGAATTGTGTTTTTACTTCAGCACAGATAGCACAAAAGTGAGGAAACACTTTAGAGCGAATTTTCATAAAGTAAATCCATGTCATCCGGGAGAAATCATCCACAAATGTGATAAAATAACTGTGTCCAGTTTTAGAAACAACAAGACATGGTCCTCAAATATCAGAATGAACTAACTCAAAAGCCAACTCAGCTCTCTTTTTAACCCTTTGACCCAACTATGTACGAGTATATTTTGCATATTGGCACGAATCACATTCTAATGAAGAAACATTATGAAACTGGGGACAAAGCTTCTTCAACATAGAGAGAGAGGGATGACTTAACCGACAATGTGCTTCAAATGGAGACATGACACTAGAACAAGCAACAGATTTAGGGACCCAATTACCAAAGATGTAGAGATCATAAGATAGACGTCCTGTAGCAATAGTTTGCTTCTTCATAGAATCCTGAATCAGAAAATGATTGGGAAAGAATGATATAGAGCAATTTAGGTCTCTAGTAAGCCTACTCATATAGATTACATTAAATGCAAGGTTAGGTAGACTTAACACTGATGAAAGGTTTATAGCAAGGGTTAGTACAACAGTCCCAGACCCGACAATGTTATAGGTTGACTCATCAGCTACGGTTACGGGAGATGGTGCTTTGTGTGATCGAAAGCTAGAAAAAATATTAAGGTTTACCTGTTATATGATTTGTGGCACCAAAATCAATAACCCATCTACTTGAAGAAGAGATAAGACATACTTTGTTTGATCCAGCAAAGGTAGTAATAGAATTGCTTCGAACCGAAATTATTTTATCAAAGTCCATTCTCATAGTATAAGAAGATCACCAAAATTCCACATGTATAAGTATACCCAATCAATTCCGAGACCAAAATCAATTAAGTAAACATCCAGACCATAACAACACGCAACAGGAGTTCTCACTCAGTTAAACAAAATCGAGTTCAAGGAAAATACCCCAAGAGAAATTAATTCCAAAATTGAAGTAGAACAAAATTATTCCAAATGACCAGAAAATTATTCCAGTTGAACCAATTACGAACTTAAGATTAAAACATGAGTGAATGTTGCCAAAATGCACCTGGAGCAGCCAAACCAAATATATAAGACTGAGCACCAAAGATTCAAACTCAAAGCTGCAAGAATCTTCTATAATCAGCAACAAAAGATACATCAAAAGAGATGGAACACCCAAAAGAACAATGTGAACCTGACACAGTAGTAATTGAATCTGATTAAAGAATTTCCTTCTCCAAAACGTGGTTCAATAAGCAGAAAAACACCACAGGCTGATCGAAAATCGGAAAGCGACTTCAAGGCATGAAATCCGACCTTAATTTATCCGGGCACGCGCCTCCACGCACGGGTTACAGCGGGCTGCCAGAATTTTCTTCACCACTACGTGAGATGCACGTGCATCTCGTCCGGCCACTGACTTCAGTGTAAAGGAAGATCAGATGGAGACGGTCCTCCCAAGGTTGGTGAAATTTAAATTTTCAACTACATTGATAGGCAATAAACTTTCCGGCGAGATATCACTGTTTTTTGGCAAGGTTTTGACCCAACTCTAGATCTGATGCCATATAAGTTAACTAGGTATTTGGAGAACTCATTGTATATTATTCATGTATGTTAAACACATATATACCATATTTGTAGCATCCTAACTATTGAAAGAATTAGAAAAGGAAAATCCTACATCTATCATAATCCCTATAATTGTGCTTTATGTATATTACAAAAAGTATGTCTAAATTCAATTTTTACAAAACCATTCCAAAGGTTATAGGAGTTTGTGGTAACTTAATGAGAAATAAATTGGTAACTAATAGGGAGTTAAGTGATAGAACTAAATGAAGAATTAAGTCTCCAATGGTTCAAGAAATGTGATGAATAGGAAAGACAAATGGACATCAATATTTCCGAATATTTTATAACACTCCCCTTTGGATGTCCAGTTGGAAGATAAAGTGCCTCGTTAAAACCTCACTAGGAAAAACCCAGTGGAAAATAACTAGTGAAGAAAACAGATTACACTTATCCTGTAATACGCATTGAGAGTTGCCTCATTAAAAATCTTACAAGGAAAATCTAATTGGGACAAAACTTTGTTTAGGGAAAAAGAGTGCAGCGCGTATCTTACTCCCCCTGATGAAAATATCATTTAACATCATGAAAACGACACATTCAAATCTTGTATCTTTGCTTCTCAAATATTGAGGTTGGCAATGACTTAGTGAACATATCCGCTATTACTGGAATGAATTCTTCAATGTTAATTTCATCGTTCTTTTGAAGATCATTTGAAATGACATCGGTCAGTCGTTTTGGAAATTAGGACTCCGATTGGCGTGCCGATAATTTTAAAATATTCGTAAGATTCATTAAGACCTGTCTGTAAAATTTGAGGTAAATCGGACCTCGTTTGATACTTATCGGAAGAAGATTTCAGTTTTTATTGTCGATAAATATTAAAAAGAGATTTTCGAGCTCGATTTTTGTGAATGAGCTCTGATTCAAAATACGAAAGCGCCGTTAGGTTCGTATGATTATTTTTGACTTTTTTGAACTTTCGAACGTGAATTTTGAGGTTGTTCGGCTAGTTTCCGCTAAAATGCCGAAAGTTAAATAATTTTATCTGTTTCCATTTAATTTTCATATTGAGTTTTGGGAGTCGGATTTGAGATCTGCCTTAGCAAGTGTGTTATATATATTTTGTATAACTTACTTGAGAAATTTGGGATCATTTCGAATCTCGTAGAGTTCAGTTTTAATTTTCGTAGCGAAAAGAAAAGAAAAGAAAATAAAATAAAAGAAAAGAGAAAAGTAAAAGAAAGAAAAGGATAATAGGAAAAGAAACAAATGAAGGCGGTGGGGGGGGGGGGGGTCCTAAGAACGACGAACAGAACAGAAACAACATAAGAGCAGAAACGAGAAAATATAAAGAGAAAACTGCTAGAAATTGAGCAAAGAGTCAGAGAAAGATAAAATTTTTACCCTGAAACATTCAGGTAATGATTTTAATGCATTATTTTAGCTTATTAAGTGTGTTTAAATATATTTTGACGGTAAATTTGAATATTAGAAATCATTTTAATAAGTTCAATTAATAGTTTAAAGGGTTAATTTGACCCTGATAATGGAATTGAGTACATATTCGTACTCAGTGAGTTATGGACAACATATAAATGTAATTTATTTAGCGTTTGGTTATGTGACTTTGAACCCTTTTCATAGGTCTGGCTTGCATATTGCGTATGTGAATAGGGTATCATGTTCATAACCAGATTACCCTAAGATGTAAGGAATGGAGCCTTTAGCCTAATTTGATATATTTGCTGCTTATTGAATAAATAGGGTCGTTTGGCGGTGAATCTAAAGGATAAAGCGGTTATTGAGTAGCAATTTGAAATAAAGTAAGTGCTTGTATCCATTTCTTTGGAGGCCCTTGGCGTTGTAGATATTCTACCACGTGTTCCTTACATGTGTAGCTATCGATAGGCATACTCACTACGCCTTAGCTTTGAATTCACATTGTATATTATATGTAATTCCCTGTTGTTGGTATTGCATTATGTATATGAGCATTGTACTCTGGTTTTGAACAATGAATATACTTCTCGGTAATCGATGAGAGTCCCGAGTCGATAAAGGGTCATTATTGCATATACTTCCCGGAATCGATGAGAGTCCCGAACCGGTGAAGGGTCATTATTGCATATACTTCCCGATAATCGATGGGAGTCCCGAGCCGGTGAAGGGTCATTATTGCATATACTTCCTGGTAATCGATCAGTGTCCCGAGCCGGTGAAAGGTCATTATTACATATATCTCCTGGTAGACGATGAGAGTCTCGCGCCGGAGATAGGTATCAGGCATTTGTGACTGCATTGCATCGTACCGCATTAATCCCATCTCATTACACCACATACTGACTATTGTGTGGACTGTATTGTGTTTTATGTGTGCGGTATGTATACTATGTATGGACATATCGCAGTTTGCCTATATATTTCTGGCTCGTATCCCGAGTTGCACACCGCGACAGTATGAATATATGGATCGGGTTGCACGCCGCGACAATATGAATATATAGATCGGGTTGCACGTCGCAACAGTGTAAATATATTGATCGTGTTGCACTCCCCAACAGTATAAATATATGGATCGGGTTGCACGCCGCGACAGTATCAATATATGGATCGCATTGCACGCCACAACAGTATGAATATATGGATCGGGTTGCACGCCGCGACAGTATGAATATATGGATCGGGTTGCACGCCGCAACATGATGTATTTCTGACTGTTGATATGTTCGGGATACCTATATATTCAGGCTATCTTATATTCCTAGTTGTTAATGAGTTTATGATTCCATACGTGTTTCCAGTTATTATCTGGCTCTGCCTTTTCATAATTTAAATAAGAGGAATTTGGTTTATCTGTTTCTTTTCTCCCTGGCTAGCTATCATATTCTTTGAGGTGGCTAGTCTGCCCCCACTTATTGAGTCCTTTTGACTAACCCTTGTTTGTTGTTTGTTTCTTGTCTATCTATTTTGTTTCGGCAGGTTAGCTCCAGGATTGAGTCGCCACATTGTTCAGGAGCGAAGACGACTTCAGCCGTCAGGGTGAGCAAGCTTTTATTTCAGATGGCCACCAGTTTTATGTTTATGATTTCAGATGTATTTTGCTCCCTTCAGGAGGTATCTGTCTTCTTTGTACTCTTAGATGTCTAGTCTGGATAGCTCTAAACCTATTATGTTTGGTAGTCAGCTGTAATTTCTTTTGTACAGCTTAGAGGTATCAGTATGTCTGTGCTTTTTCTAAGTCTTGCTCTTATTTATGAATTGAATTATATTTATTTTCCTAATTTAATTGGTAAGGGATCGCCCGACGGGTCTAGCGGAGGATGTCGGGTGCTCACACGGCCTAATCGAATTCCGGGTCGTGTCAGTTGGTATTAGAGCCCGGTTTAGAGTCTATCCAGACTAAGACAGTGCCTAGTAGAGTCTCTCTGATAGGTACGTAGACGTCCGAACTTATCTACGAGAGGCTATGATGGCATTTAGGAAGTTTCAGTTCCTTCTTTTCTGATCGTGGGTCGGTCTAGGAAGCAAAAGTATTTTAATTAATTCGTTCATGGTAATTGTGAACCCTCGTGCAACAAATCAGCAAACAGTAGGAGTTTAGGACGAAGTAGTCTAGCCTGGGGCTAGAGCTACTCAAGCCCCGAGAGTTGTGGATCGTGCTAACAATTCAGTCGCGCAGGCCCTAGCTGCACGAGCTTGCGATGGGCAAGGGAGTAGGGCTTTGTGGTTCCCTTAGCTCTCTAAGATGCTTTTATGAGAATCTTGGTGACACAGATACCACAAGGACCTCTTATTCGCTAGGCAGCTTATAAGGTTGCCGCAGATGCAGATGTTCGGTCTCAGGGAGCTCCTATTTCAGTTCTTAATATTGCCGCAGTAAATTATGTTCCAGAGGCAGCATGTGTATTGCCTCCAGTTATTCTGTCTGGATAGCTAGCCCGAGTAATGGCTCGGTCCGAGAGTCTGAAGAGGCTGCATTATTTTACTCAACTGAACCTTCCGATATTCTTATGCCATGCATTAGATAATCCTTGTGTAAATATTGAAAATAAAATGATGTCAGCATATCCTTCAGGCTGCTGGTTATATCGAGCAGTATGCTGTTATTATTCTGCTTTCCAGTTTCGAGGGTCCAGCCTTGAATTGGTGGACTGCTATCTTATTAACTAACTTAGTTCGAGTTTTCTTCTAGATTCATGAAAAAGTTCCTTTCGTGCAGCCTGCGAGATGAAAAGCATCACAAATTTTAGTAGATTAGATATGGTAGCTTGTCGGATTTTAGAATGTGAGATTAAATTCTTTAGGATGGCTGGATATGTTCTAAAACTAGTCCATGAACCTTCCGAGAATGTTTAAAGATTTATTGGTGACCTTTTTCCTTCCTTGAGATCCCAAATGGCTCGAGAAATTGAGGTTGGGACTTCATTTGATGTTGTTGGTTATATTGCTCAGAGGTATTAGACATACCATAAGTTAGAGCGGGAGAGCAAGATATCCCGTGGCCCTAGTGGGAATCCATGGTACCTCATTTGGAGGTAAGAGTTCTGATTATTTTGGGAGGTCACCTTCCAGGTTATCTCAGCTTGTAGAGCGTAATTCTTAAAGTGCGCTAGTAGTTCATCAAGATAGACTCAGTTTTCTCTTTGTAGCTATAATTAATCTATCATGTTTCAATCTTTAGCGAAAAAGGGTTTTATCACTGTCATGAGTTTGGTTATATTTTGAGGAGGTTTTCCTTACTCCTATAAGTCGGCAGTCGTCCTTTCTCTCGTCATCAGGTACCTGCACAGTCGTAGGGAATTTCATTTAGATCTTAATCAACTAGACATATGCCCTCATTCGATAGAGGTCGAGAGCGTGGTTGTAGTGGTTCTTCTAGAAGTAATTATCTGGGTAGCGGCTCGGCTCAGCCGCAGAGGCAGTTCTAAAAACTACCAGTCTAGAAGGATATTGAGGTATTTGATGTCGTAGACCCAAGTATTTTTTCCTCACTAATATTTGTGTAAGCTTCGATTCTTCTGATCGATTTGGAAATGGTTGTCTTATCATGTTTCAATAGTTTTCTTGGATGTCGTTTTTATTAAGAATCGGTTGCGGTAGATGGGTGAGCTTCTTGTATTATTTATTCCTGGCATTTTGAGATCCTCCTAGTTGATCTAGTTTAAATGTGAGAAATTTGAGAGAGAATGTCAGTATTGTCTGCTTGGCATCCTGTTGTATCACTTTCTCTTATTATGTCAAGTCAGTCTATCTCTCTTTGGAATTCAGTATTGATAGGATGGTGGGATTCTTATTCGTCACCATCAGAAAGTGTTATCATTTCTTCTGGTGCAAAGTGATTAGTAAGTAATATTCGATCTACGTATCTCCTCTTTGTTCAAAACGCTAGTAAAGTCATGTTATCCCATGAGCTTATGTGGGTTATAAAAAGGTTTTCTGGTAAATTGTCAGAGCTTCCTTCTTATTGGGAGGTAAATTAGCATGGAAGTTGTTCCATAAAGCTCATTTAATATTATTTCTTCGATTGTGATTCTTTGACTAGCTTAACTCGTAAGTAGTCTAGCTCAAGTAGCCAAGTAAATAAGAAGATGAGCTTCCTAAACCTCTAATTAATATCCTCAGTCTATTACCATCTCTTGTTTTTTCGACACTAGTATGTTTGGGCGGTTAGTAGCCGCTTATGATATTCCCTGTGTTGAGCCGGAATACGTGTGTCAATGTAGTCTGGTAAGCTCATTGTTGTGTTCTAAGGCTACTAAGGGTAGTGAGAGGCGTCATTTGACCCCTTAGTTGATCCATCAGGCGGTGGTGCTTATGGAAAAGGTATGGAGTTCTGAACTCGAGAGTTGCAGCTGTTTGGCAACTCGAGAGGATAATTTGGTTGCTCAGGTCTGAGTTGCATTCTGTTTTTAGCTATGTCTTCCTAAGTCCGGCAGACTGTGCGAGGATGGTTATTTCTATTCAAGTTAACTGTATGAGCTAATGCTCTAAATGGAGGAGTCTTTCTCCAATACTGAATGCTAATATTAAATCTCTAAGGCGTTGCTGAAGCGTAAGCTATTTCTTTGTTTCATCGATCTGTTCTATATCGAAAAGTATATCGAGGAGGCGATTCATCGTCGAAATTATGTTAATCTATCGAAAATGCAGAACTCTCCTCTCGTGATCGAGGACGAATCATCTTAGTCATAATAAGCTGTGCAATGGTGTTATGATATTATCCAGACATATTCTATTCCAAAAGTTCAATGTGCGTGTTATAATTCTGATCCTATAATCAGGAGATAATGCCCGTGGAGTAGCCTATGAAGGTCGTGCAATTTCTCTTGTTATCTGTGTAAATTTTTCTTTAGACTTGGGCTCGTTCGAGAACGAACGAGAGTCTAAATGGAAGAGAATGAAACGACCTCAGCCAGCCGTTTTGGAAGTTAGGACTCCGATTGGCGTGCCGATAATTTTAAAATATTCGTAAGGTTCATTAGGACATGTATGTATAATTTGAGCTAAGTCGGACCTCATTTGGTACGTATCGGAAGAAGATTTCAGTTTTTATTGTCGATAAATATTAAAAAGAGATTTTCGTGCTCGATTTTTGCGAATGAGCTCTGATTCGAATAGTGAATTTCGAGGTTGTTCGGCCAGTTTCCGCTAAAATATCGAAAGTTAAATAATTTGACCTTTTTCCATTTAATTTGCATATTGAGTTTCGGGAGTACGATTTGAGATCTGCCTTAGCATGTGTGTTACATATATTTTGTATAACTTACTTGAGAAATTTGGGATCATTTCGAATTTCGTAGAGTTCAGTTTTAATTTTCGTTGCAAAAAGAAAAGAAAAAAAAGAAAATAAAAGAAAAAGAAAGAAAAGGATAAAAGGAAAAGAAACAAATGAAGGCGGTGGGGGGTGGGGGGGTGGGGTTCCTTAGTGTATAATCTAAGGACGACGAACAGAACAGAAACAACATAGTAGCAGTAACGAGAAAACGTAAAGAGGAAAATGCCAGAAAATGAGAAATGAGTCGGAGAAAGATAAAATTTTTACCCCGAAATATTTAGGTAATGATTTTAATGCATTATTTTAGTTTATCACGTGCGTTTGAATATATGTTGACGGTAAAAATTGGGATATTAGACATCATTTTAATAAGTTTAATTAATAAATTAAAAGGTTAATTGGACCATGATGATGGAATTAAGTATATATTCGTACTCAATGAGTTATGGGAACATATAAATGTAATTTATTTAGCGTTTGGTTATGTGACTTTGAACCATGTACATATGCCTGGCCTGCGTATTGCGTATGTGAATAGGGTATCATGTTCCTAACCGGATTGCCCTAATATGTAAGGAATGAAGCCTTTAGCCTAGTTTGATATATTTTCTGCTTATTGAATAAGCAGGATCGTTTGGCGGTGAATCTAAAGGATAAGGCGGTTATTGAGTAGCAATTTGAAATAAGATAAGTGTTTGTATCCATTTCTTTGGAGGCCCTTAGCCTTGTGGATATTCTACCACATGTTCCTTAGCGTGTAGCTGCCGATAGGCGTACTCATTATGCTTTAGCTTTGAATTCACATTGTATATTATATGTTATGCCCTGTTGTTGGTATTGCACTGAGCATATGAGAATTGTACTCTGGTTTTGAACACTGCATATACTTCCCGGTAATCGATGAGAGTCCCGAGCCGGTGAAGGTCATTATTGCATATACTTCCCGATAATCGATGAGAGTACCGAGCCGGTGAAGGGTCATTATTTCATATATCTCCTGGTAGACGATGAGAGTCCCGCGCCGAAGATAGGTATCAGGCATTTGTGACAGCATTGCATCGTACTACACTAACCCCATCTAATTGCACCGCATACTGACTATTGTGTGTACTGTATTGTGTATTATGTGTGCGGCATGTATACTATATTATGGACATATCTCAGTTTGCCTATATATTTCTGGCTCGTATCTCGAGTTGCACACCGCGACAGTATGAATATATGGATCGGGCTGCACGCCGCGACAATAAGAATATTTGGATCGGGTTTCACGCCGCAACAGTATAAATATACGGATCGGATTGCACACCGCAACAGTATAAATATATGGATCAGGTTTCACGCCGCGACAGTATGAATATATGGATCGGGTTGCATGCTGCGACAGTATGAATATATGGATCGGGTTGCACGTTGCGACAGTATGAATATTTGGATCGGGTTGCACGCCGCAACAGGGATGTATTTCTGACTGTTGATATGTTTGGGATACCTATATGTTCTGGCTATCTTATGTTCCTAGTTGTTAATGAGTTTATGATTCCATACGTGTTTCCAGTTATTATCTGGCTCTGCCTTTTCATAATTTAAATAAGAGGAATTTGTTTTATGTGTTTCTTTTCTCCCTGGCTAGCTATCCTATTCTTTGAGGTGGCTAGTCTGCCCCCACTTATTGAGTCCTTTTGACTCACCATTGTTTGTTGTTTGTTTCTTGTCTATCTATTTTGTTTCGGCAGGTTAGCTCCAGGATTGAGTCGCCACATTGTTCCGGAGCGAATACGACTTCAGTTGTCAGGGTGAACCAGCTTTTATTTCGGATGGACACCAGTTTTATGTTTATGATTTCAGATGTATTTTGCTCCCTTCAGGAGGTATCTGTCTTCTTTGTACTCTTAGATGTTTAGTCTGATTAGCCCTAAACCTAGTATGTTTGGTAGCCAGTTGTAATTTCTTTTGTACAGCTTAGAGGTATCAGTATGTCTGTGCTTTTTTCTAAGTCTTGCTCTTATTTATGAATTGAATTATATTTATTTTCCTAACTTAATTGGTAAGGGTTCGCCCGACGGGTCTAGCGGAGGATGTCGGGTGCCCGCAAGGCCTAGCCGGATTCCGGGTCGTGTCAGTTGGTATCAGAGCCCGGTTTAGAGTCTATCCAGACTAATACAGTGCCTAGTAGAGTCTCTCTGATGGGTACGTAGATGTCCGTACTTATCTATGAGAGGCTATGATGGCATTTAGGAAGTTTCAGTTCCTTCTTTCCTGATCGTGCGCCAGTCTAGGATGCAAAAGTATTTTTTTTAATTCGTTCGTGGCAATTGTGAACCCTCGTGCGATCAGCAAACAGTAGGAGTTTAGGACGAAGTAGTCTAGCCTGGGGCTTGAGCTACTCATGCCCCGAGAGTTGTGGATCGTGCTAACAACTCAGTCGCTCAGGCCCTAGCTGTACAAACTTGCGATGGGCAAGGGAGCAGGGCTTTGTGGTTCCCTTGGCTTCCTCGATGCTTTTAATAGAATCTTGGCGACACAGATACCACAAGGACCTCTTATTCGCTAGGCAGCTTATCAGGTTGCCGCAGATGCAGCTGTTCGGTCTTAGGGAGCTCCTATTCCAATTCTTAATATTTCCGCAGTAAATTATGTTCCAGAGGCAGCATGTGTTGTGCCTCCAGTTATTCTGGCAGGTTAGCTAGCCCGAGTAATTGCTCGGTCCGAGAGTCTGAAGAGGCTACATTATTTTACTCAACTGTACCTTCCGATATTCTTAAGCCATGCATTATATAATCCTTGTGTAAATTTTTAAAATAAAATGATGTCAGCATATCCTTCAGGCTATTGGTTATCGAGCAGTATGCTGTGAATTGTTCTGCTCTCCAGTTTCGGGGGTCCAGCCTTAAATTGGTGGACTGCTATCTTATTAACTAACTTGGTTCGAGTTTTCTTCTAGATTCATGAAAAAGTTCCTTTCGTGCAGCCAGCGAGATGAAAAGCATCACAAATTTTAGTAGATTAGATATGGTAGCTTGTCGGATTTTAGAATGTGAGATTAAATTCTTTAGGATGGCTGGATATGTTCTAAAACTAGTCCATGAACCTTCCGAGAATGTTTAAAGATTTATTGGTGACCTTTTTCCTTCCTTGAGATCCCAAATGGCTCGAGAAATTGAGGTTGGGACTTCATTTGATGTTGTTGGTTATATTGCTCAGAGGTATTAGACATACCATAAGTTAGAGCGGGAGAGCAAGAGATCCCGTGGCCCTAGTGGGAATCCATGGTACCTCATTTGGAGGTAAGAGTTCTGATTATTTTGGGAGGTCACCTTCCAGGTTATCTCAGCTTGTAGAGCGTAATTCTTAAAGTGCGCTAGTAGTTCATCAAGATAGACTCAGTTTTCTCTTTGTAGCTATAATTAATCTATCATATTTCAATCTTTAGCGAAAAAGGGTTTTATCACTGTCATGAGTTTGGTTATATTTTGAGGAGGTTTTCCTTACTCCTGTAAGTAGGCAGTCGTCCTTTCTCTCGTCATCAGGTACCTGCACAGTCGTAGGGAATTTCATTTAGATCTTAATCAACTAGACATATGCCCTCATTCGATAGAGGTCGAGAGCGTGGTGGTAGTGGTTCTTCTAGAAGTAATTATCTGGGTAGCGGCTCGGCTCAGCCGCAGAGGCAGTTCTAAAAACTACCAGTCTGGCAGGACGTTGAGGTATTTGATTTCGTAGACCCAAGTATTTCTTCCTCACTTATATGTGTGTAAGCTTCGATTCTTCTGATCGATTTGGAAATGGTCGTCTTATTATGTTTCAATAGTTTCCTTGGATGTCGTTTTTATTAAGAATCGGTTGCGGTAGAGGGGTGAGCTTCTTGTATGATTTATTCCTGGCATTTTTGAGATCCTCCTAGTTGATCTGGTTTAAATGTGAGAAATTTTAGAGAGTGTGTCAGTATTGTCTGCTTGGCATCCTGTTGTATCACTTTCTCTTATTATGTCAAGTTAGTCTATCTCTCTTTGGAATTCAGTATTGATAGGATGGTGAGATTCTTATTCGTCACCATCAGAAAGTGTTATCATTTCTTTCGGTGCAAAGTGATTAGTAAGTAATATTCGATCTACGTATCTCCTCTTTGTTCAAAACGGTAGCAAAGTCATGTGATCCCATCAGCTTATCTAGGTTATAAAAGGGTTTTCTGGTAAATTGTCAAAGCTTCCTTCTTATTGGGAGATAATTTAGCATGGTAGCTGTTCCATAAAGCTCATTTAATATTTATTTCTTCGATTGCGATTCTTGGCTAGCTTAACTCGTAAGTAGTCTAGCTCAGGTAGCCAAGTAAATAAGAAGATGAGCTTCCTAAAGCTCTAATTATTCCTATCATCATTCTGTTGCCATCTCTTCTTTGTGCGGCACTAGTGAGTTTGGGCGGTTAGTAGCCGCTTGTGTGACACGACCCGGAATCCGGTTAGGCCGTGCGGGCACCGGACATCCTCTCCTAGACCCGTCGGGCGAACCCTTACCAATTAAATCAGGAAAATAAATATAACAATTCACAAATAAGGACAAGACTTAAAAAAAACACAGACATACTGATATCTCTAAGCTGTACAAAAGAAATTACAGCTGACTACCTAACATACTAGGTTTAGGGCTATCCAGACTAGACATCTAAAAGTACAAAAGAAGACAAATACTTCCTGAAGGGAGCAAAATGCAACTGAAATAACAACCAATAAACTCGTGGCCATCCGGAATAAAAGCTGGCTCACCCTGATAGCTGAAGTCGTCTTCGCTCTTTTACAATGTGGAGAACTCAATCCTGGAGCGAACCTGCCGAAACGAAATAGATAGACAAGAAACAAACAACAAACAAGGGTGAGTCAAAAGGACTCAATAAGTGGGGCAGACTAGCCACCTCAAAGAATGGGATAGCTAGCCAGGGAGAAGAAACAGATAAACCAAATTCCTCTTATTTAAAGGCAGAGCCAGATAATAACTAGAAACACGTATGGAATGAAGAACTCATCAACAACCAGGAACGTAAGATAACCGAAACATATAGGTATCCCGAATATATCAACAATCAGAAATATATCCTGTTGCGGCGTGCAACCCGATCCATATATTCATCCTGTTGCGGCGTGCAACCCGATCCATATATTTATACTGTTGCGGCGAGCAACCCGATCCATATATTTATAACGTTGCGGCGTGCAACCCGATCCCCGCAACCCAGAATACGAGCCAGAAATATATAGGCAAATAAGCATTTCATGTAGAAGCAGAACAATAGTTATGTACCACAACTCTACACAATGGTATGTTATGTAATGAAATGAAATGAAATAAAATGAGATGAACTGAAATGAAATGAAATATGATGCAAAGGCTCACATGTGCCAAATGAATGGAGCGGAATCCTCTTGCTCTGAGGGCGGAATCCTCCTACTCTCAATATAATGCAATGGAGCGGAATCCTCTTGTTCAAGGGCGGAATACTCCTACCCTCAATATGATGCAATGCAGCGGAATCCTCCTGCTCCGAGGGCAAAATCCTCCTACCCTCAATATGATGCAATGGAGCGGAATCCTCCTGCTCCGAGGGCGGAATCCTCCTACACTCAATATGATGCAATGGAGCGGAATCCTCCTGCTCCGAGGGCGAATCCTCCTACTCTCAATATAATGCAATGGATGCGTATAATGCAATAATAACCCTTCACCGGCCCTGGACTCTCACCAACAGCCGGGGAGTAGATGCAAACTCACAGCCAAAGTACAATGTTCAGATCCTTAATGCAATACTAACAACAGGACATAACATATAATATATAATGTAAATCCAAAGCTAAGGCGTAATGAGTACGCCTATCGGCAGCTACAAACGTAAGGAACACGTGGTAGAAAATCCACGAGGCCAGGTGCCTCCGAAGAAATGGATATAAGTACTTAACTCTTCCAAAAGTTAGCATGGCTAATCAACAACCGCTTTATCCTTTGGTTACCTTGCCAAATGATCCCACTCTATTCAATAAGCAGAAAATTATATCAATTTAGGCTAAAGGCTTCATTCCTCACATCTTAGGGCAATCCGGTTAGGAACCTGATACCCACACGACCGGACTGTGTGTCCAATGTCCAGCCTCTATGGGACTCCAAATCACACATAACATGATCACAATATAAGCATAAGCATGTATGAGGCATAACACATGTGGCAACAATAGATATGGACTCAAAGAAATAAGAAGAAAACTTTGGATAGAATTATAGACACAACCTAGAACTTTGAATTTCCATAAAATTTTCGGCAGAGTTTCCCTTGAAACTGTATGATCCGCAAAAACAGAACTAACACTATACTACACACGGGAATGGATACCCGGATAAACTGATAACATAAACATGTTAAATGGATAACAAGATGAGATGACTGGATGACATAACAAATCCGCTGATAGAATGTCTGGACAGCACCACTGTCCTGCCTTTCGAACTAATTTTCAGAGTGTAGATCAAAGATATAGACTTCATAGTCTTCATGAAAGTTCTAGATATATGTCTTAGAATTCTGAGGATTCTTAAAGCATCTTAATATCAATTTTGTACAAGGAGTTATGATCAATATACTAACAGCTGTCCAAAGATCAAAATGATTTTCCAGATTTTGAAACGTTCTGTCTTGCTGATTCAGACGTCTTTCACCTTGGATTTTAGTACCAAATTAAGTATATACAAGGTTTCCTTGATACCACATAAGTTTCTCACAAGAAACACTAAGTTTAGAACTAAGAAAAGCTTCAAAAGCTAAAAGATACATGCCTTGCCAAAAGAAAGGTTTAGTGTTAAATACCTTTGATGCTTCTTGCTTCTAAACCTTGTTCCCTTGAATTCAACACCTTCTAAAGCTTAAAAAGATATAATACATAATTTGGGTACTTTACGTAGCCATGAAGTAATTCTAAAGCTCAAGCTATAGACGAAATTGAAGGTAGCATAACGTTACCTTAATCGCGTAGAGCATTTTGACGCAATTTGTCTTCAATTTCGAGTTAAGATTGGCGTCCTTCCTTCAAAATCATAAAACATGCTTCAATACTCATGAAGGAACTGTTTCGCTCTTGATATTTCTGGAAATGACGAGATGAGGATGGCTTTTCCCTTTTATGCTTGAAACATTTCAGTTTTAGTCCTCTTTTGCGCTTATGTCCCCTTTTCTGGCCTGACTTCTGATGCTCATATCGTTTTACCCAGATATTGTATGAACAAACCGTAAAAAGTGTTGGAAACTACAGTCCAAGACCTTCAATTTGGTATATGATATGCCCCCAAAAGACCTCATATAACACACATAATTAATTGATGAAAAAGCTTCGTTACAAGGCAATTCCTTAGTCGGTTTTTCCGCAACTTAAATCCGATTTTTCCCAAACTTTATGTTCAATATATAAACATCATAAATGGTCATATTATGACTATAAACTCACTTAAATCATTCTTAACATATCTATATAATGATATACGTCACTTTGGACATACAGAGTGTAACAATCTTCCCCCGTTAGGAACATTCGTCCTCGAATGTTAAATGAAGTACGTAGAAGCATTAAGCAACGATCTGTTACATACTTGTAGTAGTGAAGAGATGTGAAAAGTCAAATTATTTAACTTTCAGCATTATAGCGGAAGCTAGCCGAACAACCTCGAAATTCACTTTCGAAAAAGTACAAAAGTCACAAATAATCATACGAACCTAACGGCGCTTTCAGATTTTGAATCGGAGCTCGTTCACCAAAATCGAGCTCGAAAATCTCTTTTTTTGTATTTATCGACAATAAAAATTGAAACCTTCTTCCGATGCGTACCAAACGAGGACTGATTTAACTCAAATTTCACAGACAAGTCTCAATGGACCTTATGAATATTTTAAAATTATCGGCACGCCAATCGGAGTCCTAACTTTCGAAACAACTGACCGAGGTCGTTTCATTCTCCTCCACTTAAACTCTCGTTCGTCCTCGAACGAGCTTAAGTTTAAAGAAAAATTCACACGGATAACAAGAGAACTTGCACGACCTTCATAAACTACTCCACGAATATTATCTCTTGATTCCAGAGTCTGAATTATAATACGCACACCGAACTCTTGAAGCAAAATATATCTGGATAATATGATAACACCATTGCACAACTTATTCTGAGTAAGCTGATCCTTCCTCGATCACGAGAGGAGAGTTCTACATTTTCGAAACAAAGGTACACGAAACTCTAGATGGATTAGCATGATTCCACCGACAAATGACCTCGTCGATATTCTTTACGATATAGAACAAGTCGATGGAACTAAGAATTAGCTCACGCTTGAACAACGCCTTAGAGATTTAATATTAGGATTCGATATCAATTGGAGGAAGACTCCTCCACTTAGAGCATAAACTCATACAACTAATTTGAATAGAAATAGTCATCATCGCACAACCTGCTGGATTAAGGAAGACTTAGCTAAAAAGATAACGCAGCTCAGATCTGAGCTACCAAATTACTCTCTCGAGTTTCCAAATAGTTGCAACTCTCGAGTTCACAACTCCATACATTTTCTATAAGCACCACCGCCTGATGGATCAAATCAAAGGTCAAATGACACCTCTCATTACCCTTAGTAGCCTTGAAAAACAACCATGTGCTTACCCTGCCACCTTGACACGCACTCTGGCTCATCACAAGGAACATCGCAAGAGGCTACTGACCGCCTAAGCTTACCAGTGCCGAACAAAGAAGAGATGGAAACAGACTGAGGATAGAAATAACTAGAGCTATAGGAAGCTCTTCTTCTTATTTATTTGGCTATCAGAGCTCGACTATTTATGAGTCAGGCTAACCGAAGAATCGCAATTGAAGAAATAGACATTGAATGAGTTTTATGGAACAAAATCTATGTCAATTTAACCTTCCTATAAAAAGGAAACTCCGACAATTTACCAGAAAATCCTTTTATACCGAGACAAACTTGTAGAATAACATGACTCTACTAGCGTCTCGAACCAAGAGGAGACACATAGATCGAGTATTACTTACTAACCACTTTACACCGGAAGAAACAATGACACTTTCTGATGGTGACAAATAAGAATCCCATCATCCTACCGACACTGAGTTCCAAAGAGAGGTAGACTAACTTGACATTATAACAGAATGAGGCATAACAAAATGCCAAGCAAACAATACCGATACTCACTCACAAATCTCTCACATTTAGACCAAATAAATTAGTATGGTCATCATAAATGCCAGGAATAAATCATATCAGAAGCTCACCCCTCTACCGCAACCGATTCTTAATAGAAACGACATCCAAGGAAGCCATTGAAACATGATAAGACACACCATTTCCATATCGATCAAAAGAATCAAATCTTACTCACATTTAAGAGAAGAAGAAATATATGGGTGTACTACATCGGATACCTCAACATCCTGCCAGACTGTAGTTCTTAGAACTGCCTCTACGGCTGAGCCGAGCCGCTACCCTGATAATTACTTCTAGAAGAACCACTACCACCACGCTCTCGACCTCTATCGAATGAGGGCATATCTCTAGTTGATTAAGATCTATATGAAATTCCCTGCGACTGTGCAGGTGCCTGATGACGAGAAAAAAGACGACTGCCTGGTTGCCGGAGTAAGGAAAAACTCCTCAAAGGATAACCAGACTCATGACAATGATAACACCCTTTTCGTCAAAAATGGAAACTGGACAGATTATTGATAGCTACAAAGAGAAAACTGACTCGAATCTTGACGAACTACCTGCGCACTTAGCTGAGATAACCTGGCAGGTCACCTCCCAAAATAATTAGAACTCTTACCTCCAAATGCGGTACCATGGCTGCCCACTAGGGCCATGGGATCTCTTGCTCTCCTGCTCTAACTCTTTCCCTCTAACTTACGGTATGCCTAATACCTTTGAGAAATATTAATAACGATATCAAATGAAGTCCCAACCTCAATTTTTCGAGCCATATGGGATCTCAAAGAAGGAGAAAGGTCATCAATAAATCTTTGAATCTCTGGAAAGGCTCATGGACTAGTTCTAATGCATATTCAGCCATTCTATAGAATTCAATCTCATATTTTGAAACACCAACAGGCTAACCGACAGGCTACCCTGTCCAATCTACTCAAACTGGTAACACTTTTCATCTTGCTCGCTACTCAAAAGGAATTTTTCCACGAATCTAGAAGAAAAATCGAACCAAGTTAGCTAAAAAGAGAGCGGTCCACCAATTCAAGGCTGGACCCTGAAATCGGAAAGTAGAATAATCAACACCATATCGCTCGATATAATCAAGAGCATGAAGGATACGCTGACATCATTTTATTTTAAAAAACTTACACAGGGATTATCTGATGCATGGCTTGAGAATATCGGAAGGTTCAACCAGATAAAATAATACAGCATCTTCGGACACTCGGACCGAGCTATTACTTGGGCTAGCGAACCAACCAGAATAATTAGTGGCGCAACACATGCTGCCTCTAGAATGTAATTTGTTGGGGCAACATCAGGAACTGGAACTGGAACAAGAACTCTCTAAGTCCGAACATCTGCATCTGTGGCAACCTGATAAGCTGCCTAGCGAATAATAGGTTGTTATGGTATCTGCGTCGCCAAGATTCTCGTAAAAGCATCGTAGAGAGCAAAGAAAACCACAAGGCCCTGCTCCCTTGCCCAATTCGAGCTCGTACAGCTGGGACCTTTGTAACTAGATCGTCAGCACGATCAAACACTATCGGGGCTTCGTCAGTGCTAGCCCCAGGCTAGACTGCTTCGTCTTGAACTCATACTGTTTGCTGGTTTATCGCGCGAGGGTTCACAATTACCACGAACGAATTAACGAAAATACTTTTGCATCCTAGACCGATGCACGATCAGAAAAGAAGGAAGTGAAACTTCCTAAATGCCATCATAGCCCCTCGTAGATAAGTACGGACATCTATGTACTTAACAGCGAGACTCTACTAGACACTGTATTAGTCTGGGTATACTCTAAACCAGGCTCTGATACCAACTGACACAACCCAGAATCCGGTTAGGCCGTGCGGGCACCCGACATCCTCCCCTAGACCCGTCGGACGAACCCTTACCAATTAAATCAGGAAAATAAATATAACAATTCACAAATAAGGATAAGACTTAAAAAAACACAGACATACTGATACCTCTAAGCTGTACAAAAGAAATTACATCTGCCTACCTAACATACTAGGTTTAGGGCTATCCAGACTAGACATCTAAGAGTACAAAAGAAGACAAATACTTTCTGAAGGGAGCAAAATGCAACTGAAATAACAACCAATAAACTGGTGGCCATCCGGAATAAAAGTTGGCTCACCCTGATAGCTGAAGTCGTCTTCGCTCCTTTACAATGTGGCGAACTCAATCTTGGAGCGAACCTGCCGAAACGAAATAGATAGACAAGAAACAAACAACAAACAAGGGTGAGTCAAAAGGACTCAATAAGTGGGGCAGACTAGCCACCTCAAAGAATGGGATAGCTAGCCAGGGAGAAGAAACAGATAAACCAAATTCCTCTTATTTAAATAATAAAAAGGCAGAGCCAGATACTAACTAGAAACACGTATGGAATGAAGAACTCATCAACAACCAGGAACGTAAGATAACCTAAAAATATAGGTATCCCGAACACATCAACAATCAGAAATAAATCCTGTTGCAGCGTGTAACCCGATCAATATATTCATCCTGTTGCGGCGTGCAACCTGATCCATATATTTATACCGTTGCGGCGTGCAACCCGATCCATATATTTATAACGTTGCGGCGTGCAACCCGATCCCCGCAACCCAGAATACGAGCCAGAAATATATAGGCAAATAAGCAATGCATGTAGAAGCAGAACAGTAGTTACGTACCACAACTCTACATAATGGTATGTAATGAAATGAAATGAAATAAAATGAGATGAAATGAAATGAAATGAAATATGATGCAAAGGGTCACATGTGCCAAATGAATGGAGCGGAATCCTCCTGCTCCGAGGGCGGAATCCTCCTACCCTCAATATGATGCAATGGATGCGATATAATGTAGTAATAACCCTTCACCGGCGCTGGACTCTCACCGACAACCGGGGAGTAGATGCAAACTCACAGCCAAAATACAATGTTCAGATCCTTAATGCAATACTTACAACAGGACATAACATATAATATATAATGTAAATCCAAAACTAAGGCGTAATGAGTACGCCTATCGGCAGTACAAACGTAAGGAACACGTGGTAGAAAATCCACGAGGCCAGGTGCCTCCAAAGAAATGGATATAAGCACTTACCTCTTCCAAAAGTTAGCACGGCTAATCAACAACCGCTTTATCCTTTGGTTTCCTTGCCAAACGATCCCACTCTATTCAATAAGCATAAAAATATATCAATTTAGGCTAAAGGCTTCATTCCTCACATCTTAGGGCAATCCGGTTAGGAACTTGATACCCACACGACCGGACTGTGTGTCCAATGTCCAGCCTCTATGGGGACTCCAAATCACACATAACATGATCAAAATATAAGCATAAGCATGTATGAGGCATAACACATATGGCAACATTAGATATGGACTCAAAGGAATGAGAAGAAAACTTTGGATAGAATTATAGACACAACCTAGAACTCAGAATTTGTCCCACTCTTTGAATTTCCATAAAATTTTCGGCAGAGTTTCCCCTGAAACTGGATGATCCGCAAAAATAGAACCAGCACTATACTACACACGGGAATGGATACCCGGATAAACTGATAACATAAACATGTTAAATGGATAACAAGATGAGATGACTGTATGACATAACAAATCTGCTAATAGAATGTCAGAACAGCACCACTGTCCTCCCTTTCGAACTAATTTTCAGAGTGTAGATTAAAGATATAGACTTCATGGTCTTCATGAAAGTTCTGTATATATGTCTTAGGATTCTGGGGATTCTTAAAGCATCTTAATATCAATTTTGTACAAGGAGTTATGATCAATATACTAACAGCTGTACAAAGATCAAAATGATTTTCCAGATTTTGAAACGTTTTGTCTTGCTGATTCGGACGTCTTTCACCTTGGATTTTAGTACCAAATTAAGTATATACAAGGTTTCCTTGATACCATACAGGTTTTTCACAAGAAACACTAAGTTTAGAACTAAGAAAAGCTTTAAAAGCTAAAAGATACATGCCTTGCCAAAAGAAAGGTTTAGTCTTACATACCTTTGATGCTTCTTGCTTCTAAACCTTGTTTCCCTTGAATTCAACACCTTGTAAAGCTTAAAAAAGCTATAATACAGCATTTGGGTACTTTACTTAGCCATAAAATAATTCTAAAACTCAAGCTATAGATGAAATTGAAGGTAGCATAACATTACCTTAATCGCGTAGAGCATTTTGACGCAATTTGTCTTCAATTTCGAGTTAAGATTGGCGTCCTTCCTTCAAAATCATAAAACATGCTGCAAGACTCATGGAGGAACTGTTTCTCTCTTGATATTTCTGGAAATGACGAGATGAGGATGGCTTTTCCCTTTTATACTTGAAATATTTCAGTTTTAGTCCTCTTTTGCGCTTATGTCTCTTTTTCTGGCCTGACTTTTGATGCTCATATCTTTTTATCCAGACATTGTATGAATAAACCATAAAAAGTGTTGGAAACTACACTCCAAGACCTTCAATTTGGTATATGATATGTCCCCAGAAGACCTCATATAATACACAGAATTAATTGATGAAAAAGCTTCGTTGCAAGGCAATTCCTTAGTCGGTTTTTCCGCAACTTAAATCCAATTTTTCCCAAATTTTATATTCAATATATTAACATCATATTTGGATATATTATGACTTTAAACTCACTTAAATAATTCTTAACATGTCTATAGAATGATATACATCACTTTGGACATACGTGGTGTAACATTGTGATATTCCCTATGTTGAGCCGGAGTGTGTGTGTCAAGGTAGTCTGGTAAGCTCATTGTTGTGTTCTAATGCTACTAAGGGTAGTGAGAGGCGTCATTTTACCCCTTAGTTGATCCATCAGGCGGTGACGCTTATGGAAAAGGTATGGAGTTGTGAACTCGAGAGTTGCAGCTGTTTGGCAACTCGAGAGGATAATTTGGTAGCTCAGGTCTGAGTCGCATTCTGTTTTTAGCTATGTCTTCCTAAGTCTGGCAGACTGTGCGAGGATGGTTATTTCTATTCAAGTTAACTGTATGAGTTAATGCTCTTAGTGGAGGAGTCTTTCTCCAATACTGAATGCTAATATTAAATCTCTAAGGCGTTGCTGCCTGTTCTATATCGAAAAGTATATCGAGGAGGCGATTCATCGTCGAAATTATATTAATCCATCCAGAGTCCCGTGTGTATTTGTTTCGAAAATGTAGAACTCTCCTCTCGTGATTGAGGAAGGATCAGCTTAGTCAGAATAAGCTGGGCAATGGTATTATGATATTATCCAGACATATTCTATTCCAAAAGTTCGATATGGGTGTTATAATTTTGATCCTATAATCAGGAGATAATGCCCGTGGAGTAGCCTGTGAAGGTCGTGCAAGTTCTGTTGTAATCTGTACGAATTTTTCTTTAGACTTGGGCTCGTTCGAGAACGAAGGAGAGTCTAAATCTAAATAGAGGAGAATGAAACGACCTCGGTCGGTCGTTTCGGAAGTTAGGACTCCGATTGGCGTGCCGATAATTTTAAAATATTTCATTAGGACATGTCTGTAAAATTTGAGCACAATCGGACCTCATTTGTTATGTATCCGAAGAAGATTTTAGTTTTTATTGTCGATAAATATTAAAAAGACATTTTCTAGCTCGATTTTTTCGAATGGGATCTGATTTGAAATTCGAAAGCCCCATTAGGTTCGTATGATTATTTTTGACTTTTGTGAACTTTCGAAAGTAAATTTCGAGGTTGTTCGGCCATTTTCCGCTAAAATGTTGAAAGTTAAATAATTTGACCTTTTTCCATTTAATTTGCATATTGAGTTTCGGAAGTACGATTTGAGATCTGCCTTAGCAAGTGTGTTACATATATTTTGTATAACTTACTTGAGAAATTTGGGATCATTTCGAATTTCGTAGAGTTCAGTTTTAATTTTCGTGGCGAAAAGAAAAGAGAAGA
Organism: Petunia secreta; assembly: GCA_029990175.1. Lineage (NCBI taxonomy): Eukaryota > Viridiplantae > Streptophyta > Magnoliopsida > Solanales > Solanaceae > Petunia > Petunia secreta. Next base: position 226,466 of record JARKIP010000222.1, on the reverse strand, counting down.
AAAGAAAAAAGAAAAAGAAAGAAAAGGAGAAAAGGAAAAGAAAAAAATGAAGGCGGTGGGGGGGGGGGGGGTTCATTATCATATAAGCTAAGGACGACGAACAGAATAAAAACAACATAGGAGCGAGAACGAGAAAATGTAAAGAGAAAAATGCCAGAAAATGAGAAATGAGTCGGAGAAATAAAAATTTTTTACCCCGAAACATTTCGGTAATAATTTTAATGCATTATTTTAGTTTATTACGTGTGTTTGAATATATATTGACGGTAAAAATCGGGATATTAGACATCATTTTGATAAGTTTAATTAATAGTTTAAAAGATTAATTGAACCATGATAATGGAATTAAGTATATATTCGTACTCAGTGAGTTATGGGCAACATATAAATGTAATTTATTTAGCGTTTGGTTATGTGACTTTGAACCATGTACATAGGTCTGGCCTGCGTATTGCGGATGTGAAGAGGGTATCATGTTCCTAACCGGATTGCCCTAATATGTAAGGAATGAAGCCTTTAGTCTAGTTTGATATATTTTCTGCTTATTGAATAAGTAGGATCGTTTGGCGGTGAATCTAAAGGATAAAGCGGTTATTGAGTAGCAATTTGAAATAAGGTAAGTGTTTGTATCCATTTCTTTGGAGGCCCTTGGCCTTGTGGATATTCTACCACGTGTTCCTTACGTGTGTAGCTGCTGATAGGCGTACTCATTATGCCTTAGCTTTGAATTCACATTGTATATTGTATGTTATGCCCTATTGTTGGTATTGCACTGAGTATATGAGCATTGTACTCTGGTTTTGAACATTGCATATACTTTTCGGTAATCGATGAGAGTCCCGAGCCGGTGAAGGGTAATTATTGCATTTACTTACCAATAATCGATGAAAGTCCTGAGCCGGTGAAGGGTCATTATTGCATATACTTCCCGGTAATCGATGAGTGTCCCGAGCTGGTGAAGGTCATTATTTCATATATCTCCTGGTAGACGATGAGAGTCATGCGCTGAAGATAGGTATCAGGCATTTGTGACTGCGTTGCATCGTACCGCATTAACTCCATCTCATTGCACCTCATACTGACTATTGTGTGTATTGTATTGTATTTTATGTGTGCGGTATGTATACTATATTTTGGACATTCTCAGTTTGCCTATATATTTCTGGCTCGTATCCCGAGTTGCACACCGCGACAGTATGAATATATGGATCGGGTTGCACGCCACGACAATATGAATATATGGATCGGGTTGCACGCCGCAATTGTATAAATATATGGATCAGGTTGCACGCCGCCACAGTATGAATATATGGATCGGGTTGCACGCCACGACAGTATGAATATATGGATTGGGTTGCACGCTGCAACAGTATGAATATATGGATCGGGTTGCACGCTGTAACATGATGTATTTCTGACTGTTAATATGTTCGGGATACCTATATGTTCTGGCTATCTTATGTTCCTAGTTGTTAATGAGTTTATGATTCCATACGTGTTTCCAGTAATTAACTGGCTCTGCCTTTTCATAATTTAAATAAGAGGAATTTGGTTTATCCGTTTCTTTTCTCCCTGGCTAGCTATCCTATTCTTTGAGGTGGCTAGTCTGGGGCTCCCATGTTCACCTTAGGGAATGTAGCATATTCTGCTCCCACATTCACCTAATGGAGTATATCTATTGGGGCGGGCTTATAAAGCACATAGTTTTGCCTCATTAGTCATTATTATGTCATCAATATAGTGCACTAAGACCTGAACACAATGTCTTAACCATATAAAGGCGTGTTAGACTGTAATGCATTAGGACCTGAACCAATGTCTTATCATCATGGTACATCAAAACTAGAGTCTAACGTCTTACGCTTTTATTGCTATCGGACCTAGATCAGGCAATAGTCATGAAAATAATATCTACTTTTTAGTACATCATTTTCGCTATTGACAAACAAAACAGTATGAGCATTCATATGTAAGATTCAAGAATTATGTATGTACTGGAATTTCTAGTGATTTTAGTATTACTACCTATTTAACAATTGTCACTCCCTAAAAAAATTTAACTGCGAGAGGTTTAATATTTATAGGCTCGTGACTGGTGTACAAAAAGGTACAAAATTACTTTTTAGAGAAAACTCGGAGTCGCCACTTGGTAAGTTTAAGGTGTGCCAAGTCACCAAAAGGTACCTTGGAACACCTCTGACTCGTCTAATGGTCTGCGTTAGAGATTCGGGTAAGGTTCTCAGTTGATTCTCGGGAAGGTATTAGGCACCCTCGAGTCCTGTCCAAGCACAGTTGCTTTATTATCGAAGTTTTATTTTATTAAATATGGTTGTTATATTAATGCCGTTAATTTAAATTTGTACTTTGATTCAGAAAATTTAAAAGAGTCATTCCTATCCAACCTCACAGAGGACTGGCTAGATTTTAAAAGAATTTGATTAACTTCAAAAATAATTAATTTAGAATTGGCTTATCTTATTTTAGTTTTCTTTTTGCCTAATAAGTAGATCACAAATCATACTTATCGTTTTGCCTAATTGCATGGGTCTTTTCGCTATTATCAATTTGCCTACTCGATTTAATTAAGTATAACTGCTAACTATTATTAAATGACAAATTGGAACTCCCAAATTTGCCTTAGAAAAATATGGATCATGAAAAGTATATACATACAATAGGCTGTTTATTAAATTGAAACAGTTGTATGGCCTATCTTTGAAAAGAAGAAAGATTCTACAGAAAATATACTACCGGCGCTTATTAGAAAACTAATATGTGGGCTGAAGAGTTTGCGAAAATGGGCAGTTTTAAAGTCTGTTTGCAAAGTTAACACCATTACTTTGTTTAATGATAACGATTGTATAAATAAAATAACATATGGCCAGATTTAAAGAACGTCCTAAGTTCAAAGCCTATTCGTCCAAGTTTAGAGATATTTATTTTGCATTATACTTTGCGTTCATAGTCCTATTTTTCAGCTTATTGTTTCCAAAAGAGATCCACTTTTAAATTCGAGTTTGTTAGAGTAGTCCTAAATTTGCCTACTAATTTAAAAAATCTGTCCAGATTAAGAAAACTGCATCATGTGGTTATCTTTGGCAAATAAGAAAATTTTTTGCAAAGCTAAAGCATGTCATGAACTTGAACGCTAATGAAACTTCTTTGTAAGCAAACAAATGTGCAGAATGTAAAGGAAAACTAAACATCATGCATATTCACATTTTTAGGCCTTAGCAATTTGATTTACATACAAGGAAAGCAGTAAAACAAACAAAGGTAATTGTGTTTACCTCTAAGCCAAAGATCTTGTGCAAAAGAAGAAAATGACCCCAATAAAAGCAAACAAAAGGAGCAAGAAACACAGCAAAATCAGCACCCGAACAGCTCTTAAAACAGCCTCTTAACACTCTTATTTAACCCTTAAGCTTCAAGATTTATACCCAAAAGGCCCTTGATGTAATGGCTTTTGGTTCTAAATCCTACTTTCAAACTAAACACTTTTTTTCAAGTATTTTTTAGCTCTCATTCAATGTGTTTTTCAGCTGGTAGTTGTGTGTTAAATGAGGGTATTCAATGCCCTATTTATGGCTGAAATTGAAGGCCAATAGGTGGAGTATGGACTTGTACAAAAGTACAAGCCCACACCCCTACACTTGAGTGTTTTTTTAGCCCTTTTCAAGAATGGTACAACAGCTATTAGCCACTGTTTTCAGCCACTAAACAGTCCCAAAAAGCTGAAATTATGTCCTTTAAAAGGACACCCAAACACTCATTATACTAACTAAAAGGACTAGGACCAAACTAGATGAACTAGATCAGCCCAAGCTAACTAAACTATACTAAACTAATAGCAACTAAGTTATACTTCCTAGCCTAACTGAACAAACTAGATTAAGACTTGCAACTTAGTTAGTGTTAAGTGGTGAATTATCATGTATGCTCACTGTTTTGATTAGTTTTGGCATATATGAAATTAATATCACCATGTATGTGAATGTTTAGTCATGAAATAAATGTCAATAATATGTATGCTACTTGTTCGTATATATTAATATTGTTCAATGTTAAACAAGTGTTTGGTTGTTCCATGTCCTGTTTTCTTTGTTCAAGTATGATTTCCCTTGTTCGTTTAATTTTGATTAAGAGTTGAAAGCCATTGGTTTCACAAGTTCCCTTCACTGGCTAAGCATTGAAATCGTGAAATGTGATAGTTTCAAATTTAGGTTGATTTGCTTCGATCAAACTGCGACAACGCCACAAACTACCTAAAACAGTCAGCCCCGTGACTGCTACACCATCGTACTCCACTAGTTATCTCCACAACAACTGAAACAAAAAGAAAAAAAAAACCATCACCCCAGTACAGATAACCAGAAACATCACAGCCCTCTGCTTCACGATCAACCAACAAAGTTGCACAATCATCGAAACAGCTTCTCGACATCACTGCCCCCTCCCCCCTCCGAACCTCACTGTTTCGCCCCAGTCCTCACTCATTGCACTAACGTCATCACTGCCTAATCAACAAGCATCACCATCACAGCCCCCGCCCAGCCCTCACTGCCTTAAACAGCCCCTATGCCAAACACAGCCCCGTCTCCTCCATGGAAACAGTCACAACAGAAAAGGAAAAAGAAAAAGTAAGAAGAAGAAAGAAAGAATAGAAATGGAAGGAAACGGGGTATAAGGGGACGGGTTTTTTTGGAAAATGGGTACGAGGGTGAAAGAGGGAGTGGAGAGGAAGACAAGGGTACAAAACTTACCAGAAAAAAATCAAGGTGGCCGGATTTCAAGTTTTGACCGAAACTTTGACCTCCGATCTACGCGAATCGATTCACTTTTTGAAGAAATCAATAGCTGAAATGGAAAGAGGGGGTCAAGATCTTTCGAGTGGTATATTTTTTGTATTTTTTCGGCAACCGGAGGTGGTGGCCGGCGGCGGAACAGTGGTGGTGTTGCGGCAGAGCACGGTGGGGCATTGGTTTTCCGGTAGCCTGTGTAAAAATGGGCAGAGTTTCCCCAAGCCAAGAGGCTTTAGGGTGTGTGTGAGGGAAATGGGTTGTTTTAGGCATTATATAGGCAAAAGGGGGAAGGAGGATAGCCATTGGATCATGGCCGATCCAATGGTGGAGATCACAGCAAAGTTTGACGGGCCAAAAAAATAATTGGGCTGGTGGGTCATGGGAATTGGGCTGTTCTTTTTCTACAAATGGCTATTAAAAGTCTACTTTATTTAAAGCATACACAAACTAGCTAGAATAAAAATCACACAAAATTATAATATTATCACAATTAAAACGTAAAATTACAATTAAACACATAACAAGTAATTTTTTTGCATTTTCATATTTCTTCCCATTTAATGACAATTTTGATTGAATTCCAAGACTAAAAAAAAAATTTAGAAAAAATTAGCCAAAAATCCTAAGAATCTAATACGACTATTTTGAGCAATTTTATGAATTTGGTGCCAAAATTAGGTTATTACAGCTGCCCCTCTTTGTTCGGGAACATGAAGAGTTTTCGGACAAAGAAGTAATCAACAACAAATTTTGACTTTTCAGTTCTAGCCGAGAGCATGCTCTTTCAAAATGGTGACCGCACCCTGAATTTCGGTTCTAACCAAGAACAAGGCTACCTACATATCCTCGGACTAAGGAATCAGGTCGGTGTAGTTCCTTACGTGCGGTAGCTGGGACTACCGCATTTAAACGGATACTAGACTCTTCTAGACTCACTAAGCCAACACTAGACACTCTGGACTACTAAGACAAACTAGAGACTCATCTAGACACACTTGAGGCAGATACTAGACATTCTTAGGCATAAGAAAGGCTGTCGTTGCTGATTACTGGTCACTTGCTGGTGGTCGTTGCTTTACAAGGAATGCAAATACAAGGAAAAAATGAAAAATTACAATCACTAGCCTAAATCTTCATGCTTCCTTGAGGTAAATCTTGGCTTGAAAGACAACTCTATTGCCCATTGTATGGGCAAGCAACTTATCAGAAACTTGAAATGGTTGCATCTGTACAAGCGGGTCTTGACTTGAAGCTGGGGATGGCTACTATCTTTGAGCGGGACCAACTTGAAAAAGAAGTGGTTACTATCTTTGAAGTGCAAATGGCTTGAAATGAATGTGAGTGCTATCTTCTAGCAAAACTGACTTGAAAAGAAAACGATCGCTATCTTTTAGCAGATCTTGTCATGAAAAAGAAATGACGCTATTTTTGAGCGAAACTGATTCTAAGAGAAAATGATCGCTATCTTTTAGTAGATCTTGACATGGAAAGGAAATGACGCTATCTTTGAGCGAAACTGACTCAAAAAGGAAATGACGTTATCTTTGAACAAAATTGACTCGAAAAATAAAGTGATCGCTATCTTTTAGCAGATCTTGACATGGAAAGAAAATGACGCTATCTTTGAGCGAAACTGACTCGAAAAGGAAATGATCGCTATCTTTTAGCAGTTCTTGACATGGAAAGGAAATAGCGCTATCTTTTAGCGAAACTGACTCGAAAAGGAAATGATCGCTGTCTTTTAGAAAATCTTGACATGGAAGGGAAATGACGCTATCTTTGAGCGAAACTGACTCGAAAAGAAAATGATCGTTATCTTTTAGCAGATCTTGACATGGTAAGGAAATGAACGCTATCTTTTAGCGATATTGACTCTAAAAGGAAATGATCGCTATCTTTTAGCAGATCTGGCTTGAAAGGAAATGGACGCTATCTTTTAGCGAGATTGACTCTAAAAGGAAATGATCGCTATCTTTTAGCAGATCCTGACATGGAAAAGAAATGACACTATATTTTAGCGGGGATCGACTCAAAGAGGACATGGAATTCCGTCTGATATCTAGCGCAGCTACCCCAATTCAGGTGGTCCTAGCTCTTTCTTGGAAACATAGCAAATGTCACTCCGACTTTCTGCATCGTGGATACACCTTGTTTCTGATCTTGCAAATAAGCTTGGTGATTCTTGTTCTATTCTTCACAGTAATATGAGATGAACAATGCCTAAAGCTTCTCCCAAACATGTTCACTCTTCATGATAAAATTTTGGTATGTCATTCCTCCGGCCGGATATGCGGTGCTGGGCTCCGATTATCAAGGTTGGTCATGACTCGCTGGAACTTTTCCATTGTCGAGGGTGTGGCCTGCTTGGTGGAATTAACCCTGAATCCTGAAAAATAGAGTTTTGAAATTTTCTTTTGTTGCTCATGTGAGGTTAGCGAAAAAGGGCGAGGAATTAATGGTGAGGCAAGGTATACAAAAATAGAATAAAACGCTTAAGGGCGAAAGTACAGAGAACGTCTTTCTGAAAAGGGAAACTTATCTGGCAATTTACTGGCTACCTCGATGATCATGACATGTATCTTGGGTGACCTCGTCCGACCAGTGCCACTTGTTTGTTGAGAGTTGCTCCATGGAAGATATCAAACCATAACCAAGTTGAGGTGACTCTCAAGTCGACTAGTAGTGCCCTTCCGGGTTTTCGCCAACTAGCCTCTCTCTTTAATCTTTTGCCTCTCTGTTTGTCTTGCAGCGCCTTCTCAGGTTTTCACCGGCAAGGCTTCTCCTTTTTTTTCGTTTTTTTTCTTTTTTTTTTTTTTTTTGCAATTCAATTTACAACACAAACATCTCTTTTGATTGCACCATCGACTTGTCATAAAGGAAAAATTTGACAGAAACTCTCCAAAACACATCATGAGGTGATCGCGTACAATTCACTCCCCTTTGGACATATTTTTTTTAAAAATAAAACTTTTGCCCCACTGTTTAGAATAAACTGGGGCGCTTTATTTTTCTTCCTCGACTTCGAGACTGGTATTTCAAACATCTCATGAAACATGTGAATAGAGGATATAAAAATAATAGAAGTTTGTATTTATTTTATTTTATTTATGAAATAAAATAAAAGCAAACTTCTACCCCAGTTTAGCATAAAAGAGGGATCTAAATTTCTTTTAATAGTGGTTGCAAACTTGGAGGCAAGTTTTGCGTCAATATGAAACAGGAAAGAATGAACTTTTCACTTTTACAAACACAAAGAAAATGGGGAGGAATATTGAATTCCCTCCATTTTCTAAAAAAAATAAAAACAACTTCTGTCCCAGTTTAGGATAAACTGGGGTCTCTGATTTTCTTGACATATCCCGCAAGCCTGGAGGCAAGCTTTGCGCGGATAAAAAAAGACGGGGAAAGAGGAATTTTCTGTTGTTGCGACTGCACCGGAATGGTTGCCTACATATCCTTTTGAGAGGGATCAGGCCAGAAGTAGCTCTAGGCAAATGCCCAAGTTTCTTTTGATGCTTTTCAGTTTCATTTCATTTTGGTACAATTACATTGATTCCAACTGAGAACATGCCTCAAAAGTACAATATTCAAAGTGCTAATAAGGGATACAATTTGGGATAACAAAAGAGAACAAAAGCCTTGCATTCATCCCGATTTGAAAGTCATCTTGGAGTCAAATGTAATACCTCTTGACCGCGTCTGAATTGACGGGTATTTCGGTTGTCCTGCCTTCTAGATCTGTAAGGTACAAGGCGCCATTTGGAAAGACTTTCTTTACCAGGTATGGCCCTTGCCAATTTGGAGCAAATTTCCCTTTAGCTTCTTCTTGATGAGGAAAGATTCTTTTCAAGACTAATTGCCCTTCTTTCAAGTCGCGGAGGCGCACTTTCTTGTTGTAGGCTCGGGCCATTCTTTGTTGATACAGTTGACCGTGGCAAACCGTATTGAGCCTTTTTTCGTCAATGAATGACAACTGTTCCAATCGGGTTTTGACCCACTCTGTGTCCTCAATCTCTGCTTCCACAATGATCCTGAGAGACGGTATGTCAACTTCACCAGGTGTGACTGCTTCATTTTCGTATACCAATGAATACGGGGTTGCTCCTATGGAAGTGCGCACAGTTGTGCGGTAACCAAGCAAAGCGTAAGAAAACTCCTCATGCCAATCACGAGATTCTTGTATCATTTTTCTAAGGATCTTCTTGATATTCTTATTGGCTGCTTCAACCGCGCCATTCGCCTTTGGTCAGTAAGGTGTGGAATTTCGGTGCATGATCTTGAATCTTTCACACACTTCATTCATTAAATTACTGTTCAAATTTGCCGCATTATTAGTGATGATGGTACTTGGGATACCAAAGCGACAAATGATGTTAGAATGAACAAAATCCACCACGGCTTTCTTGGTCATGGACTTGAGAGTGACAGCCTCAACCGATTTGGTAAAGTAATCTATCGCAACAAAAATGAATCTGTGCCCATTTGATGCTTTTGGTTCATTAGGCCCGGTAACATCCATCCCCCATGCTGTAAAAGGCCAAGGGGCTGACATTGTGTGCAACTCTAAAGGGGGTGAATGTATCAAATCACCGTGTACTTTGCATTGATGACACTTTCGCACAAAGGTAATGCAGTCATGTTCCATAGTAAGCCAAAAGTATTCTGCTTTGAGTACTTTCTTAGCTAGCGTGTGCCTGCTCATGTGGGGTCCACAGATTCCCGAATGCATGTCATTGAGAATTTTCATGCCTTCAGTTGCATCCACGTATCTTAGTAGTGCCAAATCGGGTGTTCTTTTGTACACCCCCCCCCACTCAAAAAGAAACCACTTGCCAGTCGTCGAAGGGTTCTCTTTTGATTGTTTTCTGCCATTGGTGGATACGTCCCATCTTGAAGGAAATTCTTAATATCAAAATACCACGGTTGACCGTCAATTTCTTCTTCAACCACATTGCAGTATGCGTGTTGGCTTTGGATCTGAATCTCTAACGGATCAATATGGGCTTTATCTGGATGGACAAGCATTGAGGCTAACGTAGCCAATGCGTCAGCCAACTCATTATGTATTCTGAGAACATGTCTAAACTTTAGAACATCGAACTTTTGGCGAAGATCGTCCATACACTGCTTGTACATGATCAGCTTAAGGTCTCGAGTTTCCCGTTCACCCTTCATTTGGCGTATCAAAAGATCTGAATCTCCGATCACCAGTATTCTTTGATGTCCATGTCTAACGCCATACGCAAACCCATTATGCATGCTTCATACTCAGATGTGTTATTAGTGCAACTAAAGCGAAGTTGGGCTGCCGCCGGATAATAATGCCCCGTAGAAGAGATGAGGACTGCTCCAATACCATGGCCTTTCGAGTTGGAAGCACCATCAAAATACATTTTCCACACATGTTCTTCGTTAATCAACTCTTCGAGCACATCTACCTCCTCATCGGGGAAGTAAGTCTTCAATGTCTCATAATCATCATCCACTGGATTTTCAGCCAAATGATCAGCAAAGGTTTGAGCTTTCATAGCAGTTTTGGTGACATAAACTATGTCAAATTCGGTGAGCAGGATCTGCCATTTTGCAAGTTTGCCAGTTGGCATTGACTTTTGAAATATGTACTTCAATGGTCCATCCAGGAAATCAGATAAGTGGTATAGGACAACAAATAATGTTTCAGCTTTTGTGCAACCCAAGTTAAGGCACAACACGGTCCTTTCCAACAAAGTGTATCTGGCCTTGCAATCTGTGAACTTCTTGCTCAGATAATAAATTGCCTGCTCTTTCTTTCCCGAGGCATCATGTTGCCCAAGTACACAACTAAAGGAGTTTTCATTGACTGACAAGTACAAAAACAATGGTCGGCCAGGCTCAGGCGGAACCAAAACAGGCTTCTTGGCACTCTTCAGTCCATGCAATTGATGCATTCTTTTTCAACAACTTGAGGATCGGCTCACATATTGTGGTAAGTTGAGCAACAAACCTACTGATGTAATTTAGCCTGTCTAGAAAGCTTTTAATATCCTTCTTGGTTCGAGGCAGAGGTAATTATTGTATTGCTTTGATCTTTGTGAGATCCAATTCAATAGCTCGCCTGCTAACAATGAAACCTAACAATTTTTCAGCAGGCATACCAAATGCACACTTGGCTGGATTCAGCTTCAGATTGTACCTACGGAGCCTTTCAAAGAACTTTCTGAGATCTCTCATATGTTCTTCAGCAGTTCTAGACTTGATAATCACATCATCCACGTACACTTCTATTTCTTTATACATCATATCATGGAAAATGGAAGTCATAGCCTTCACGTAGGTTGCCCCAGCATTTTTCAAGCCAAATGGCATCACTCTGTAGCAATAAGTTCCCCAAGGCGTAGTAAATGCCATTTTGTATGCATCATCTCTATCCATCTGGATTTGGTGATATCCAGCATAGCAGTCAACGAAAGATTGTATCTCATGTTTGGCACAATTGTCTACGAGAGTGTGAATGTTAGGCAACGGGAAATTATCTTTGGGACTTGCCATGTTCAAATCTCGATAGTCGACACATATCCTTGTTTTTTCATGTTTCTTAGGAACCGGAACAACATTTACAACCCAAGTACTGTACTGAACCAATTGAATTACTTTTGCATCCAACTGTTTCATTATTTCATCATAAATTTTCTTGATCATATCAGTTTTGAACTTCCATTGCATTTGTCTCACTGGAGGGAAACCGGGTTGAATTGGAAATTCGTGGACTATCAATTCGGAGCTCAAACCCGGCATCTCATCATATGACCATGCAAAAACATCCCGATATTCGAAAAGCACTTTCTGAATATCGTTCTTCACTTCAGGTCGGGCATACATGCTTATCTTGTTTTCCCTTAGCTCATCAAGGCTCCCAAGATTAACATCCTCTATATCAGCCAAATTGGGTTTAGGCTTGCCCTCATGGCATTCAACTTCCATGCCTATTTCAAAATCAGCCTGTTCCCCATCATATTTAATCTCGTTAGCAAATTCCTCAATGTCTTCTTCATCATTTTCAACCTCAACTATGGTTACGGAGCCGAAATCAGATTGTGGTCCCTGGATGGACGATAAGTTCCTTGAAGATGTCATGATATCAGGACCAGCAGATATATCACTACAGATAAACAAAAGTAGAATAAAATTAGTATGAACAGAGATTTGAGGGAAAACTTGGCTCTTAGGCCTTTCATTAATGAAAAAGCGTTTGAATTAAAAAAGGAAAGATGAGCAAAATAATACACTTCGCGTATTCCTTAGAATATCCAAGTGTATTCAAAAGAAAACTATAAAACAACAGTCTACCAAGACCCCTTCTTGATGGGGAAGGGAGTTGCATTCCAGTTAGTTAGGTGCACGTCTGGGCCAATGTACTGTATTGAAGCATTGCTGGAGCCTTCACCCGGCTGTACCATGTAGATTTCAAAAATGCCACCTAGATCGAATGGTGCATCTTGATGTTGACATTTGTAGCGACAGCCGTTGGTTTCATGACATAACCCACAAAAGACTAAGCGAGACACGGAATTGGCTTTGGGAGAGACCAAACTTCCGACTTCTTTTTCTTTGCGTGCTTCCGATCAGCTGCTTTTGGCTTGAAACCTAGTCCCCACGTGCCTTGCACGCCATTTGGATAAACTGGATTTACCCTGCCTTGTAGTGATGCTCCCAAGCCCTTTCCAAATTGGAAACCATGTTTTAACATTTCAGATGCCATCATAATAGACGTCTCTGACACTCTTGGGATGGGTATAGGTTTCCCTTCTGTTACTTTTTCCACATACACCACATCAGAGGTTTGATACATGATGGTCGGGCGTGTGGTGACAACTTCAAGGGCTGGTACGTCTAGACTGTTGTTAAACTGTAAGTCATCCTCTCCAAAAACTACGACAGCTTGATTGTCCCAAGTGAATTTGACTGCCTGATGGACCGTAGAAGGTACAACACAGGCCATGTGGATCCATGGTCTGCCCAATAATAGATTGTAAGATGTATCCATTTCCATGACTTGAAACTCAATGCTGAAAGTAGCAGGACCAATGGCCAACTCCTCGAACTCCACCATAAAAAGCACGAACAGCAGAGGAACTTGCCCTGATTTTGTTCATATCCACTTTTAGACTCTTCAATGTAGACAGAGGGCAAATGTTCAACCCTGCGCCGCCATCTATTAGAACACGTGTGACATAGGAGCCTTCACACTTAACTGAGACATGAAGCGCCCGATTATGACCAGTTCCTTCTGCTGGCAGCTCCTCATCGGTGAATGTCACACGATTAGTCTCAAATACTCTGCCAGCAAGTGCTTCCAGATTAGCCACAGTAGTTAGTTCAGGAATGTAGGCCTCATTCAGTATTTTCAACAGTGCATTGCGATGTGCTTCAGAGTTCATAAATAGAGACAAGAGTGATATCTGAGCTGGACTCTTTCTCAATTGCTCGACGATAGAATAATCTATCGATCTCATTTTCTTCAAAGATTCTACAGCTTCATTGTCGGACAGCGGCTCTTTGATGGGTCCTTAGTCTTTTTGACCTGGCTTTACCTTTCTCAATTCTTCCGGGGTAAAACATCTCCCAGACCGAGTTAGACCATTTACATCTGCAACAACCTCCATGATTTCCTTCCCATTGTAAGACATAATTGTCTTGTTGTAGTTCCAAGGAACGGCCTTTGTACTTTTGATAGGGAGTTGCGCTGCCTGAGTGATGACAAACGGTTCACACTTCTTTGCCTTAACCTCGAAGACCAGAGTTTTCTGTCATGATGCCCCTTGCACAATAAATGCTGGTACACGGTCATGAACTTTTTCCTGCTTTACAGCCGGAATTGTAAAACTTGGCTCAATAGCCGCATCTTGCTTTGTTTTGTTGACAACTGACGCACTTGACTTTCACCCCATTACAACAATAAATGGCTCATGACTTTTGATATCTGGAGCGGGAACAACTGGCACAATTTGCTTGGCGGCTTTCCCTTTCATGTCTTCTTCTATGCATACCATCCCTACCATGTGTATGTTGTTTTGAAGTCATGAGCTGGTAAAGGATTTTGATTCACATTTTGTGTTTCATCCCCCACGACTTTAATCTGATTGTTGTCTATCATTGCCTGGACTGCCCTTTTGAGTTCCCAGCAGGATTCTGTGTCATGTTCAGGTGCTCCAGAATGAAATGCAAAATGACATGAATGATCAACTCTTCCATTGCGGTTCCCGGGATTGGTTTCAACAAATTGGCTTCTTGTACCTTTTCAAACAAATTAGTGTAAGTTTCCCCCAATGGGGTAAACTGTCTTTTCTTTTATTGCATGTTTCTCTGTTGCATGTTTGGATGAAAACCCGGTGGACCCCGTGGTTGATAAGGCATCTCCTGCTGAGCCGGGAATTGAGCATGTGCCAAATTGTTGGCCATGAGGTTGATAGAATTGTTGTGGTGGGGGTGTCTGAATGTACCCTTGACGGTCATTGTATCTTCCATCATTTCTTCTCGGTCAAGGACCAACCATTGCCACTTCATCTTTCTTTTCTTTCTTCTTCCCAAATGCACCTGACCCTGATTGCAACGCTTGGGTAGTGGCTCTCAAAGCTGTTTGGCAGACAATCTTGCCTGTCTTGATTTCTCTCTCAATCATCTCCGCAATTCTCATTGCTTCACTGAACTGCTTCCCAATGGAAGAGGCCATTGCTTGGTAGTATGTTTCATCTGGATCAAAGGGCTCACACGCGTCGCCTGTTCACGCCACCTGTAGGCATACTCTCTGAAACTTTCACTTGGTTTCTTTGTGATCGTCTTCAAAGAATAACGATCAGGAGCAGCCTCTATTTTGTAACCATATTGGTTTAGGAATGTGTTGGCCATGTCATCAAAGGTGGCCCACTTCGAAACATCTTGTTGTACAAACCATTATGTTGCCGGTCCTCCCAAACTGTCAGCAAAGTATGCCATCAACAATTCATCCATCTCGATGCCGCTCATTTTGTTAAGGTAGATCTTCACGCAGATCCTTCGATTACTTTGTCCAGTGCACGGATCAAAATTGGGCACAACAAAACCTTCAAGCAATGGCACATGAGGGAACAAACACATGTCTTTATATGAAGTACTGGTTTTACGCCCTTGCCCTTGTATGTTTTTCACAGTTTGCTCCAGGCTTTTCAATTTCCGAGCAAAGTCATTCTCTTATGTTTTTCCCTACCTTTCGATATCAGCATGTGATTTTGGGTGGTGTCCCTGATCATACGACTCGGTTTGGCGGCACACATTACCCTGAGCTTGGTCAAATTGTTGATCACAGGCCCTTAATTATGGGTCACTGTTTGATCTTTGCAAAGTATGTCCTGCAGGAACGGTGAATGCTGTGGCAGGAACTTGGAGTTGGCCATGTTGTCCATGCTGTAGGAATTGTGCCTCAGGTTGTACAGTAGAAGGTCCAGCTGCGTTGTCAGTTTTCGGATGTGGACCAAATCCCGAAGGGTAACGGGGGTCTTCTATCACTATGGATTGCCCTTGCCTGGTGGCTGAGTATTTGTCATGAAACTAGCAGCACCTGGCGGAACAGGAGGTGCCTGAACTATTGCCAAGTTACAAACCAGCTGCATCATCGTTTCTTTCATAGTCGTAAAGTCCTCGGCCATCTTAGCCTGTTGCTCAGCTAAACAAACCAGCTTAGTGTTCTCAGTTTCCTCGACCATCGTTGTTGGAGTGTTTTCCTGAAGAGGTGCTTCAACCACTTCTGGAACAGGCAGTGGTCCCATGATTCTGGTGGACTAGGAATGTGGGGCCAGCACGCCAGTTGCTCAAGCTCTATCAAATCAAAACACGTTAGTGCAACAGGATAACATGGAACATGAATTTGCTCGTCGGCTTAACCAATGCCTAAGGTCGTTCTGCATCATCCCGAATTGGTTTAGATTAGATCCCCAAGTGTATTGCTTGATTTCTTTTTATTCTTCTCTTTTTGTTTTCTTTTTTTTCGTATATTTTTTTTCAAGTGAGGCTAGAGGGTGAAATAAATTGATACATAAAAATGAGCAAAAGATTTTCATTACTAAGAAAGAAAGAGTACATAAAGTGCTCCGGAGCACGACCAAAAGAAACATACAAATGACTGAAAAAAGTGAAAATAAATTACAACATGCTAAATTCAAAAGCGACATAAAGTACAACATGCCAAGATGTAAAATAAATGACAAAAAGCAATAATCTGCATCATCTTGGCCTGATGTATCTACTAAGGTGACCGGGGCACAAAGTCAGCTGGCTCTTCAGGGTCGAACTCGAGGGGCTCCTCGGGATCTTCCTCGGCTGGTGCCAAAAGCTGGCTCAAAACATCACGCAATATGTCCACCCCGCCGTGCTACATTCCTCTCATAATCTGGAGCTTCAATGAGGATAGTCTATTAGACGAGTTATTATGATCTATGCACATCTGAGCCAAATAGTTTACCAACTCCAACACCTATTCCTGACCTCGATCAATGGCTCTCCTTGACATGGCCATTAGCTGAAGCTGGGTCGTGGCCAATCTCAATGCATCATTCTTCAGAATCACTGTCTGATCAAGTTGTTTTTTCCAATTCGTCAATGTTCCCAAGGCACTTCTGTATGAATCCGTCGCTCTCAGCCTGGGAAGTTAGAGCGGTATCCCTCTCTGTCAATGCTCTACGATGCAAATCATGAAGACGCCTGATAGTATCTGAGTGCTGATGTGTTAAACCCTCACTTTCTGACTGAGCAGCTCTAGCGGCGTCCATCTCCGCAACTAAGCTCTGTATAGTAGCACAATATTCCTCCCCAATCTCGCGCCTAGCAAGCTGAACCTGCATATCCAACCTTGCCTCAATGTCAACCATGCCTGCTCTCGACCTCGCGGACATCTCTCTGGGTATGGGCTGGTGGTAATACCATAACTTGTACTCCTGAATGGCCTTCCCCCTAAGTCTATCCTGGACCTGTGTATTTTCTACGAGGTGCCTCCTAGTATCCCACAAGCGCAAGATATCACCTCTAATGGTAGCTGGGTGGAGAGGATAGTCTGAGACATATGCACTCATGTCCTCAACTATTGGGATCTCCTGCTTTCGACCTAACTGTCTAAGTACACGGAGAGGAGCATAAGGCTGGGATGCTGTCAAACCCATCAGAACTAGAAAAGGACGGTCTACACATATGTGCACAACTTCCCCCTTGGGAAGCCAGTTATACTGCCACAAAACCCTGTCCGGCGTGAGAGAGTTCAAGAATGACCTCCAGTCTGGCTCATTTTCTGGAAATTTATACTTCTCGATATGTTCGAGATGGTACCCAATATAATCAGTGTCACAGTATATAAGAGTATCACGAGGTGGGCAAGGGCGGACATGCTGCAAGAACCAGACCTGTAATAGGAGGTTACACCCCTCAAAGAAACCGCTTTCTCCTTTGTGGTATCGAGTCAAAGCATGAAATATACTACCCAGAATTGTCGGAATAATAGTAACATTCGGTGCTCCACCATATAAAGCTGTTATGATCCAGCTGACCTTGATAGAAAGACCTTAGGACAACGTTGCACCTAATCTTCATATTTCAGCTTGTCATGGAACTCAAATCCATGCTTTTTAAAACCATTATTAGCCCCAAAACGATCATACAGGAATTCAAATGAAATCCAGCCTCGACGAACACTAGCGATTGAGGGGTCTGTTGTAACTTGATGTTACTTAAAAAATCATACTCTTTAACCTTCTTCGGAGCAATCATGTTCTTTTTCTCAAAATCTAGCTTAACAAACACAGTTATCTCCTCGAGGGTCGGCGTCATCTCAAACCCCTTAAAACAGGAAGTATTTTGGTTTGGGCTCCAAAACCCAACTGGTACACTGATCAACTCTCGACGTGGGACAATAGGTTTATTCACAAGGTCAGTCAGAAAACTAATCTTATCCTGGACTAATTTCTTCTGCATATTATTCATTGTGTCCCACCAAGACTTCAAAGATTTATCCGATTTGGGTGGGCCATAAGTCATCATGATAGAGGGTGGAATGGCATCAGAAGGGTATTTTCTCTTGATCAACCTAGAAAATAATGCAGCATTGTACCTAATGAAAACACGTGCCAAATGTTTGAAAACCTGAAAACAACTTAAAACAACTGACCGACAGAGCAAAACAGATGCCTAAACTTCTAATTCGAAACTCCAATTTTCAACAAAACTTTGTCATTGTAACGACGTAAAGTTGACCCTAAGAGAATCGAAAAATTTTGCCATCATAACGGCATCAGGACTGACTTCAGAAAATTACCCACATTGGTATTTGTTGACACCCAATTTTGTCCCTCCTTTTTCTGAAATTGGCCATAATTCAACTTAAGGGTGCAATGTGATTATTTGTGCAAAATGTGCATTAGAAATAGGGCATTTACGTGCGTTATCCTCTATTTATATATTATATACTTCAGTTTGGTCATATTACGTAACTCTTGCATCATTTAGGCTGTTTGTCAAAACTGTGACTATTTGTGAAACTAGTACACTTATAATATTAGTGGCTATATTATATAATTACGTCATTTAGGCTACATGTCAGATTTGTTTTAATTTATGATTATTTGTGCAAATTAGTAATTATTTGTGATTATATATATTTAAATAATTTTATTTGAGTTTATTTAATAATTATTTGTGTGCATTTTATAATATATGTATATCTATATTTTAGTTTTTTACACCTTTAAGTTAAATATTGGCCAATTAAAGTGCCCAAATTCTTTTTTATTATTAATTCCTCCATATTTCAAAATTACTACCCAAAATCTTTATTTATCTTTATTTATTTTTATTTATTTACATTTTACTCAGAACCTAGCAAAATTTCCTAACCAAATACATCCTTATTATTTGAATTTTTTAAATCCCAAACCTTCTTCCTAATTCTACCTTGAATCTAGACCAAATAATAGTCTAGATACGTCTTTCCGTCCAAGTTCATTTCCCCAATCTTCTAAAATCCTCTAAATCGTTATCCATATTCTTTCCTAAACAAGTCCCTCCCCATTTTGGAAAAATTCAAAATCCCCCAAAATCCTCTCTATATCCCTCATTTCCCTCACTAATTTTATCCTAATATATTCTAAATCCCTTGATTTCTCCTAATTTCCATCCCAAAAATTATGCCCATCCCAACAACTATTTTTTTTTCCTATATACATATAAGTTAGTACACGATTTTAAAGGGAAGGGAGAAACCAGCCAACCCCGGAGGACTTTTCCTAGCCTTCTTCTCCAAATCACTAAAAAGGACACACGCACCTCACCTCTTTTCTTGCCCACCCGAACTCCCTCTCTTCACAATCAACAGGATCCACTCGTCTTTCTCATCACCCCACACCGATACACACAGAATAGACAGAATGCAGAGGCCTACCCTTATCTTCTCCCTCTCAATTTACAAAGCAGACAGAGACATATCCACAATCGGATACACACACCCATCCATTCACGTACACCAACATACCTCTGTTTGAACAGAAATAAAGAGAGATCTGGGAGATTGGGGAGGGGATACAAATCTGAGACGGGATGAGAAATCGCCATTGACACCGGTGGAAAACATCAAAAATAGGGGGGGTATCACGTGTGGTGACTCGACGCCGGCGAAACCCCTTTTTCTATTCTCTATTTCCATATCTATTTGTCTCCCTGTTTGTTCTTACTGATTTGTGTGTGAGTGTTGATTGACAGGGAAAGGAGATCGGGGACAGGGTGGCAGCGATGCCACTAGGGAATTGGTCGGAGTCGCTCCCCGTCCTCTCTGTTTGCTGCTTCGCCAGTCGGAGTTTACTGTTCCTGTTCGTCTGGAGATATTAATTTCACTTCTGTTTGATCTCATCGTTTATCGAGAATCGTGTTCCCTTGCCGCGGTTCCGCTCAATCTTTGCCCTAATGTTACTATTGTTGTTGGATTGATTCTGAATTTGACTGCTAATCTGCCCAAGTTCGTGACTGATTTGGGTTATCGTGTTTTTTCTGTGTTTTTCGCTCATATTCTGTTAAAATTGTTTATTCGGATATGTTGACTCATATTTCAGATTTACCTGCTACACTAATTGGGTTGAATCTGTTGACTACTTTGACTGCCACTTTTGAGCTTTGTTTTGTAGTTTTCTGGTGCTTTATTAATCTGTGGTCCCTACACGGGATAGCCTATGAAAAAATATATTTTTACATATATTGAGGCTACACAAGGAATTGAAGGACAATGAATTGACGGATGTTAAATCAATTATGGCCAAGGAAAATAATTACTTATTTGAGGCCTATTGACTGATTCGAACGGATACTACAATCTCATTCCCGCGTCCCTAAAACAAAAGGCTATGATGACGTGTATAAGCCGTTATTACAAACGACCCGGTGATTGAGTGATGAGACCGGTACTTGGCATGGCAACACGACCGGCCGGCGTGTTCGCAGCCGTATCGACGTCCCTAACTTCCACCCGATCCACACCTGAGCCGACACTTTTAAAAATCTCATTCTCTTTAAAACTATTATTGTTAGCATTATTATTATTTTGAATTATTATTATTATTATTACTATTATTATTATCATTATTTTCATTATCATTATTGTTCCACTAATATTATTATCATTATTATTGTATTCTTATTATTGTCAATATTATTATTTACTAACTCTTTTTCTTATATTTTGCGTGGCACACTTGGATAAATGTCTTGAAAAACGACACTTCAATCATTATTACTTCATTCACTAACTAATTTGCTTTATTTTGGTAGATACAATCCTTTAAAGAGGAAGACTATTAGTGAATTAGAACCTTTTTATCCAATCTTAACCATTATACATATCATAACAGTCGTTTATTTATTTGTCTAGTTTATTTGCTTAGTTAGTTATCTTGAATCCCAATTATAATTCCGGCCGGTAACCACATTTGGTGGGGCTCGAGAGGCGTCTAACCCCTTCCTCTCGAGTTTACTTGAACCTCTTACCAAGAATTTCTGTTTCAGAGACTACCTTTAGGAGATAATTGTTAAAAATGGCTAGAAACAAAATAGGTGACCTAATGCGCCTAGAAAATTTATTAGGTGGTGACTCCAAACGTTAACTCAAATGAGTTCACCTAGTCGAATCCGAAACCCGACTCACCCGAGTCGAGTCTAAAATCGGGTATGACAAAATGGTGACTCCGCTGGGGACATCAAGGTTCAAACCATAACAGACTTTAAATTGGGATTCTTTAATTGCTTTATTTTCTTGCCACTTATTTTAATACTAATTTTTCTTCCTTTCTTTTTTTTTTTTTTTTTTGCAGGTTTAAGGTTATTTTTAAATTCTAGAATTTTTGCGCCATATTATTGCTTAGTTGTATCCTCTTTTGTAATTGTTTATTTTGCTAATACTTCCTCCACTCTTGGAAAATTTTTACACTTGCACACACCATAAACGGTTACGTGGATCCCACGGTCGTTTCACTCTAAAAAACCATTTAGGAGGGACGTTTGGAGTATAGTTGGTCCGTGGTACTACTAACCCCTTCAAACGATCCCACCTTTTGTTGTCCGCCAGAGGAACCATATCCTTGTCTAGACTAACCCACTCTTAGAAGGTTCTTTTAGGATAACATGACATGTCCTAACTTCAGTTATTTTCGAATCTTCTAAATCTTTTTCTTTAAACCAGTTTCACTTCATAATTCTTTTATCCTTTTTTCGAAAATTTTAAACCTATCTTTCAGAATTAACTTGTTTGTTTCTCCCTTTTAAAATTTATTTTTAAAAATATTTCGATATGTGTACCATTTCCATAAATTTGCCAAATCTTTTCTTAAAACAGGTTTCACTTCATAATTCTTTTCGCATTTTTTGAAATATATCGCCTAACTCTATTAGCCTATTTTTCAAAATTACTTGTTTGATTTGTCTTTCCCTCTTTTAAAAGTTGGTAAAATATTTCAACATGTGCATCTTTTTCATGAGTTTTAATATTGTCTAGTTTATATTAATCTATCTTTCGAAACTAATGTGTTTGTTTTGTTCTTATCCTTCTAAAATCATTTTACGAAATACTTCAATATGTGTTCATCATTTTACAAAACATATGCATTTCTTTTAAAAAACTTGTGCATTTTTTAAAACATGTGCATACCATGCATAACTTCCGCCGCTCCAGGCAAGTTTTTAAATCGTACGATGGTGACGACCACCTCTTCCCTCACAAAAATCTCCTTTTAGGGGGAACTACTTGGAACCTATTTGGCCCGAGATGTTCCCGCTCCTGAGTTATCCGCTTGGGAGGATAATAAAAGCCGGTCTAGCCAACTTCATTCTTTAGTAGCAATGCTAGGAATCATGCATCATGACATATCATTAGTCGACTTTTTCTCAAGTCCAATAGGCCAACTTGTTCAAACAATCTGAACGGGTTTTTGGCCTTAAAACGTGTTAAGCATGATTTATTGGCATATACTTAAAAGATTGAACGTGCAAATATAGACCGTTTATGGGAATTATTCTGCATTCAATGCCATTGAAAGACACAAATGGTAACCGAAGAGGCATCAAAGCCGAAATTGAATCAGAAACGACTGTTTATTATTAAGCGGTTGGAATCACTCTATATTCAATGCTATTCAAACGCGCCAAAGGTAACCGATTCAATGCTATTCAAACGCGCCAAAGGTAACCTAAGACGCATTAAAGGCCCAATTTGAAGCAGAAATGACCGTTCAATAGACGGGATGACACAGAATGCACATTTATCCTTTAGGCATTATATAAAGACTTGCCATCCGTGGTTTGTTAAAAGTCCATTAGCATTTTCCTTCTAAAGTGTCTAAAGGGTTCTCAACTCATAACGACACATCTCTTCATATTCTCTATGTCATTATATTCAAAAGCTTGTGCCACACGTTGATCATTTGTTTGCAATAAAGCGAATTTTAGGCATTTTCTTCTTCCTTTTCGTATCATCCTTCACCTTTTCCAAAAGATCATGGCCATTAGAACATTTGACATGGTTGTTGAAGTCTCCCAGTTGCTAAGAGATTGGTGGGGGAAACTTAAGCATAGATCAACAAGACCAAGTTATAATAGTGTTGGGGAACCTGATTTCACTAATGGAGCAAACGACAATGAAAGGGATGATAGAGGCAGTGGTACACTATTGGGATGCGGACCGAGCAGTTTTCCATTTTGGGAGTGTAGAGTTGACACCATTACTAGAAGAAATTGGTGGGTTAACTCAATTACCATTCGAAAGTGAAGAAGTCTTGATGCCTCAGAATTTTGCACCCGAAGAGTTCTTCGAAATGGTAGGGTTTAAGCCCGAGTTATGCACGCACAATATAAGGCAGTCGGGAATTTCTCTGACTTCCCTCTACATCAAATTTGGTTATGGAGAAGCATTTCAAGAAGCCGAAGACTATTTCAACATTAACCAGGCAGATTGGCAAGAGCGAAGGGTACTTGCTTTTATCACTAGCTTCTTAGGGACTGTCGTGTTTCCAGAACGAGTTGATGTTTGTATGGTATCAATTGCCGATATCTTACTCAAGGACATCAACAAAAAATACGCTTTGGTACCAATGATTGTTGCAGAAATGTACCGAACTTTAGAAAGATGCAAAAAAGGTGCTAGCTTTTTCGAAGGTTGTAATTTACTCCTACAAATTTGGGTGATGGAACATTTGCAAAAGGTGAACAGCACAGACCAAGGCTTCCACTCCGTACCAAGAGAAAACTACATCTTAACACATACCGCCCGCATGGACAGTGCTCTTGAAAAGTGTGACCGACCAACAACCACCGAAGGCTGGCACCACAGGCTTTCTCAGTTGACATCCGAAAATATATAATAGATGTTTGACTACTTTCCCGGTGTCATAGTGATCACACGATCAGAAGGAGCTTCATTTCTTATCTTGGTTGGGTTCAGAGGAGTTCACCCATACACTCCTTTAAGGGCACTTAGACAAGTAGGGAGAAAGCAGATTGTACCTCAAATTGCAGACATCGGAAGTTTCAAAGCTGATATTTCTGGAGGAGTGATACCATTCAAAGACAAGATATTAGAACTTTGGAAAGCAAGGCATTGAATGGGGTTCGAGACTATTGGACGAGACAGGTTTGATGCAGGATATGATGAAGATTACCCAGACTGGCTCAGGAAAGACATAGCAAAGGCAGCTCAACCAAGAGCAACAAGAAAAAGGAAAAGAAATGCTGATGAATTGGAATCTGAGTGCAAGAGGCTACGCAAACAACTGGAAAAGGCACGAGATAAAATAGCAAAGAAGCAAAGTTTGGTCGAAGCAAAGAACAAAGAAAAAGACAAATGGCGCAATAAGGCAGAATTCCTGACAAAACGCATAGAGTCTATCGGTGTATGGGCTAGCGAAGGAATGGACTCTGTGGCTGTTGAAAAACTTCACCTTCGACATATCCCGGCTCCTAACCGATGCAGACAATATCATCTTCCAAGGAGACTCGTCAGGGGCAAGTTCATCTAGCGAAGATTCATCCGAAGAGGAAGAAGATGAATCTTCTAAGGATGGATCAACATAAAGAATGCTCGCTCAGGCCATGATCTGATTTTCTAGCAATGTTTAGTCCTTTCCTTCCCTTACATTGTTTCAATATCAACCATTGTAATAAAGACCAATATTTGATAAATGCAAATTCTCTTTTAGACTCCACATTTTATAGAAAATGAAATGATATATATGGCACAAAGCACTTTTCAAATCATCGTGCGTAAAACGACCCTTCATATTATAGAATGCATTTCTTATTTGATATGTGTGCATTGCGTGAAATTGGTTGATTGCTCTAGGTCTCTTTCTACCTAAGTCAATCCCTTCAAAAATCCAATCTCCTACCGAGGCACCTACTCCCTACTCTATGTCAAAATTCTGATATCTAAAATCTTTCACATCTCCAAACTATCTCTAACTCACTACCGAACTCAAAACCTATTATCCAAAGGTTGGGTTAAGTCGAATACCAAGGCAAAAGATATTTTCTGTCGCACAAGACAGTCTATTCCTTACACAACATCTTTACCACTTTGCATTTACACCAACTCCTCATCTCCTGTTTGAACAAGCATCGGTCGTTTGATAAAAATCCTTGACTTGACTGCTACATAAAGTACTTAGACAATCTCTTGTGATACATGTGCATTCTATCACCACCTCCAAATTCAAGCGCTATTTCATCATCTGCGGTCTAGGCATTCTCTTAAGCTTATGTGTCATTATTGCTTCAAGCCTTTTGTTAAATGTGACCACACAGTTTTGTGCATTCTACTGCTTTGTTACGGTTGCTTCGTACTTGAACACCGAAGTTGGTCAAGAATTTGCATTCAGGAAGCCGAAATGGCAATCCAAGCTGAAAACACCTTCCTCTGCAATAAAGTCCTTTGGACCACCAGCATATATGACACCAAGAGCATTCAGAAAATTCCATTTCCATACAATTTACATGAGAGTCACAACAAAGAAATCATATCACTATACGATCAAGCTCAAAACTTCACACTGCACCCGACTTACACAATAAACAACCTCACATCTGTCAAAACTTTCAACAACAACCTCAACGGGCTCAACACAATCAAGGATAGACCGAAATGACAAAACCTCACGTCTTTACTCTTTTAGCTTGGCCCAAAGATATTGCATCAAACAAACAAACTACTCCCCTGGATACCCATTCCTAAATTCGATTTAACAAGATTTACACTTATCACTTACACAATTAATACCATGACACCACAAGACATCCAACACTGAAACACAAAGTTCAGAGTGCGATTGACCATAGCAAGACAATGGTACAGCAAAGACCAACAAAGAGAAACTCCAACTCCCAAATCACAAACACACTTTCTACAAAGGCTTATCCATTAAAGTTAGCTTCATTACTTGCGAAACAACCTAAGACAAGTACAAACTTTGGAAAATCTCCAAATCCGGCAAAATCCAAATATCAAACCTCAGTCTGAGTATGCAAATATCTACATACTTATAGTCATCAACACACCCAATCGTCACACTAAAGGACGAGTGCAGATTTCTAGCCAATACATTTGGTGTTCAGTACCATACAACCACCTTATCTCGATGATCTGTCATGAACAATTAACTGGGGCAGAACTTTTGAGGATCCCCTCAAAAATTCCAAAAGACGCAAACTTGACACTGGGGCAGAAATTTTGAGATTCCCTCAAAAATTTCAAGAATGTCCTTATAAGAGCAACACGATAGCCCCCTTAGCACATTGCATGACACAACAATAGTACTCTATTTGTCGCACTTTACTTTACTTTTGCTTGCAGGGTATACAGCCCGAAGGGTAGACAACCTTATGAAGAAACATCATGACAAGGGAAAAATTATATAAGATATAGCAGCAGAGCGCAACACAAAGAATATGGAAGTCGACCTCCCTTGCATAACTCACAAATTTTTCTTTGATCGTAGGTTTACACAGGTACCGAGTATACCTAACAACTCTTGCAAAGCAACATTGATCAATTTGACAAGTATAGAATCCATGTCGGTGGATATATAGGGTCCGCAGCGGTGGACATGACATCAATTTGAGAAATATGGAATCCATGTCGGTGGATACATAGGGTCCGCATCGGTGGACATGACAAGCATAGAATCCATGTCGGTGGATATATAAGGTCCGCGTCTGTAGACATGACATCAATTTGAAAAGCATAGGATCTGCATCGGTGGGTATGTAGGGTCTGCGTCTGTGGACATGACATTATTTGACAAGCATAGGATCCATGTCGGTGGATATATAGGGTCTGCGTCTGTGGACATGATATCAATTTGACAGAAGCGTAGGATCCATGTCGGTAGATATATATGGTCTGCGTCTGTGGACACGACATCAATTTGAAGAGCATAGAATCCATGTCGGTGGATATATAGGGTCCGTGTCTGTGGACACAACATCAATTTGAGAAGCAACAGAAGCATAGAATCCATGTCGGTGGGTATGTAGGGTCTGCGTCTGTGGACATGACATCATTTGAAGAGGCATAGAGTCTGCATCGGTGGATATATAGGGTCTGTGTCTGTGGACACGACATCAATTTGAGAAGCAACAGAAGCATAGGATCCATGTCGGTGGATATATAGGGTCCCGCATCTGTGGACACGACATCAATTTGAAGTACATAGAATCCATGTCGGTGGATATATAGGGTCCGCGTCTGTGGACACGACATCAATTTGAGAAGCATAGGATCCATGTCGGTAGATATATAGGGTCCACGTATGTGGACGTGACATCATTTGACAAGCATAGGATCTGCGTTGACGATATATAGGGTTCGCAGTGGTGAACATGGCGGCAATGACAACAGTGCAAGGTCCGCGTCTGTGGACATGACTTCAATCTGAGAAGCATAGATTCTGCGTCGGTGGATATATAGGATCCGTATTTGTGGACTAACATGACAGCAATGAAAGAAGCATAGAGTCCATATCGATAGATATATAAAGTCTGCGTTTGTGGACAATTCAACAATTGAAGTATAAGGTTCGCGTTTGTAGGCATAGTTCAACAATTTGAAACAGAGTAAGGTCCACGTTTGTGGACATAGTTCAGCAATTTGGAGCAGTAAGATCCGCGTTTTGTGGACATAGTTCAGCAATTTGGAGCAGTAAGGTCTACGTTTGTGGACAGACCAACTATTGATCAAGCATAGAATCTGCGTCAGCAGATATATAAGGTTCGCAGTGGTTAACATGACAACAATTTGCAACAGAGCTAGGTCCGCATCGGTGGGCATAGTATTGGAAAGACGTTTGGATGAGACATCAATCAAACAAGTACAAGACACCACACGGCACAACAGGGAAGTTTACCTTACTTTATCTTTATATCTACTGCATTTATCATGATTTTGCTGCAGGGTACTCCCCGATCTCTCGACAAACCCGTGTGCCATACTCTCACGCCTGTTCCAACATCACTACCAATTATACAACCGCAAAACCTCAACACATAGAAAGCAAAGCCTAACCCTAGATACAATGCCTTTTACTACACCCGCAAGCTACATATCTTTCCGAGTTCCATGCTACAGTTCCATACTCACACCAGTGGTCTACCTAATCCCTCCGTGTCGATTGGATGTCAGTTTCGTATTCCTTCCTAATTCGTGCCCATCTGCGTCAATCGTCGCGTATTTTCGTGCTTAATCGTGCCCGCCTGCTTGAATCGTGCGCATTCAAAAAACTCGCTCCTCAAATGTCTCCTAGCTTAGTCAAGGTAATATTGAAGGTGAGATTACCCATTTATCGAGATGAAGTGGAAACTATGTCCGTGTAAACTCATCTTTATGGGTGTGTCGGGCACCAGATCTTCATAACTAGGATGATTATAAGCCTCTTTTCCCACGCTCGATCTATCAATGTTATTTCATCTCCGACAATACCTTTGCTTTATTCATCTTGCCAAAAGGCAAAGCATACACGAATCTAAACTTTACATATTTGGAGAAGTTTAGTTTTTACGTCCAAAATCGTGCGTCATAAACATCTCACACAGGCAAAATGCCATTCTAGAACTACACACGGCCTGATTCTCGTGAAGCCCGAGATATGTAGGCAACTCAGAGACCGAGGTTCGGCCAAAACACACCCCAAAACTCCCCTAATTTTTCCTACCAGCCATGACAAAATTGGTTATTCCGTCAACTATCTTTGCCCAAAGGACTCTTTCATCATCCCCGGGGCAAAGAGGGGCAGCTGTTGACACCCAATTTTGTCCCTCCTTTTTCTGAAATTGGTCATAATTCAACTTAAGGGTGCAATGTAACTATTTGTGCAAAATGTGCATTAGAAATCAGGCATTTACGTGCGTTATCCTCTATTATATATTATATACTTAAGTGTGGTCATATTACGTAACTCTTGCATCATTTAAGCTATTTGTCAAAATTGTGACTATTTGTGAAACTAGTACATTTATAATATTAGTGGCTATAATATATAATTACGTCATTTAGCCTACATGTCAAGTTTGTTTTAATTTGTGATTAATTGTGCAAATTAATAATTATTTGTGATTATATATATTTAAATAATTTTATTTGAGTTTATTTAATAATTATTTGTGTGCATTTTATAATATGTGTATATCTACATTTTATTTTTTACACCTTTAAGTTAAATATTGGCCAATTAAAGTGCCCAAATTCTTTTTTATTATTAATTCCTCCGTATTTCAAAATTACTACCCAAATTATCTTTATTTATTTTATTTATTTATATTTTACTCAGAACCTAGCCAAATTTCCTAACCAAATATATCCTTATTATTTGAATTTTTTAAATCTCAAACCGTCTTCCTAATTCTACCTTGAATCTAGGCCAAATAATAGTCTAGATACGTCTTCCCATCCAAGTTCATCTCCCCAATCTTCTAAAATCCCCTAAAATCGTTATCCATATTCTTTCCTAAACTAGTCCCTCCCCATTTGGAAGAAATTCAAAGTCCCCCAAATCCTCTCTATATCCCTCATTTCCTCACTAATTTATCCTAATCTATTCTAAATCCCTTGATTTCTCGTAGTTTCATCCAAAAAATTATGCCCATCCCAACAACTATTTTTTTTCCTATATACATATCAGCAGTACAATATTTTAAAGGGAAGGGAGAACCAGCCAACCCCGGAGACTTTTCTTAGTCTCCTTCTCCAAATCAACTAAAAAGGACACACGCACCTCACCTCTTTTCTTCTCCACCCGAACTCCCTCTCCTCACAATCAACAGGTACCACTCATCTTTCTCAACACCCCACACCCGATACACACAGAATAGACAGAATACATAGGCCTACCCTTATCTTCTCCCTCTCATTCACGTACACAAACATACCTCTATCTGAACAGAAACAAAGAGAGATCTGGGAGATTGGGGAGGGGATACAAATCTAAGACAGGATGAGAAATTGCCATTGACACCGGTGAAAACATCAAAAATGGGGGGGGGGGGTATCACGTGTGGTGACTCGACGCCGGTGACACCCGTTTTTCTATTCTCTATTTCCATATCTATTTTCTCCCTGTTTGTTCTTGCTGATTGTGTGTGAGTGTTGATTGACAGGGAATGGAGATCGGGGACAGGGGTGCAGCGATGCCACTAGGGAATTGGTCGGAGTCGCTCCCCGTCCCCGCTGTTTGCTGCTTCGCCAGTCGGAGTTTAATGTTCCTGTTTGTCTGGAGGTATTAATTCACTTCTGTTTGATCTCATCGTTTATCGAGAATCGTGTTCCCTTGCCGCGGTTTCCGCTCAATCTTTGCCCTAATGTTACTATTGTTGTTGGATTAATTCTGAATTTAACTGCTAATCCGCCCAAGTTCGTGACTGATTTGGGTTATCGTGTTTTGTTCTGTGTTTTTCGCTCATATTCTATTAAAATTGTTTATCCATATATGTTGACTCACATTTCAGATTTACCTGCTATACTAATTGGGTTGAATTTGTTGACTACTTTGACTCCCACTTTTGAGCTTTGTTTTGCAGTTTTCTGGTGCTTTATTAATCTGGTGGTCCCTACACAGATAGCCTATGAAAAAATATATTTTTACATATATTGAGGCCTACATAAGGAATTGACGGACAATGAATTGACGGATGTTAAATCAATTATGGCCAAGGAAAAATAATTACTTATTTGAGGCCTATTGACTGATTCGAACGGATACTACATCTCATTCTCGCGTCCCTAAAACAAAAGGCTATGATGACGTGTATAAGCCGTTATTACAAACGAGTCGGTGATGGAGTGATGAGACCGGTACTTAGCATGGCAACATGACCGGCCAGCGTGTTCGCATCCATATCGACGTCCCTAACTTCCACCCAATACACACCTGAGTCGACACTTTTAAAAATCTCATTCCGCTTTTAAAACTATTATTGTTAGCATTATTATTATTATTACTATTATTATTATTATTATTATTATCATTATTTTCATTATTATTATTGTTCACTAATATTATTATCATTATTATTATATTCTTATTATTATAAATATTATTATTTACTAACTCTTTTTCTTATATTTTGCGAGGCACACTTGGATAAATGTCTTAAAAACGACACCCCCAAAAACACCTTTCTTCATTATATTATTTTTTCAATCATTATTATGTCATTCACTAACTAATTTGTTTTATTTTGCTAGGTACAATCCTTTAAGGAGGAAGACTATTAGTGAATTAGAACCTTTTTATCCAATCTTAACCATTATATATATCATAATAGTCGTTTATTTATTTGTCTAGTTTATTTGCTTAGTTAGTTATCTTGAATCCCAATTATAAGTCCGGCTGGTAACCACATTTGGTGGGGCTCGAGAGGTGCCTAACCCTTTCCTCTCGAGTTTACTTGAACCTCTTACCTAGAATTTCTGGTTCGTAGACTAAGTTTAGGAGATAATTGTTAAAATTGGCTAGAAACAAAATAGGTGACCAAATACGCCTAGGAAATTTATTAGGTGGCGATTCCAGAACCTTAACTCAAATGAGTTCACCCAGTCGAATCTGAAACCCGACTCGCCCCAGTCGAGTCCAAAATCGGGTATGACAATATTTAGATGTCATTTACAAAAGAAAAAATTCAACGTTACAACAACGCCACATTGACATCAAAAAAATTCATTCCAGTAATGACACTACAGTAGTTTTTGCAAAAAATTTGCCAGCATAACAACGTGAAAAACTGGATCCCAAAAACTTCCGACATCGATATAGGAGCCATTTCTAAAAATTCTCCATTATAATGGCGTGAAAACTGACACCAAAATCTTTCCGACTTCTAACTACTAAGTGTGTATATGTGTGTGTGTGTTAATATATATATATATATATATATATATATATTATATATATATATAGTAAAATTTTCGTCATTATAACGATACAAAACTGACATCTACAAAAGATAGCCAACAATGGCGCTTTACAGAAATTAGCCATTACATCAGTATGACTCGAATTTATAAAAGTACAAGACATCTACATTTAAAACATAAATTTCACCCTACTTCCTCACTTTTCCTTTCATTCATAATAATTTTTTTTGTTTTCTTTTGAAATCCGTCCTCTCCAATTTAGTCAGCATAACAACTTTTTGTAGGCACATGCAACACATAAAATTCCTTAGACATGTCTTTACCGAGAAGTGGGTCCCGCTTAGACAAAAAGGTAGTCAGCCTAGACAAGTGCAATACTGGTGTATCGCACCTCATTAAGACAAATATGATGCAGATAATTGAGCTTAAAAGTGTAACTCTAGGTGACACAACTGACTCGGTGTCTAGACTGGCTGAAAACCCGGCGGACAAATCGGGCGGAAAGCGCATCAGGGTCATCCGGAGACAGTGTGTCCGTCCTAAAACCCCGTCCCGCCTTCCTCCTAAATCATGGGCAATTTAGTAAGAAAGTCCCAGATGCCATAAGCAATCTGGTATGTGCACGTGTGTGCGTGTTTCAGAGGCTCAGAGGGTTGCGGAGGAAGACAGCTTATATACAGTTCAACAATATCAAAGCAGTAACATTCAAGTTTTCATGTCATAACGATAAGAATATAACAAATAAATATTTAATAAATTAAAACATGCGACCATTTTATCAAAGCCGGAGATTCTAGTTTTCACTAATTTCCCCAGCGGAGTCGCCAAGCTATCACGCCCTAAAAAAATTTAACTGCGAGAGGTTTATTATTTATAGGCTCGTGACTGGTGTACAAAAAAGTACAAAATTATTTTTTAGAGAAAACTCGGAGTCGCCACTTGACAAGTTTAAGGTGTGCCAAGTCACCAAAAGGTATCTTGGAACATCTCTGACTCATCTAATGGTCTGCGTTAGAGATTCGGGTAAGGTTCTCAGTTGATTCTCGGGAAGGTATTAGGCACCCTCGAGTCCTGTCCAAGCACAGTTGCTTTATTATCGAAGTTTTATTTTATTAAATATGGTTGTTATATTAATGCCGTTAATTTGAATTTGTACTTTGATTCAGAAAATTTAAAAGAGTCATTCATATCCAACCTCACAGAGGACTGGCTAGATTTTAAAAGAATTTGATTATCTTCAAAAATAATTAATTTAGAGTTGGCTTATCTTATTTTAGTTTTCTTTTAGCCTAATAAGTAGATCACAAATCATACTTATCGTTTTGCCTAATTGCATGGGTCTTTTCGCTCTTATCAATTTGCCTACTCGATTTAATTAAGTATAACTGCTAACTATTATTAAATGACAAATTGGAACTCCCAAATTTGCCTTAAAAAAATATGGATCATGAAAAGTATATACATACAATAGGCTGTTTATTAAATTGAAACAGTTTTATGACCTATCTTTGAAAAGAAGAAAGATTCTACAGAAAATATACTACCGTCGCTTATTAGAAAACTAATATGTGGGCTGAAGAGTTTGCGAAAATGGGCAGTTTTGAAGTCTGTTTGCAAAGTTAACACCATTATTTTGTTTAATGATAACAATTGTATAAATAAAAATAACATGTGGCCAGATTTAAAGAACGTCCTAAGTTCAAAGCCTATTCGTCCAAGTTTAGAGATATTTATTTTGCATTATACTTTGCGTTCATAGTCCTATTTTTCAGCTTATTGTTTCCAAAAGAGATCCACTTTTAAATTCGAGTTTGTTAGAGTAGTCCTAAATTTGCCTACTAATTTAAAAAATCTGTCCAGATTAAGAAAACTGCATCATGTGGTTATCTTTGGCAAATAAGAAAAATATTTGCAAAGCTAAAACATGTCATGAACTTGAACGCTAATGAAACTTCTTTGTAAGCAAACAAATGTGCAGAATGTAAAGGAAAACTAAACATCATGCATATTCACATTTTTAGGCCTTAGCAATTTGATTTACATACAAGGAAAGCAGTAAAACAAACAAAGGCAATTGTGTTTACCTCTAAGCCAAAGATCTTGTGCAAAAGAAGAAAATGGGGGAGAAGAGTAGCGGGGACGAGTGAGAAATGACACGGGGTGTTAGGGTTAGGGGGTCTGCTGGTATAGTCAAAAAAGGAAACTTTGTTATCAGCCGTTGGATAAAATGCTTGAACAATCAAGATGAGGCCACGTACGCCCACGTGGATCTGACATGGGTGCATGTGGCATGTGAGGTGTATAAGTGTATATAGTGTATAAAAATGGTATATATATATATATATATATATATATATATATATATATATATATATATATATATATATATATATATATATGTGTGTGTGTGTGTGTGTGTGAGTGTGTGTGTGTGTGTGTGTGTGTGTATAAAATACATATAAATATGTAGAAAATTGAAAAATTAATTTAAAAGGTCTATAATGACTTAAAGAAATGTAGAAAATATCATTACGAAATTTAAAATAATTTTGAGCAATTTTTTTTGAAAATAGTGTAATTGCAAAAATTCGTAATTCAATGTGCGAATTTTCTAAATAGCCGTAGTTTGTGTCGGTGTCTTTAAAAATAGCCTAATTGGCGTATTTATGTGAGATAGAACGTGTGAAGATAACTGTAAGAGTTATCAGTACAATTTTGTCGGAAAAAAGTAGCTATCAAAACAAGAGGGACAAAATTGGGTGTCAACAAAGTTCAAGATGCCAAGCTTTGCCAAATATGATGAAACAGTGGACCCTCATGAACATGTTACAGTTCAACAGGGATGAAGGGAAAGTATTTAATAAAGGAAGAGATCGAGTCTGTTTTGGTTAAGAAGTTTAGAAAAACTTTAACAAAAGATGCGGTAACATGGTATTCCCTCCTGCAAGAGAATTACATTGATTATTTTGCAAAAATGGCAGACAACTTCATAAACAAAGCAAGTTTTGCAGTTTCTCTAATTGTACCTCCAATTCGGCCGCCTTAGAATCCAACAAAGAGCATTTTTGGATGGCTACAGCCTCGACTTCATTAGCTCGGGCAGTAAAGTCTTTGAGGTTTTGAATCTCTTCAAACATTGCTTGCTCAACAGAAAAAGCAGCCTCCTATTCCAGTTGGAGCTTTCTTAAACGTTCAACATCACTCGACACTATTTGAGTCCTCCGACTTACTACTAAAAAATTTGTTCTGACTTGGGTTATTTCCCTCGATTTCTTAGAATTGGCTGTTGTAAGACAAGAGATAGTATTGTCGCCTTTTCTCGCCCTTCCCATGCCTCAGCAACAACTAGATTTTGCTGCAAAAATGAAAGAAGGAATAACAACATGAATAATCTGATAAAAGGACCAAGAAGTGTGAGGATAAATTGCTTACCTATAAAGAAGTAGTGGAAAGAAAATTCATTAACTTATTCGTCCTTCAGTTTTTGAACCACTCAACTTTGGGGGGACCGATAAAGGAGTCAATCATAAGGGCGGTGCGAAAAGGATTTTCCATCAAATTTGTTCCTGCTCGAATATGTCTTATCTCCGAGGGCAGATGAGGGCTAGATATCTCCTGAAGTTGATTGAGCATATGGAGAGACCACTATAGGTATGACAGCTTACTTAGAAGATCCTCGAGGAGAAGAAGCTTGTTCCAAAATAATTTCTTTCTTAGAAGACTTGACTGTCGGGGAAGCCTCTAGGTTAGCGGGATCGATGTCATGAAAGGTTTCTTCCTCATGGAGAGGTTTAACTTGCCTGCCTTAGAAAAAAAGATGTCATCATTTTCACTCTTCTTGCCATTACTATCGTTCCCAAGATCTACTATTTTCGTCAAATTTTTAGGGCTTACTCCGGGACTAGAGTGATCAATAACTGATCCTTTAAGAGCCTTTTTCAAGACTTACTTCTACTTAGGGGTATCAGCCTCAGGAATCTTGGCTTCTTCTTGTCTCATCGGTTGAAGTTTCTCCTGATTGGCCTAAGCCTTATTATGTGATGGGAGTTCTTTAGATAGACAAGTACAAGGAGTAGCAGAACCACAATTGGCGAGATAATTCTTTGACCATATTATCAGTAGACCTAAAGACGAGGAGACTTGAGTCAAACATAATGAAAATTGAATAAAAGAAAGAAGGAAGGATGACTTTATTATTACCATGACTGCTATCCTTGAACTTCAGATCAAAAGCAATAATTCTTAACTTGCGACCGACCAGAGTAGACAACAACAACAACATACCCCGTATATCCCACAAGTAGAATCTGGGGAGGATGAAATGTACGTAGATTTTACCTCCACCAAGGTGGAGAAGCTGTTGCCGTTAGACCTTCGCCTATAGCAAATATGTAGAAAACACGTATGATAATATAGTAAAATAAAATAAAAATAAAAAAATACAAATAAAAATAATAAAATAAAGCTAAAGAGAGTGATACAACTAAGGCATACCTAAAATACATAAAAAACAACACATTATGTAAAGGAGAGGACTAAAATGAAACTATACTGTATACATGCATACCACTACCAGTACCACTAATAAGAGAATAAATACTAGACTACTAACTACCCTTCTACCCTAATCCTCGACCTCCATGTACTTCTATCTAGGGTCATATCCTCGATAATCTGGATTTGGGTCAAATCCTATCTAATTACCTCGGTCTAGTTCTTCTTCGGTCTACCTCTACCTCTCCTCAAACCTAGCACTGCCAACCTCTCACATCTTCTTACCGGAACATTAGCACTCATCCTTATTACGTGGCTGAACCATCGTAACCTGGCTTCTCATATCTTCTCTGCCAATAGGGCCATACCCACTTTTTTCACGAATAACCTCATTTATAATCTTATCCATCCTAGTATACCTACATATTCATCTAAGCATTCTCATTTCCACCACGCTCATCTTCTGGATATGTGAGCTCTTAACTGGCCAACACTCTGCTCCATACAACATAGCTGGTCTAACGATTACTCTATAAAATTTGCCTTTGAGCCTAGTTGGCACTCTCTTATCACATAGTACATCGGAAGCGAGCCTCTACTTCATCCAACCCACTCCTATACGGTATGTGACATCATCATTAGTTTCTCCATTCTCTTGGAGGATTGAGCCCAAATATTTGAAGCTTCTTTTCTTGGGGATGACTTGAGAATCAAGCCTCACTTAATGTCCAAAATATTCTGCCCCCAAGCTTCAAAGTCATCCACGTTGGATGATAACTTGGGAAGCTACGAGAAAGGACTTGTTATTAAGTCTTTGAAGTAGATAGTCGGGGTAAGCACCAAAAAATGAAAGAATGCTTATGGGTAAAGTTTCATTATTTTGAAAATGCAATTTTGTGGTCAGGTTTGACAGAGGGAGTGGGTACTATCACGTGCTTCTCAAAACACCTCCGATCATTGGCATCATCTGCGTCGTTGACTATGGAATTATTGGCATGACTATAGAGAGTGAAAACTACCCCCCCAGAATCTAGAAGAATAAAGGTGGATGAGATGTTTAAAAGTGAATTGAATGCCTACCTCTTGGGCAAGAAGCAAATAAAAAACGACCATCCATGCTTAAGGCTCAAGCTACACAAAACAAATCTTGTAGGTGCTACAGTACTTTCTATAACTGGCTCCACCAATAAATGAAATTCGATGATAAAAGGATAAGTATTACGAAGGAGGAATTGACTTTGTGGTCAGTGATGCAAGTTGTGGCAGGAGAATAGCGAACAACTAGATGTTCGTCCCATCAACGATCAACCTTGACCCATGAATGCAATTTGCGCCAATTGCCGAAGTAATGTGAGTAAATCTTCGCCACATGAGGATCGAGGATGATCAAAATCATTATTCTAAGACTACTTTTTGAGAATAAACTTGGAGGTCACTCCTCATTTCTTGAAATCATCATGGCGTTCAGCCTTTTTTTACTTCTATGCTGGTTCGACGAGGGCTTTACCTTTGTCCTTCTTAGTCAGAACAGTAACAAAGGGAAGATCGTCAACCTCCGTCTCTTCTGATTCGCTTGATGAGGATTAGGAATAAACGGACTTCAAATTCATTGAAGAAGAGTGCGAGATGTTTCGGAAATTGTCATTTTGAGAAGCCATTGAAACAAGATAATTAGATTGAAAGGATTAAGAAAACTAAAGATTGCAAGAAAACACTTGAGTCTAAGAATGATACTTATAGGTTATGAAATCATGATTAACTCGTTCAGCGCCTTAACAAGCGAATGGATAGAGATCGTCCATATCCACAAAAGCAGTAGGCAAAAAGACATGAGTCTTACCCAATTCAAACCTAGCTGCAATAGCGACAGCTACGGTATTTAGGTTGCGCCTGTAATGCGTTGTTCTTATTCAAAAAGGCTACATTTCGTAAATTCTACCATATCATAAAACCTTTAACAACCTTATTAAAATAGGCAGCCCACCCATTTTTAACCCAAATTCTACTGACACACTTACTTTTCACGGTTGCATTATTACACAAAAGTTTGTAAAGGTGTGTCTAAGATACACTACCTTTATATTGATCATTTTTACTAAATAAGATGTATATCACACACCAATCAACTTGTGACACGTGTTCTTGAAAAAAATATTTGATTTAATACATTTCTTAATTTGAAACATTAATAAAAATAAAGAATAATAAAAACGAGCACCCACCCCACCCCATCATTCTGTCTACTTCCCCAACACCCTACTCTTCCATGTCTTCCTCCTTGCACCCCTCCCACAAATGCCACCTGCTTCCCCCAACTACGAAGAACTACATGCCATTTTAATTTCATTTAAAATTTACAACACAACAATTTATATCTACATAATTTACTTTATTATTGACAAAATTTTCATCAATATTTCTTAGCAATATTTGGAGGAAATAAGGGGTTATGAAGAGGAATTTCAGAGAAGTGAATTCCTTTTAGCTTACTAATGCAATTTTGGATTCAAATAATGATGTAAATTTGGAAGCTTCAACATTGCTCCTTTCAACTCTTAATAGGTCTTCAATGGTGGTTCAAGAGAAAAAAGATCTTTCCGATTTAAATGTCCAAAATCGATTCTTACATGCGAAATTAAGAAAAATTTGTTACAAAAAACTTATAAACAAAGAAATTGGGTCTAGTATAAACAAAAATTTATAAATCCAAAATTCATTTTTTGTGATGGTAGCGAGAGAGAAGGTAAAAATACTATGGGGAAGAGGAGTATGGGAATTAAGAAGAACAAGGGATGCACGTGGGTTTTGGGTGTGGTGGTGGTAGAAGGTGATCCGGTGGTTAAAAAAATTTCTTCAAAACAATGAAGATGATGAAGAAAAAAGAGAAAATGAAAGGGTTCGCGCGTCTACTGCTGTTGTTCCACACTCTCGTAAAGATGAGTCAAGTTAGTGTGTAAGAATCACATTTTATGAAACTTTAGTGTGTAAAAGAGCGCCCGTAAATAATAAGGGTCTGTTTGGAAAGCCACAAGAAAATTGAAATTGGGTGTAATTGAGGGTAATTACAGAGTTTGACATGTTTGTTTGGCCAAGTAATTACCAAGTCAGAGGGGAATTGGGTATAATTGGGAGGGTGCAATTACACTTTCCAATT
Source organism: Petunia secreta (assembly GCA_029990175.1). NCBI lineage: Eukaryota > Viridiplantae > Streptophyta > Magnoliopsida > Solanales > Solanaceae > Petunia > Petunia secreta. The sequence continues at coordinate 187,090 of JARKIP010000222.1, read as the reverse complement.
CTCAATGGGGTTGATAATTGGGTATAATTACACCATGTAATTACATTTTCTTATTTTTGTTTTTACTTTATTTTTTTTGTTTTAAATTTATTTTTTATCTCTATTATTTTAATTTCTTTTCTTTTAAATTTATTTTTATTTTTATTTTTTACTTTTAATTTTTATTTGTCTTTATTTTAAATATATATATTATTTATCTTATATTTTCTTTCTTCTCATTTCCAACCTTTACTTTTTATGATTTTATGTAATTATTTTATTTTTTTATTTATTTTTCTTTATTTTCTTTGTTTAGTATAACTGTGTTATTAGAGTTTTGAAGCCACACCTTCCAATATTAGAAAAAAATGAGTCGTGAACAAACTTAAAATATAACGAGTGATGTCATTAAAATATAATTTTGCTGTTGAATGAGGCTACAGACTTATGTTTTCCTTTTTCTTTGGTTGTATTTACTTAAGTTATGTTAGAACTTATTTTCTGCTTTGGTTGGAATTTGATATAACTATTATTTTTTTAATAAAAATTAAAAGTCACGTATCTTTTTTCCATGGTTTCAATTTATTTATTTTAGCAGTATTGACTTGTTATTTCACATTCTATGATGTTAATTTTCAATTATACTTATGGATTTGTTTTGTCAAATATGTGAATAATGTTATGGAATTATATAAATATTAAATTAATTACAAATGCATCCATAATATTCATACAAAATTTATGCTTTTAATTTTTATTATTAAATTAAAATATTAGTATTATGAAAAATATATATATTAATTTTGTTTTTTTACAATATTAGTTACATATATATGATTATTAATTAATGTTTTCAAGAAACAATATGTATCTTAAATATCTAATTTAATACTTATCATTTATAAAGGCACATAGTTTTCAAATTTTAAGTTTTAGTTTTTGATAATTAATTTTTAAAATATCAAAACTTAGTGTAATTACACTTTTTCAACCAAACAGTACACTAGTAATTACAATATAATTCACTATGACAAATAAACAGGTCATCGTAATTATTATACTGCGTAATTACTAGGCTATGTAATTACTACCCTAATAATTACACCAATTTCAATTACTAGGTGGCCTTCCAAACAAACCTCCCGTAGAAGATCCCTAGTATTCCCATTAGCAAATTTGATCTTGAAACTCTCTATTCACTGCTAAATATACTATTTCTTCTAGTTCTCTTTGAAAAGTCTCATCGAAATCGATGATTTTGTGACTATCGTTTCACTTGATTTTATCGACAAGCTAGTTTGGGAATTTGGTTGTCTAGGGCTCACGGTAACTCCTAGAATTTTAATCCTCGGAGGCTCATAATTTTGGGTATAGGTTTCTATTGCTGCCCCATCTCTCCCTTTTCACTCAGTATCTTAGTTATACATATGCAAGATCTCTTTAGTTTAGAGACGTTGCAACAAATTATGTAGGGTTACTGAAAAGTTCCTAAAATTTACAATTCTTAATTAAATCAGAGCTTATCATGAAAATTTGTAATCATGGGATGGTCATATTCTTGATATTTGTGTGTTCGGATAAGGTTATTTTGCTTGTGTTAAACTTCAACTATTATACTTAATGTGAGTCCCTTGAATTGCTATGTTTCAATCTAATTTATATTAGCCTCCAACATTCTTAGCTAGATAATGTGTATGGGCCTAAATCGTTTTTAGGTACACAAATCGAATTTGGATTCGAATATAAGCAAATCTTTGTATCAAAGCGATAAATAATACACGGAATAGACGAAAATACGTAAACAACTTGCTTTCAATATATAGATGTTCAGTACAAATTTGGACAGAGTTTTGGTATGTATTTCTGGATCCATACAACACAAAATGAACTTCTATTTATAGGCCTAAGGGCCAGACCCACGTTCTCCATCATCCATTAATGTCTCTTCCACGATCTTGGTGGGTAAATGCTGAGTAGTGGCTGAGTTAGTGGGATGAAGTAGTGGGCTGCAAAGCCGCTGGAACCGAGGTGGTGACCGAAGCCTTGTCACAAGACTTCGGTCGTTCGACCTTGCTGTTCGAGTAAGATAGCTCCTCGCCGAAGCTTAAGGTCTAACTTGCCTTCGGGCGTGTCACAGGGCGTCGGCTTCGGTGGTTTGACCACGAGACCGATAATCCTATCTTCGGAGCATCAGCTCGTTTTGCCTTCGGTCTACCATCTCGAGGTGCTGACCGAAGGTGACGATTTTTACCCAATACAGATAGTCCCCCCACTCCTCGGTAGACGCCGAGGTCGCCGAGGAGTGGAATGAGTTTGAGCGGGAAGTCGACGTGGCACAACCCTATCCACGAATTTTCAAAAAGTTGCGCATCTGTAGGGTCGCCGTTCCGCGTTACGTGGCGGCTCGCGATAGGTCTCTGAACGGTCGCGCCGTCTTTTGTTTTCTCCAATGTTTCAGTCATCATTAGCTTCTCCTACTTGCACGTGTGCACACACTATAAATACCCCACCTTTGCCCTTTTCATCTTCACTTTTACCAACTCGTTTCAAGAAGAGAAAATAACAGAGTTCATCCGCCATTGTCACTTCCGTTCAAAATTTCTCTTCACTTCATTCTCTGATTCCCAACATGTCTACCAATGTTTCTGCTACCATCTCCGGCCAAGGCTCAAGCGACTCCGGCGAGAGAGCGGAACGTTTTGCGGCCATGGCAGTGAACGATGAAGCCATTCCCTCTGTGTCACCATTGCAGGTGGCTGGAGCGGGAGACGGCGGCGAAGCCACTTCCGCTGTTCCTACTCCTTTGAGACGTAAAACGAAAGCGGGTCGCGGCTCGGCTGAGGTCAGCGAGTATGTGGATTTAGATGTAGCTGATGACGTCGAGGGTGGTGATGCCATTGGCGTGAGGGAGGTGGGTGGCTCGGGCGAAGCGGCCGAAGTGAGCGAGATCAGTGGCTCGAAAGGTGAAACCGAGGTGGGCCCTTCGAGGAAATCAAAGAGGAAGATTCCACTCGAGGTGGAGATTGACCCTCGGTTGGTCATCCCCTCGAGTTTTAGCAATGAAAAAGATTTGAAGATCCACGCTCAGTCAGATGCTCAGAAGGGGAAGAGAAGAAACATCCCTGTTCATGTTACCCCGAGCATCGTAACCGAGGAAAGGATTGCAGCTGTTCGGGCAGACTGCCGCTGGGGGCCCGAAGTGGAGATTAGGATCCCGGCGCCTGGCTCGGCCGCATCTACGCACGTTGAAGGATACTCCACAGTTTTTACTTACCCCTTCACCATAGGTTTTGATTTGCCCGTACACCCCATAATTGACACGTTTTGCAGATCATATAACCTCTGTCTTGCCCAACTTGGGCCCGGGGTTTGGAGGGTCGTCCAGGCCCTTGAATATTTGAGTAGCGCCGCGGGGGTGCCATTCACTTTTCAGCACTTGATTTCGCTCTACTACCCCTATTTCCACAAAGCCGGGGTGGTCGCTCTCTTGCCTCGGGGCTCATATGCGATCTTAAGCAAGAGCGAGGATCACGGGGACCGAGGATGGAACGACCGGTTCGTGCTCATTCCCACGAATCTGCTGTCTGCTGAGCCTTGCTTTCCCGAGGCGTGGAATGCTCAACGTAAGTGCTTATCTTCATTCTTCCTTTGGTTTGAAATTATCGCAATTGTTAACCGACCTCTCTTTTCTTTTTTATCTGCAGCTGAAAAGGTGGCGGTTGTACCTCCGAGTAACCTGCTCGGGTGGGTGACCGAAGTCATGCAGCCGAAAAAGCTCCCCGAGCGGCAATGGATGGTGTTAGCTGCTCTGCCTGAGAACCGATGGGCGTGCAAGAGGCACGGTGAGTTGCTGACTTCGGGCCGCTGAGTTTTATTTTGAATTAGCCTAACTTTTCCACTTTGATTGCATAGGTCTCCCCAGCAAGGCCGTGAGAGAGGTCGACGAGGAAGAGGAAGCCGAGGTAGAGGGCGGAGAGGAAGAGAGAGGAAACAAAAGGGCGAAGAGGAGCGAAAAACTGGTGACCGACGTCACCGAGGGGGTTGCCAAGATGGCAGCGATGGCGAAGAAGCTCATTGAAGAGAAGAAAACTAAAGCCTCTTCGAGCCAAGGGGCGTCACAAGGTGAAATTTTCTTGGGTAGGTTTTCTTGTGTTTCCACTGCCACTCGTACTTATGTTAGGCACATTGCTCCTCTTCCTGCCTCAGGTGCTAAGAGGAAAAGGGCGAGCTCGAAGCGGGCCGCCACAGCGAAAGGTCCTCGAGTTGAAGAGGCCGCTGCCCCCGTTGCTGAGACTCTGATCACTAAACGTCGGGGGCTCGTTGATGTCCCCAGCGATGAGGAGCTCCCCCCTTTGATTCCCGAGGAGAGGCCAGATCCAGTCCCCGAGCCCGCTCCCGAGGTGAGGGCTGAAGTAGGCGGGTCAACCGGGGTGATTCACGTGGTGGAATCTGACCAAGAGGCCGCGAGAAGAAAGGGTAAGGCGAAGGCGAGCGGAGGGTTGATCAAGAGTATGGTCAAAGCTTCAAGGGATTCTTCGAAGCCCACCAACATTGCAGCTCGGGCTTTGGAGATATATCCCGATGCTAATTTGCTAGATGCTACGAAAGAGGACATCATGTCTCTTGACGGCCTGCTCGGGCCAGCTGAAGCTCATGCCCTTCGGAATCTCAATCCCATGAGTTTGATGGGTGTTTCAGCCGCTTCCGCTCTTTGGGTAAATCTTAGTGTCCTTTTAACATAATACGCTTTACCAGACTTTGAGCGCTGACATGTGTTTCAAACGCAGAGCTTTGTCCTCGCGCTACGAGCTGTCCACCTCGAGCGAGATCGTGCTCAAGAACTTCAAGCAGCTGCTACCGCTTGGGATGGTCAGAAAAAGGTCCTCAAAGGGCAGGTCGCCGAGTTGGAAGCTCGGTTCGCAATTTTGAACAGCGAGCTGGAGCGTGCCAACGAGGCGGCGGCAAAAGCCGAGGATGACCTTCGGGCGGTTGCAGAGTCCTCCGAGGCTCGTGTTCGAGCTGCGACGGACGAGTTTACTGCTGAACGCTCGAGGCTCAGTCTTGAGAATGCCCGCCTCGAAGCTGAATTGTTCAGGGCAAAGACCGAAGTCCTTGAGGCGGGGGAGAGGTATCATGGCAAGCTCGGGGAATATAATGCTAAACTTCTTGAGCTGCAACGCCAAGTGGACGAAGTGCCAGCCCTTCGGGCCAAGGTATCCAGGCTTGAAAGGCGAGTTGCCCACCTTAACGAGCGGGCCGAGGTCAGATCAACAAGGGCCAAATTTGAAGAAACATGGGTCGTGGTCAAGACTAGGCTCGATGTCCTCGAGCAGGTTCAGGCCGGGCAGATCGCGCTTGAGGATGAGATCGTCAAAGCGAGGGAGGCTGCTGCCGAGGCCCAAAGAATTGTGGACGAACTTCCCTCAAGCGAAGAATCAGATGATGAGAGCGACAGTGCCGAAGAGGGCAGCGGAGATGCTGATGGGGCGTTGCCTTAGTAAACTTTTGATGTTTTTCATTTTTTGAGGCCCTCGTGCCTTTTTTGGATGTTGGCCTTCGGGCCTTTGTACTTATGTTTGACCTTCGGGTCATTTTCGGATGTATATAGCTTCAGCCTTCGGGCTTTTAATGAAAGATCATTTTGTGAATTTTGCGTGTATTTTTCATGTGTATCGAACACTTTTAAAAGTAAATGACATGCTTGCAAGACTTTATAGCAAAATTTGACCGGTGCGAACTTAGGACGACGTCTCGTCCTCGAGTCGATGCAATGCGCGGCTCAAGTAATAACACAAGTAATAACACATGGATAGAATGAGAATACCCGAAGTCGCTTTGTTAATATCAACGAGCCAAAAGGCTATGTACATAAAACCAAGTCGGGATGGACCTTGGGTAAGCAACGAATTAACGAACTTCAAACTAAAACATAATTTCAAACTAAAACATGCCGCTATCGGGCTAATTTACAATGTACTAAATCTAGTCCTCGGGCAGCAATCCCCGGTTGTCGGCTAGATAAGCATCGGTTGGGAGGCACGATGTCGACCTCGGTGTCAACCCTTCTCACTCCCCCCCCCCAGTGTTCGGTTATGAATCTCGATGAGGATCCGAGCACTGGAATCGGTTCAGTTTGCTTCCTGAAAAGGTTGAGCAAAAAAGGTGGAACGAGGAGTGAGTTAGTACATTGTTTGTCAATGCCATGGGAGCGTTGTTCGGCTCGGGGCTGTTTAATTGATAGAGTTGAAGGTTATTTACCTCGGCTAAAAGTAGTAGCGCTTTAGATGAGAAATGTTCCAGTTCAGCGGTTCGGGTTCGCCTTGAAGAGACTCGATTTGATAAGAGCCTTTTCCAACGATTGCTTTGACCCTGTAGGGCCCTTGCCAATTTGCGATAAGCTTTCCCCCATTGTCCTCCTTTGTTGATTGATTCACAGTTTTCAACACATAATCTCCCACTTTGAAGTCTCTAAACCTAGCTTTCCTGTTGAGGTACGCTTCGATTTGTCTTTTTCGGGCTACAAGCCGAACCAAAGCTAATTCCCTCTTCTCTTCGAGCAAGTCCAGCTCGATGCGCATCGCCTCTTGGTTGGCATCTTCGGTTATGTGAGCATACCGAAGACTTGGTTCGCCCACTTCCACTGGGATGAGAGAATCCATGCCGTAGGCTAATGAAAAAGGGGTTTCACCGGTGCTGTTCTTCTCCGTTGTTCGCATGGCCCACAGAACCCCGGGCAACTCCTCGGGCCAAGGGCCTTTCTTCTCATCGAGTCGCTTCTTCAAATTCTCAATTATGATCCTGTTTGAAGATTCGGCCTGGCCATTAGCACTTGGATGGTAAGGAGTCGAGGCTATCCTTTTGATTCCCCATTGTTTAAAAAAGTCAGTGATAGCCGCCCCCATGAATTGTTTGCCATTGTCGCAAGCGATTTCTTTTGGGACGCCGAACCGGTAGATGATATTCTTTTTGATGAAGTCGATTACCTGCTTCTGTTTTACCTCGGTGAGCGCTGCGGCTTCCACCCATTTTGTGAAGTAATCAGTCAACACCAAGATGAACCGAACACCACCTTTTCCTTTGGGTAGTGGTCCAACAACGTCCATTCCCCATTTCATGAAGGGCCATGGTGATACCACCGAGTGTAGAGGCTCGGCCTGTTGGTGGATCATTTGCCCATGGCGTTGGCACTTGTCACACTTTTGCACGAAGGCTTTCACATCGGCGCTGATGGTGGGCCAATAATACCCAGCTCTCAACAATTTACGCACCAACGATTTTCTCCCCGAGTGATTTCCACACTCGCCTTCGTGTACTTCGGCCATCACGTACCTCGCCTCGTCGGGGCCCAAGCATTTGGCCATCGGGCCGCAGTACAATCTCTTGTATAGATTGCCTTCGATCATGTGATACGAGGCCGCTTGGGTCCTTAGCTTTTTCGCTTCTTTCTTGTCTTGGGGAACAGTCCCCGAGTCGAAGTAGGAGATGAACTTGCTTCGCCAATCCCATCGATTGTCAACCGAATTGACTTGCAACTTCATCTCTCTCATTTGGGCGGACAGCAACCGAACTACCGAGTCAGTCCCCGAGTGAGCTTCATCAATTGCCGAACCAAGATTTGCTAAGGCGTCTGCCTCGGAATTTTCTTCCCAAGGTACTTGTTTGACACTCCATTCTTGGAATTGGGCCAGAACCCTCTGTGCCCGATCCAAGTAAAGCTGCATTCTGGGCTCTCGAGCCGTGTAATCACCGAGGATCTGGTTGACCACCAATTGTGAATCACATCTTAATTCGATTCTATCAACCCCCATTTCTTTGGCCAGCTCTAGGCTAGCTAGAGCTGCTTCGTATTCTGCCTCGTTGTTGGTGACCTTTTTGAATCGAATAGAATGCCTAATCTTCTCCCCGGTGGGTGTTCTCAACACAATGCCTAAACCCGAGCCTTTTGAATTCGTCGCCCCATCGGTGTGCAGTACCCACAGTCCCGAAGGGGATCCCTTCGTCTCAGAGCTTTCCTTTTCCGCTTCGGGCAGTATCCCAATGCTGAAATCAGCCACGAAGTCTGCGAAGACTTGAGATTTGATGGCAGTTCGAGGTTGATAAGTGATGTCATACTCACTTAGCTCAACCGCCCATTTGGACAACCTCCCCGATAACTCAGGCTTATGCAATATATTTCTCAAGGGGAAGGTTGAAACTACCGCTATTGGATGACATTGAAAATAGGGCCGTAGTTTCCGAGCAGTAATGAGCAAAGCAAGTGCTAGTTTTTCCAAGTGTGGATACCTGGTTTCAGTATCGAGGAGCGTTTTGCTCACATAATAGATGGGTTGCTGCTTGCCGTCTTCTTCCCGAACCAACACAGCACTCATCGACACCTCGGACACTGCTAAATAGACAAGCAATGTCTCCCCCTCTTTTGGCTTAGCAAGCAATGGTGCGTTAGCCAAATATTGTTTCAAGTCTCTCAAAGCTTGTTTGCACTCCGGTGTCCATTCGAAGTGGTTGTTTTTTCTCAAGACGGAGAAGAATTTGTGACATCGCTCCGAGGACTTTGAGACAAAGCGGCTCAAGGCAGCGATTCGGCCAGTCAGGCGTTGAACTTCTTTCACCCCGGTAAGCTCTTCGGGGATGTCCTCAATTGCTCTGATTTTATCTGGGTTAGCTTCGATTCCCCGCTCGGAGACAATAAATCCCAAAAACTTGCCCGATCCTACGCCGAAGGCGCACTTCTCGGGGTTCAATTTCATGCCGTATTGTCTTAGCACAGCAAAAGCTTCCCTCAGATGACTCAAATGATCCTCCATTCGGATCGATTTGATGAGCATTTCGTCTATGTAAACTTCCATAGACTTCCCGATGTATTCCTTGAACATGCGACATACCAACCTTTGGTAGGTTGCCCCGGCGTTCTTCAAACCGAAGGGCATCACTTTGTAGCAAAAGGTACCTCGGTCAGTGATGAATGAGGTCTTTTCCTCGTCCTCGGGGTCCATGAGGATTTGATTGTAGCCCGAATACGCATCCAAGAAAGTTAATAGTTTGTGTCCAGCCGTGGAATCTATTAACCTGTCGATTTGCGGCAATGGATAAGAATCTTTGGGGCAAGCTTTGTTCAGGTCGGTGTAGTCTACACACATTCTCCACTTGCCATTCTTCTTCGGCACAACTACCACATTCGCCAGCCATTCGGGATATTTGACCTCCCTTATGAAACCATTTTCTTGCAACTTCGTGGTCTCATCTTCGATCGCATTCCTTTTCACCCCGGCGTGAGGCCTCTTCTTTTGCTTCACCGGGGTGAATTTTGGATCTACATTCAGCTTGTGGGTCATGATCTCCGGATCGATACCCGTCATGTCTGAATGAGTCCAAGCAAAGCAGTCATGGTTGGACCTTAAAACTTCCATAATCGCTTCCTTCGACTTCGGGTCCAACTCCGAGCCGATGTGTACTTTCCTCTCTGGGAACTCTTTCATGAGAGCGAAAGAATCCAGCTCTTCGACAGTGGAGTCCTCGGCCTTCTGTTTCCGAGGCTCTTGGACGCATGCCGGGATCTTTTCAATTTCATTTTGGAGGTTCGCCTCGCTGGACCCCGGTTGCGTTGGTTGCTATTTTTTGGGCCCGCTCGGGGCGACTCCACTCTTCAGTGCAACCGAGTAGCATTCCCTCGCTACCCGCTGCTCCCCTTTAATTGACCGAACCCCCCAAGGCGTTGGGAATTTGATCACTTGGTGTAAAGTGGAAGGAACAGCTTCCATGGAGTGGATCCACGGTCGCCCGAGGATTACATTATAGGCCAGATCCTCGGGCATCACTTGAAACAGTGTCTCCTTGGTGACACCCTCAGCGAATGTCTTCAGCGTGATTTCACCCAACGTCTTCTCTGTTGAGTTGTTAAAACCAGCCAACACTGTTGATTTGGGAACGATTTCCCCTTTTAGCCACATCTGCTTCACCGCCCCGTAGCTGATGATGTTCACCGAACTACCGGGGTCAATCAATACTCTCTTGATGTCGGCGTTGTTAATTCTTAGCATGATGACTAGAGCATCGTGATGGAGGAACATCATCCCATCACAGTCATCCTCATCGAAAACGATGTCCTTGCCCGAACCTCCAACTCGGGTCCTCTTCTCCATGGTGATGGAGAGCTTAGCAAATTTTTTGGCTGCGGCGAAGTTCATGCCGTTTACTTCTGATCCCCCGGTGATGACGTTAACTACTTTCTCCGGAGGTGGAGCCCGAGGTGGTTGCCCACCGCCTCGGTTCTTTGAAAAATTATCTTTCCCCTTGTCAGTGAGGAATTGAGCCAAGACTCCTTTTTTCAGTAGGTGAGCCACCTCGAGGCGCAGAGCTTTGCAGTCCTCGGTCTTGTGACCATAGTCTGCATGAAACTCGCAGTGCAAATTCTGATCCCTCTTGTCCACCGGGGTTCTCATATCTTTGGGAATTCTTACCCCGGCTGTCCCCTTGACGACGTCGACCAGCTCCGAAGTCGATATGTTGAAATTATAATCTTGGATTCGGGGAGGATCCTTTTTGGGAATCGAAGCGGAGCTCGAGGGGTTCCTTTGGTTCACATTGGTTTGAACCTTCCCTCCAAGCCTTTGGCTTATGTGAGATGTCGGGTATGAGTTACTGGGGTTGTTCCCCAGCCTTTGAGTAACATGTTGCCTTGGCGAAGTATAAGGTTCATACCTCCCTTTCGAATTATTTCGTGGCGCCTCGACGCGATTTGAAATATCACCTCGGTTTTGGTAACCTCGGTTTTTGAACTCCGCCTCCTCCAATCTGATTTTGGAGTAAGCTCTTCTATGTAGATCCTCCCACGTCAGGACCTGATACTGTTGCAACTCCTTTCGCAATTCAGCAGCAGCACTTGAATTGCGACTGTTGATACCTTTCTCGAAGGCCATGATAGCCAAGGTATCATCCATTCGAGGCAACTCCATGCGTTCAGCGTGAAATCGCTCGAGGAATTCTTTAAGTGGCTCGCCAGACCATTGTTTTACTTCACATATATCCTCCTTCCTCTGGAGGATCTTTTGTGCGCCGGTGTGCGCCTTGACGAAGGCGCTGGATAGCTCTTTGAACGAGGAGATTGACCCCGGTGGCAAGCACAAATACCACCGAAGGGCACCTTTTTCTAGCGAACTACCAAACTTTTTTAAGAACATGGATTCGAGCTGCGTGGACGTCAAGTCGTTGCTTTTTACCATGGACATGTATTCCCTGACATGCTCCTTGGGATCAGTTGTCCCATCGTACTTTTTGAGGAATGTGAGTTTGAAACCCACGGGAGTTGGAGCTGGTGCTGCTTCGGGCTTATAGGGCTGCTCCCTATATTGCTCGATGTCGAGGTCATCTTCCTCCTTGCTTATCCCCGGGACGCGCTCGAGGCGTTTTTCGAAGCGCGCCTCGATGCGTGCCTCGATCTCTCTACTCATTTTTTCAACGTCAACCGATGACGTTGTTTCTGCCACGGAGGGAACCGTCCCGAAGTGTGGCATGGAAGATGGATTACTCCCCGACCCCCCAGACGCAGCTCCGTTGTGAGGTCCCCCTGTTGTCACGCCCTGAGGAACGAAAGGCGGGGTGCCTCCACCAGGAGCCGAGGGCTGGGTGCCGTTCGGGGCGGCGCTGTTTCGTCCTTCTAGCGAGGCGCGAAACTCGGCATTGATACTAGCTTGCTCATCCTGCTTATTTTGGAGAGCTTTTAGCGTGGTAACAACGCACATTTGAAATTCTTCGGTTGTCATTGGGGTGAAGGATTGTTGGTTCGTCGGAACGTCAACCCGATCACCATTACCACCATTGTTGTTATCAGCCATAGCGTTAGATCATAAATTTTTTGACGAAGAATAGATTTCGAACTTTGGAACAAAGCGTTATTGCTTATATCCCCACAGACGGCGCCAATTTGTATGGGCCTAAATCGTTTTTAGGTACACAAATCGAATTTGGATTCGAATATAAGCAAATCTTTGTATCAAAGCGATAAATAATACACGGAATAGACGAAAATACGTAAACAACTTGCTTTCAATATATAGATGTTCAGTACAAATTTGGACAGAGTTTTGGTATGTATTTCTGGATCCATACAACACAAAATGAACTTCTATTTATAGGCCTAAGGGCCAGACCCACGTTCTCCATCATCCATTAATGTCTCTTCCACGATCTTGGTGGGTAAATGCTGAGTAGTGGCTGAGTTAGTGGGATGAAGTAGTGGGCTGCAAAGCCGCTGGAACCGAGGTGGTGACCGAAGCCTTGTCACAAGACTTCGGTCGTTCGACCTTGCTGTTCGAGTAAGATAGCTCCTCGCCGAAGCTTAAGGTCTAACTTGCCTTCGGGCGTGTCACAGGGCGTCGGCTTCGGTGGTTTGACCACGAGACCGATAATCCTATCTTCGGAGCATCAGCTCGTTTTGCCTTCGGTCTACCATCTTGAGGTGCTGACCGAAGGTGACGATTTTTACCCAATACATAATGTACTTTCATTTGTCAAATAGTTTTAACTTCATAAACTCTACAAACACATTGTCTTTTCTATCGAATTTATGAATTCCTTCTGCTGATTTTTTGTTGGTATAGTCAGATTTTCAGGATTCTCAAAGGCTCTATTGACTGGTATTTTATATCAGATGTATAATAACAATAGTATAATCATGTAACTTGGATTGGTGATGATTGAGACACGATTTTTCATTTGTTAATGTCTTGGTGTACTTTTTTGTTAACCATGATTAATACCTTTCAGGGTTCTAGATGGTCTCGTTGTGCTTTGCTATGTTTAGTCTGGGGTTACATACTTATAGATTTAAACTTTTACTGTAAGGGTCTGTTTGAAAATCACCGTGTAATTACTAGGCTGCGTAATTACTAGGATAGTAATTACTCAGTATAATAATTACATAGTCCTGTTTGTTTGTCGTATTGTAATTACTGTGTAATTCCTTGCGTCATGTTTGATTGTACCAATGCAAGTATACAGTTAAATCTAACATTAAAAGAGAAGTACGAGTAGGAAGGAAATGAAATAAAAGTCCTCATTTTTAAAAGAATATTTAAAAAATAAAAAGAAAAGAAAATAAATTATTTAAAATATAAAAACTCATGAAACAGGTAATATCACAACTAAAGAATATTAAAAAAATTAAAAAAAAAAAAAAGAAAGAAAGAAAAAATAAGAAGTTTTATTTTAAATAAAAATAAATGAAATAGAATTGAAAAGAAAATTATAAATGAAATAACCAAAAAAAAGTAGAAATACCTTGTAATTACACACTCTAATTACCTCCAATTCTCAGCTCCCCTAAGAATTGAAAAGTGTAATTGCACCCCTGCAATTACAGAATTGGAGAGTGTAATTGCACCCCTCAATTACACTCAATTCCATGCTGACCAAGTAATTATCTGGTCAGACGAACAAGCCAAACTGTGTAATTACACCCAATTACACCCAAATCCAATTACATGGTAGCTTTTCAAACAAGCCTTAAGTGTAGTGTGGAAAAGGCCCCTTCAACACTTATGTGGATTTTATTTGACTCAAATTTGCTTACATATCCTCTGTATTAGTCAAACATTTCTTTGTTTTCTTTTCACTTTCCAAATTGCTGAAAGCTTTGTTTCTGCAGTTGGTATGCCATTGTTCTTATTAAAATAGATTAGGCAATGGTGCACACTCAAACTATAGATTTACACTATGTCAAGTTGTTACTTTTTGTATCCTGTTAGACTTCGCTTTTTGGTTATATCTATTATTGTTTCTTGAAGTTATTTTCTTTCATGAAATTATTTTCCTTTTTCATGTATCATAGAACATGAATATTTAACCAGTTGTATACAAAGCTGCTACATAATACTGCGATCAATTCCTTTCCTATTCAAATGAGGTTTAGTATGTTGTCAAGGGAAAATTTAGTAACTGATTGGAGTTGCTTAATTAATTTATTTAATTTTAATAATAACTTATAAGTAAATAGTGTTTCTTTAGAGTATTTTTGTTTTGGTCAAGACTGTGAACTTGACAATCTCTTCATTGGAAACACCTAAAACTAAGTTCTTAAATGACTTTTCCTTTTCAGTGTTTAATCCATCATGGTTCAAACTTTGAGGGTGTTGTCACTGGAAAGGTAATATTCTGCACCATATCCATATATGTGTATTGTCGTATTACTGCTGTTTAATTATGTATAGGAAAGAGACTATGGAATATGTTAATAGGAAAGAATTGTGCAGTCTTGACTATTTCTGGAGAGGTATGCACTCCACTTCTGCATTTTAGGACATTGCTTATGGATTTCTCCGTAACAATCTTGCATTTATAGGCAGCATTCAGTTTTTTTCCTTCAATTGTGTCTTTATTTCTACGCAAAGTTCTTCATTTTTACAATTCTACTCAGTGTTTTGTATTTCCGGACAATATTTGGAAAGAAGCAATGTTCGGGTTTTATCTATGGTAGATCTATGAGAACAAACTCTCAGATCTCTAAAAAGGTATATTTTAAATGATTCAAGTTATTTTCTCTCCCTCTACTTCTTCCTTCTGTGTCATGATGAGGCACTGTGTCTGTCCTCAGGTTTTTCTGAATTTACTGTGTATCTTTGGTGACCGTTTGTTGTGATTGGAAGTATAGAATTCCTTACTACTACCTTAATATTTTGGCTCTGTAGTGATGATAAGTTGATAACAATTGTATGGGAATATTGTGCACTTGTCTAAACTAAGTCTTAAGACCAAGTGATCTGGTCGCATATAATATGTGAAAGTCCAATATATATTTCTCTTGTTGCCTCAGGACTAGATGGTGAGTTCTCGGTAGTTGGCATTTAAGGAGAGCCTCTTTTATTCTTTGTCTTTCTTGTTTTTCCATTCAAATTATTGAAGAAATAGCTTTAAACAATTCTTTTAAACTCTGTCGCTACTATTTTCTGCATTCTTATATGATATCTACTCTGTCCTAGACCTTTCCTTGTGAATATATTGGAGCCTTAACACCTTCTACATGATCGCAATCTACAGAAAAGTATACGAGGTTCGCACCTGTTAAGTTTTTGCTTGTTTTGATGTTCAAGCCCAAGGAAAACATCCATTTATTTTTTGGAGATTAAGTTGGCCCTGCTTGTCCATTTTAAAGTGTTTTCTAGTTAAGTGTATTTATCAAGAAATTCCCGCACTAAATGATTGTTCTGTTGCCTTTAGTTGTCTGTCCGAAGGTTATTCACATACTTTCTAGCAATGTGATGCCCTGTGAAGTGTGAAATAACATGTTAGAACGAATATGCTAATAGTCCCGTGTCCATAGCAGATCGGATTCCAACTAAAGTTTGTGTACTGACAGACATAAAGTGAAGACATGAAATAACTTCTTAACCAAATAGCAATTGTCTGCTATCCACTTCTACAACGAGTTCTCTGGTTGCAGACTCGGGATTGTCTTTGTGCAATATGCCAATTTTAGCGGTAAATTTGTCATAGTTTCCTTGCAGGTGCAATACTTTGGTTTTGGCGTACATTCAAAACAATGTTAAAAAACATAGAATTTTGCCCCTAGTTTATGAATGATAGAGTAACTGGTAATCTC
This sequence comes from Petunia secreta, assembly GCA_029990175.1. Lineage (NCBI taxonomy): Eukaryota > Viridiplantae > Streptophyta > Magnoliopsida > Solanales > Solanaceae > Petunia > Petunia secreta. The sequence continues at coordinate 171,519 of JARKIP010000222.1, read as the reverse complement.
TTTTTTAATTGAGTTGTACTTGCATATTATTGGTTTTTGTCTAATTTTTTAATATTATTTGAATGTGTTGAAAAATTCATGCGCGGCATCTCGAAATAGTGGCCTCAAGAAGTCAAGTTGATCTATTTGAATTTCACGAAGAGAAATGATCAATTATGAAGCTTATTATTCATGATATTGTATTTATATATTAGGTTTTGTATAGTTCATAGTTAGTGCTCACCTTGAAGCAATTTGTTTTAATAGTTGATGTATTACGTGAATTTTTTTGAAGTTTATTGCAATGGATAGGGTTTTGAAACAATTATGTTATTTTTTGTTAAAATAGTTTTTGAAATCTTTATAGTTGAGTGATATTATATGTAGTAATAATAATAATAATAATAATAATAATAATAAATATAATAATATTATTATTATTATTACTACTATTACTACTACTATAATTATTATTATTATTATTATTATCATTATTATTATTATTATTGTAACACTTAAGAAGTGCGGCCTTAGGTTGTCTGCAAATTTGTGGCTATATAGTAAGAAAGGCCACGTTATACAAGTGTTACTTTGGGAAAAACCTTTTCAGCAACACTTAAAAGAGTGGCCTAAGGTAGAAAACGCTGCACTTCAAAAGTGTTGCCACATACAAAAGGCCATGCTTTTTGTAAACCGTAGCTTTTGTCTCATGAAAGCGTTGCCTTAGAGCAAAGGTTACGCCTTTATAGGCCATCTTCGGAAAAGCGTTGCCTAAGGTCGAAAAGTGTGGCCTTTGATCAAAGGACACACTTTATGATAGTTTAGGCGACACTTTTTAAGTGTAGTTAGATGCCTAAAATGTTGTAGTGCACGAAGGCTCTTACGACGAGGTGGCTCGTAAACAATGTTTTCGACTACAACAAGCTTTTAGTCGGATTTAAGACTATATTTGTCTCCCCGAATACAAAGATAATACTTGGTTAGATAGTAAGTAATAAATAAAGGTGGGATATTAGGACCGAGCGTTGCAAATATTTATTCACATGTTCATTGCTCTGAAAATTACGATATAGGAATAGTGGCAGATTCTGATTAAATAAGAGTCCTTAAGTGTTGTAATCACTATATAAATACCTTTTTCTCCTTTCACAATCACTTGTATTACTCAAAGCAATAAGAATTCTCTCTTTCTCTTACATTTTTCTCTCTTAATTCGCTATTATCTTGCAAAGTCTTTGGCGGAAGCCAGGCCTTTTAAACACGCATGCGCAGATAATTTGATTCATTTGTCTAATTCTAAACACACAGATATTAAATTGTTACCAAATTTAGAATGCTGCAATTCCTTTTGGAATAGACTAATATGAAAATACTACCACATAAATTGAACCGGAGGGAGTACTATATCCGTAGTTATTGACGTTTTTCTTATTTTTTATGTTTTAAATAAGTACTTGAATCCAATATTTACAATAGTTAAGGATATCTTGGTAAACTTGCAAGTACAATATAACACAATCAAACCCTATTAAGCAAATGTTTAAAAAAATAACAAACAATACATTAAGCAAATGTTTAAAAAAATAACAAACAATACATTATATTAAGCATTGGTTCGGTAATAAAATACTACAATCTATCTATCTATATCTATATTTATATCTATATCTATCTATATACTAGAGAACTATAACTAAGTGATGTGGCATGTCTCGATGACCTCCATTCACCTCAAAATATAAAGAAACCAAGGATTCAATGTTTTGGCTTTTTTTTTTTTTTTTTTTTTTTTTTTTGCTTCTTTCTCTCCCTTTGTCTTCACATTCAATCGAAATTCAATTCAATCATATTTAATAACTTTGTGGTTTTCTTTTTGTTTATTTTTCGCAAATTTTTCCTTCAGCTTTTCATTCAACTAAAAGCTTAAATGCCATGAAGTAAAAACGTCTCCTTAAATGCCCCTTGCAAATTAGGAACCAGGCTCTACAATTCCTCCACATTAATCTTATTTCATTTCACTATCTCATAATATATATTATTCCGAAATAGCCGTTTCTTTTATTATAATGATAACAACCGTTTCTTCCCATTATAGCTTAAACAGTCATTTTTCATAATTATGATTGACCCATTATTATGATTGTGCAAGAAATTCCAAAAGGATGTGTAAGCTAATCCAAAGGTTAGCAGTAAAGATTGCTCCCTGATGTAGTGCTATAAATAATGAAAGGAACAATGAAATGGTGCACTTGATATTAGCTTCAACCATCTCTCACATTCCCAATTTTCATAATGTTTCTTTCTGCTGCTGTTTGTACTGCACCAAACACCTAACCTACAGATTTCTTTGTCCCTTCAAACTCTTTTCGGTATGGTTAGATAGAATGTCATTTGTCTGAAGAATGTACTAAATTGTTACTAATCATTATTTGTATGTTTGATGTGGTTATTCTAAGGATTTTGATCAGCTAAGAAGGAGCGAATGTGTCTGACATTATAGGTCAAAGAATAGATATTTCTGATTAGTGAGCCCAAATCATAATGACAAAAATAATTTTGCTTGGTACATCTCTGATTTTACTTGAGAAAAATGTATCTTAAACTATTGATACTTTATATGGCTTTAGAAATTAATGTTGAATGAACAATCAAACATCTCATATATAAAAATTTAACTAAGATGTTGCCACAAGTTAGGAATTATTGTTTTAGGAGTTGGATCATAAGGAAAAATGGAATGGAGCGAACAAAAATTAAAATAACAATGTACGAATTCGACTTTACATGTGTTGTTGATTTAAATGATTTATTCATATTTTCACTTGGATGTTATTCACACATTCTTTTGTTAAATAATTTATAGGTTCGTGAAAATGTGTACAATCATAAAATGGTTTTTATAAAATTATGAATTTAGTGTTGAACTTTTCCTCATTTTTTGGACTTTTTTCCTAACTTTTTTCCTTTTCTTATGTGTAAGAATGCCCATAAGTCAACAAAAGTTATATTGGGAGAGGAACGTTCATTGTCATTATGATTTGAGTTACCAAACTACAACATAAATGTGTTTTAGATTATATTAATGGTCAGAGAAGTTAAAAAGAACGATTTTAACGTTTTCCATCTATTAGCTAATTAAGTTCTCATTAGTTATGAGTTAAGTTCTCATTAGTTATGAGCATAACTACCTTATTACTACATGTCCATTTGTATTGCAACTTTATTGTTGTTTTGTTGCTTTTAGATGTAAGTTATTTTACATTGTAGAAGTGACCATCTTTGCTTAAGAAAGTTTAAGAGAGCTAATGAGGAAATTGAGACCTCTATTTCTTAATGCTCACGAGTCGCATGTCAGTTTTGATTGTTAAATTAGATTTAAATATTTGTAATACTCATATTCTTGATTTTGTAGTAACCTCTTTTTGCAATTTTACTTTGTAAGTAACTTTTTTACGATTTTTTTGGGAACTTGGACAAAATATACATTTATCATTGAAAATTAAATAGGTGCTTCAACATTCTTCTATTACATTTTGGCCGGATATGGTCGTGAACAAGCTCGATAATGCTGATATTCAGAGATGTGAATGGTAAATTTTGAAGGTGAAAATAAAGCTAATGACATTGGTAAATAATATACGAATTACAATGAATATGATCTTTTCATAAGATTCGAACAATGTAATGTAAAGGAAATTATCGAATTGAAGTACTACTTTTGTTTTCTGTTTTTGGTGTTGAAGCTTGTGAGAACTGTCCTCTAGCGCTATTCGTTTTCTTTATCAAGTTTGTATATTAGAGTACTTCTTAGTTAACAATAGTTAATTTATCTAGCTTTATCGAAACTTAAAAAAGAAGAAAAATAATAACAATTAACAACAAAAGAGATTGTTCCTTCTTATATATTCACAACATTATATTAATAACAGTGGTTAGCAGTTTGCTTAACATTTTTCGTGAGAATCATTGATCGTAATGGAGACATATTTTAGAAAGTCTTTCTATTGATTGAGATTTCCTGAGAACGAAAGTTGAATGTTTTATACTCTTAATTATAAAAAATTAGAAAAAAACATGCTTAATTATTATTGGAAAAAAAAAAAAAGCAACAAGGTATACTTTTATTATTGTAGAATATCGAAATGACAAAGTTGATCAAATCCTTTCATTTAATTAACGCTGAGGTATTCACATATTTTTAGTTTTCACACTAATGATGAATCTACTTTGTTCAGTATTAGGAAATAATCTTTTTGTAAGATCAACAAGAGGATTTTCGAGACGGCGCGATGCGCGAACATATTACCTAATTATATCTTTTAATTGAGAAACATAGAAAAGTGATGTGGCATAGCTCATAGGCCAAGATTCACATTTTTTTGCCATTTTCTCACATTCCTTTTCTCACCTATTCTAGGCCAGGTATCTAATCTCATTAATTCCTAAAATTAAGATCATCAGCTATCAACATTTTAAGGTGTTGGAATAGAGAACCGTTTCAACTTTCAATTGCCGTTGATTACACTTTAGGTAAAAACTTACCCGCACCGGGTGTTTATACTAATAACCCTTGTTTTCTTGGCTAAAGAAGCCAATAACATATCATAGTTGTGTTATTTGACTTACTTTATAATTTGATGATTTATGAATTAAGTTTGTCCCTGAAGCTAGCTTTTTGTTTGAGTTTCTATAATATTTACTTTTGAGAAGGAAAGTTTCATAAGGCTGGATAATGGTATATTACTTTGTTTAAGCTATACTTTGTGGCGATGCAACAAAAATATAATGCATAGTATTCCGTCTAAAACTTAATTGATAGTATAGGGTAAAGACCAGTTCTAGAAAAAATTATTGATAAATAATTTTGTTAAACTAGGAAGAAAAGAAATGCTAAGATACAACTTTTCACAAATTACTAAACTTCTCGTTTGTAAATTTTTACTGACAACTGTTGTCATGTTGACAAAACATGAACCGAAAATTTCCTAAGCTTCGGTTTGTAAATCCACCAAGGCTTTATTAGGTTATTAAACACAAGCACAAATATTCTTTTTGGAGACTAAGTTTGATAATCTTTACATGACATATAACACTCCATTAATCTGCTTAGAAAGTGCTTCTTTGTTATTAAAATGTCAATGTTTCTAAGTTATGTTATTTGTTACTAATATTCTTTCTTTGTAAAATTTGACGTCGTTAACATTAAAGGTGATAACGGAGAAAAGCAGCAACCTAAGATTATTAAGTATTTCTATTATTGTTTATGTCATGAGAAATACATGGTGTTAACTATGATTAAATTCTAATAGTTGTAGTTAAATTAATGGACATGTGTCATTTTTCTATTGATTGGGTGTAAACACCCAGTGCGGGTGTAAAATTTGACCCTCGGCACGTTTCTTTTAATTCTATTGCAATTAATACCCTCGGCACGTTTCTTTTAATTCTATTGCAATTAATACACGGTACACTAATTGTATTACAAATGCTTATATACGATTATATGCACTCCTGTGAAAGTTACATATTAGATTTGATCATTATAAATAAGTTCAATCTCCATTCTAATTAATGACACGATCCGGAATCCGTATTTCTGGCTCGTATTAAATTAATGATGAATCTACTTCCTAGACCCATCGGGTGAACCCTTATCAATTAAATTAGGAAAATAAATGTAATAATTCATAAATAAATACAAGATTTAAAACAAAAACCACAGACATACTGATACCTCTAAGCTGTACAAAAGAAATTACAGCTGACTACCCAACATACTAGGCTTAGGGTTATCCAGACTAGATATCTAAGAGTACAAAAGAAGACAGATACCTCCTGAAGGGAGAAAAATGCAACTGAAATAATGAACAATAAACTGGTGGCCATCCGAAATAAAAGCTGGCTCACCCTGACAGCTGAAGTCGTCTTTGCTCCTTCACAACGTGGTGAACTCAATCCTGGAGCGAACCTGCCGAAACGAAATAGATAGACAAGAAACAAACAACAAACAAGGGTGAGTCAAAATGACTCAATAAGTGGGGCAGACTAGCCACCTCAAAGAATAGGATAGCTAGCCAGGGAGGAGAAACAGATAAACAAAATTTCTCTTATTTAATTTATAAAAATGCAGATCCAGATAATAATTAGAAACACGTATGGAATGACAAACTCATCAACAACCAGGAACATAAGATGACCCAAAACATATAGGTATCCCGGACACATCAACAATCAGAAATACATCCTGTTGCAGCGTGCAACCTGATCCATATATTCATCCTGGTGCGGCGTGCAACCCGATCCATATATTTATACCGTTGCGGCGTGCAACCCGATCCATATATTTATATTGTTGCGGCGTGCAATCCGATCCTCACAAACCAGAATACGAGCCAGAAATATATAGGCAAACTGAGATGTGTCCACGACATAGTGTGCATACCGCATACATAAAACACAACACAATACACACAATAGCCAGTATGCGGTGCTATGAGATGGGATGAATGCGGTACAATGCAATGCAGTCACATATGCCTGATACCTATCTCCGGCACGGGACTCTCATCGTCTACCAGGAGATACATGCAAAGATGACCCTTCACCGGCTCGGAACTCTCATCGATTACCGGGAAGTATATGCAATAATGACCCTTCACTGGCTCGGGACTCTCATCGATTACCGGGAAGTATATGCAATAATGACCCTTCACCGGCTCGGGACTCTCATCGATTACCGGGAAGTATATGCAATAATGACCCTTCACCGGTGCGGGACTCTCATCGCAAGCCGGGAAGTATATGTAATAATGACCATTCACCGGTGCGGGACTCTCATCGCCAACCGGGAAGTATATGCAATGCTCAAAACCAGAGTACAATGCTCATATGCTCAATGTAATACCAACAATAGGGCATAACAAATTATATACAATGTAAATTCAAAGCTAAGGTGTATTGAGTACGTCTATCGGCAGCTACACACGTAAAGAACACGTGCTAGAAAATCCACGAGGTCAGGTGCCTCCAAAGAAATGGATATAATCACTTACCTTTTTCAAAATTTAGCTCTGCTAATCAACAACCGCTTTATCTTTTGGTTTCATTGCCAAACGATCACACTCTATTCAATGAGCAGAAAAATATATCAAATTAGGCTAACGGCTTCATTCCTCACATCTTAGGGCAATCCGGTTAGGAACCTGATACCTTATTTGCATACGCAATACGCAGGCCAGGCCTATATACAGGGTTTAAGGTCACATAACCAAACCCCAAATAAATTACATTTATATGTTGCCCATAACTCACTGAGTACGAATATATAATCAATTTCATTATCGGGGTCCATTTGACCCTTTAAACTATTAGTTGAACTTATTAAAACGATGTCTAATATCCCAATTTTCACCGTTAAAATATATTCAAACATACGTATTAAACTCAAATAACGAATTAACATCATTACCTGGATGCTTCGGGGTAAAAATTCTACTATTTTCCCGGCTCTTTTCTCACTTTCTGGCATTTTTTTTCTCTACCGCGTCAGTCTCGTTTCTCTGTTCAAATTTCATTTTTCGTTTCTGTTTCTTTGAATGTATCTACCAAGGGATCATATGGTAGCCGACATATACTCATTTCTTTCTTTTCTTTTTTTTTTTTTCTTTTCTTTTCACGACGAAAATTAAAACGGTATCCTATGATATTCGAAATAATTCCAACTTTTGCATACAAGTTATAAAAAATATATGTAACATACTCGTGAAGGCGGATCTCAAATTGGACTCCCAAAACTCAAGATGCGAATTTAAATGAAAAAAGTCAAATTATTTAACTTTCGGCATTTTAGCGGAAACTAGCCGAACAACATCGAAATTTACTTTCGAAAGTTCACAAAAGTCACAAATAATTATACGAACCTAACAGCGCTTTCAGATTTCGAATCGGAGTTCGTTCGCCAAAACCAAGCTCAAAAATCTCTTTTTAATATTTATTGTCAATAAAAACTGACACCTTTTTGCGATACCTACCAAACGAGTTCTGATTTAGCTCAAATTGTACAGACAAGTCCTAATGGACCTTACGAATAATTTAAAATTATTGGCACGCCAATCGGAATTCTAATTTTCGAAAAGACTGACCGAGGTCGTTTCAATTAACCTCCTCTATTTTTATTCATCAATATCAGTAATTTTCTTTTCATTTAAGATTCTCTACAATTATTTTTTTCGCCTTTACTGCCTTTGTTACAACTATTATTTTATGCATAATATTTGTGCGTAATGTGTATTGGCTAAGGATTGGAGTTGGACAGTAGAGAAGAAAAGAGCATATAATGTTATTTGCGGGAGTATGAGATTCAAATCAAGCTTGCCAAGGAGGCTACGGTTAACTACATTAGTAGGTTTGTTACTCTTTGAGTTTGTAGCAGTTTGTATAGTTATAGAAAATTTTTCAAATGAAAATTGTATTTTGTTTGGCGTAAATAAGCCATAATTTTTCGAATTCACAGTCTGAATTGTTTGCTCCCAACGCACACGCAAGTATACGCGGTCGACAAGCAATAAAGTGATAAATCGAATATCGTTCCCACGAGGACTAAGCAGACTAATACTTAACTAACAATTCCTCCAAACTACTCAGGGGTCTTTTCCTTTGGTTGTAAGAGTTTTTATAACTAAAGTGCAGTAAGTAAAGTGCTAAAGGTGTAGTCAAGCAATGAGAAATACTTTGGTTGTTAACAATATCAAGAGAGCGGTCCAGGGTCAGAGTTACAAACAATCCAGTTGATGTATCCAATTGATTCCACTTCTTAAATCCCGAGTTACTAACTAACAGAGTAAATGTAACTGTGAAAACCTTTCAGTTCTTCACAGTCTATGCAAGCTACTTCAATCCCTATATGTCTATGGGTTAAATCACATGCACGCATTAAGATTCATGTAATGAGTTAAACTAGGCAAGCAAGTATATGTCTATCCTACCCGCGAATTGATTCCCCGATGCCCGGGTTCACAAACTAGTTCTATTCTTTCTTATTACGTAATTAGATTCTCTCTTTCGAGTTCAATCCAAAAACCATAGATGATGTATAATTATCGAGCTCTAACAATTACACATGTGAATTCAAGAAAGAATAAGCAACCCATTATAGGATTCAATTAATGGGAATCAACCTTCAACAATCAACCTTCATGTAATACTCTAACCCTAGAACGTAAAGTTTAGCCACACATATTCATAATCACAAGGCAATAATTTGGTGTAATAATGAAGTAAATGATGTAATAGATGAAAGATTAGGAATAAACCCTTGTTCAATGAGTATGTAGCTCTCAATATTGCTCCAAAGTCTCAACTCCCTTTCAAAAACTAAGTAAAAGACTATTTATAGTGTTTACAAACACCTAGTAATAACTTAGACCCAATACTAGACGGAATAGGAAGTGAAAAACCGCACACGGGGCGCTATAACGGGCGCCCCGCGCCACGGAAAGCGCTAGGACAACCAGTAACGCCACATTTTGGGCGCCTTAGGGGCGCGCCACGTGGGATAACGCGCTGGGCAGTGGGGCGCAGTGGAGGGCGCGCCACGTGCCCTGCAGCGCCCAGCCAATCGCCTTCTTCCTTGGTCCGAAATCGTGTCCGTGTCGTGCCTTCGTGTGCTCAATCCAATCCTCAATCATCCTTCAACCAATTCATGCTCAATCAAGCTCCAAAAAGCTCCAAATGCACCGCGTAACAACCTACACACGCACAACATAAAATCAGTGTACAACCACATTCACAAACTATAAAACGAGTGCAAAACAAGCTCAAATATGCGGAAATATTAAGGAAATATAGGCATAAAATGCCAAACATCACCACCCCACACTTGAACCCTTGCTCGCCCCCGAGTATGTCACATCTCACTTCCCCAATCTAGGTAAAACAGGTCTGCCTATGACTATGGTTGATACCGACCATTGAACCAATGCACACATGACTACTATGGATCCACAACATGCCAACAATTTACCAAAACCAAAAATATGAGAACAACCACCCCAAAATAGCTCGAATGCACAAACTCAACTTAATGCAACCATGCTCCCACAAAATCACACCTATCTACTCAACTAAGAACCATCAACTTCACCTATTTCATGCAAACCACGTGCCCTCACCAATATGAAGCAAAAGAGTGCCCCCCAAAAGATCACACACAAAATCAATATCATGAATAGAATGGGGGCAATACAAATAAATTCACTCACTCTCATGAAAGTCTCATATGTCACTCACAACGTACCATAGGCTTGCCCGTAGTGTAGGACTCCACTAATGTAAGCTCACTCCAATCGGGATTAACTAGGACTTTAGAAAGGTCGTAATGTAGGCTAAGGGGCGGGTAGGATACATATGGTAATAGTGACTACCTCCCTAAGCACTTTAATACATCACATTCAAATTAATCATCAATCTCATCAAGCCACCCAAATCAACAACTTCTACACATACACCTTCTCACACGTAGCATTTTTCATTTAAGCACACACTAGCAAGGAATGGGTATCTTTTTCTCTTCTTATTTCCTCTTTTTTTTTTCACAAATTTTTCTTTCTTTTCAACTTTGCTATTTTTTTTCTTTTCTTTTTCAATTTCATCCAACCTTGCCAATGCTTTTCACTACTTCACAATTTTTTTCAATTATCCCTCTTCATTAGCTCCACTCAAAAACCTCCCAAAATCTCATCACAACTCCAAAATAACAACACAATATCAATAAAGTGCTTAAGGAGTAAGGGCCAAAAGAGTCAATTTTAGAACAAATCGGTAGGCTCGGGGTGTAGGTGCCAACAAAAAGGATCAAAGACATCACAACAACAACTTTTTTCTTTCTAGGTATATATGTAAAGGTAGGCAACAAACGAAGGCCTTGTATCATTTCCCGACTAGAGCAAACCTAGGATTTCGCTTTGTACACACACGGGGCAAGTTCTAGACATTAATATGCAAACATGGAGTAAACAAGAACATGCCTCACAACTCACATTGCACATGGTCCACACAAAAAGGTTCCATCAACAACTCTCAACTAAGCATCTAGAATGCAACTTGTGGAAATTTAAGCACTCATGCACAAAGGTTAACAATCAAGTCAAGCAAGCGGACTCAAGCATCTCAAAGGGGTCGTTCCATATTTTTCCTAAGCATGCATCAAATTAAAACCCAAGGACACCACAAATAGCACATGCAATCAAGTCCAAGTCCACTGGTATCAAACAAATCAAAGGCACCTAGCATTCTACCTTTTTCCTACGTCTAGGGTCATCTACAACTAACTATCCTAATCATAAAAATAAAAACTACCCGGTTCAAAGGCCTCCCCGTGGAAAAGAACCGAGGCCATAAGAAAAACCACGGGGTGGATGACATGTACCACTAATAAAACTAAAAGGAAAATCTTTTTTGGAATTTTTCATTGGTTTTCTAATTTTTATTTATTTATTTGTTCATATATAAAAGCAAAAAAATAAATCAAAATAAAGTCAAGTGACAAAAGAAAAGATCCTATGGTACATGCATCCTAACCTCAAAAATAGATAAAGGGCAGTACCCCACCCCACACTTAAACTAAGCAATGTCCCAGTGCGACAAAGAAGTAAGTGCAAAAGAAAGAGTACAAGAAAACTGCCCTGAAATTCGGGTGCTGCGCAGGAGTGTGGACCTAATCCTCCTCCTCATCAGAGCCACCGCCCTCAGCATCAGCTGCCTCAACCTCACTGTCCGGATCGTTAGCAATAACATCTGAATCCGTGTTCTCATCCTCCTGCGGATCCACCGCTCTAGCTCGAATCATGCCAAGCAGATCCTTCCAGGTCTCCAGGAGAGGGACAGTGCGATCAATGGCAGACAAATCAACGCCCGACCGACGGGCCATCGCCTCCATCATCAAGTACTGACGCGCAGTCAAGTTGGCGTCTGCCTCCCGCCACTCGTCTACCGTCAGTTTCACCGGCGCGGTGGTGGTCACCCCCTTGACCGAAGCAATGTCAAAAGGCTTCCTTATATCAGGGACAATGCGATCCCCAATCTCATCTACGGGGACGCCCGCCTTCTCTAAGTAACGGGTCAAGAGGTTCCCAAAGTACAATCTACTACATGAATCAGATTTTCGTTGCTCTTTCATGACGCGCAACATGTAGTAGCCAATGTTCACCGGCCTCCCAATCATGAAGAAGTACACCATGCACGCCCGAGTCTTAATGACCTCGGAGTAATGGGAACATGGTAGTATACGTGCATTTATGAACCGCATCCACACACAGGCCGGTTTAAGAAACTGCGAGAAATACATGAACTTGTGTCTTCCGGTGGCAGTGCGCTCCCACTTGTGAGTGGAGCTCTCGCCACATAGTGTATCCCGCAAAGCCTTATAATCAGGCTTCTTGATGTACTCCCTCAAATCATCATAATCGGGGTCCTCGACCCCCAAAAAGGCATTCAATGCCGTAGGATCCAACTTCACTTTCACTCCCCGAACTGTCACCACATCATACTCCTTCCAAGCTTCCTCGGGCTCCCAATTGGCATACAATTCTTGTACCATGTCCAAGTTGGCGTGCCCCGGACTCTCAAACACCGAGTCCCATTTTAGAGCAATGATCGCTTCGGCCACACTTCTAAATTTTTGCATCACCCGTCGTTTATCAATGGCTTGCTCGGGTATGTATCCCTCAAGCCGCACACTCTTATACCATGTTTGGCATTCACCCTTCTTGACAAAAGGGATGCCATAACGGGTTTTGCCTCCGGGATATGGTATCGGCACCGCGTCCTTAGGAATCTTAGCCTTGCCTTTAGCCTTTGGTTTAGCCTTGGGTTTGGCCGGTGCCTTACCCTTTTGCTTGGTAGTGGAAGGCCCGGCTTGAAGTGTTTTTCTCGAGCCTGAAGCGGAGGAAGAGCTCTTGCTTGGCAAAGGAGTAGTCACCATGGTACCTATACAACAATAAAAGATCAATGTGAGATAGATAGATAGGTACCAAGACTATACAATTCAAGCTCAAATGGTGGGGTACCACCCCACACTTATCACACACTCTATATTTCAATCACTCAACTCAATGGCACGAGCAACCCCACACTTAAGCAAAACTAGCTTTGAAAAAAGTATGCCACATTTTTGAATTTTGAAAATCAAGCTAGTGTGGGTGCATCATGATCAATTCTTATGTGTGTGCAACACCTAATGTCCATAATAAGCCTAAGGAATGCATTGCTACTCAAGAATTCACAATGTTATTGAATTTTCATCATTGAGGCTTTTTCACAAACACTTGGTGTGCACACTTTAAAACTAGCAATTTCAATGAGTTTTGGAATGTGCCAACCCTCCCAAATTGTTGGGAGATCTCTTTTTCCAAGTCACAAGTCATCTAGCTAGCTCATTTAACCATTTAGGCACAACAAGCATGAATTTTTAATGAGTCAACCTGTAACTAGCTAAGAATCATTCATAACAAGAATAAGTGCAACTTACATGTTAATGAAGAGAAAAAGTGAAGAATTTACTTACTTGAATGATTTAGAATGGATTGCACAAGATTTGGAATGATTCCAAGTGATAGAGATGAAGTTGTGAGTGATTAGAGAGTGATTGGGAGTGAAAATAGTGAAAATTAGGGTGTTAAAATCGGGTATTTGGGGATGGGGAAGACCGGGTCGCGGGTCAAAACCCGTTTGACCCGGCAAACTCACACAAAATCAGCCTTGCACGGTAGGAGGTGCGCCACGGGCCAAACGCGGTCAAAATCTGGAGCTACTGCCCAAGCTGGCGCGCTGGGAGGGGGGGGGGGGGAGGGGGGAGGCACGCTTCCCAACGCGCCAGACCACTTTTCTTCAGCTCATGTTTTGCGCTTTGGGAGGCGCAGGGCACTCCCGAACGCGCCCGAGCACGTTTTTTTGCACCAATTTTTGATTCCAAGTGCAACCCCAAGCGCGAGACATGACTCGAGATGTCCCGCACCCCTCAATGCATTAATTTCACCGTGTTTAGCTCACCCAATTCCTACAAAAACGACACACAAAAACAACAACTACGTGACACTATAAAAATAACAAAAAAAAAACTAAACTATTACAAGTACAAACTCGGGTTGCCTCCCGAGAAGCGCCTTATTTAACGTCGTGGCACGACGGGTATAAATCAAGGGTCCCTCAACGTAATTGAAGTGCGGTGATTCACCGCACCTCCCCAATAATGTTTCACCCGTTGACCATTAACCAAAAATGCGTTCTCAGAATCCGGGGCTCTCAATTCAACCGCTCCATGTGCGGTAACACGAACAACTTCAAAAGGCCCCGACCATCTCGACTTCAACTTGCCCGGAAATAATTTCAACCTCGAGTTGAACAATAACACAAGTTGCCCGGGCTGAAAAGAACGACGCTCAATGTGCTTATCATGCCATTTTTTTGTCCGTTCCTTATATAATTTAGCATTTTCAAACGCATGGAAACGGAACTCATCAAGTTCATGCAATTGGAGCATCCTCTTCTCACCCGCTAAGGCCATATCAAGGTTGAGCTTTTGAATAGCCCAATACGCCTTATGCTCTAATTCAACCGGCAAGTGACAGGCCTTACCATAAACAAGCCTATATGGAGAGGTTCCAATAGGCGTTTTGAATGCGGTTCGATAGGCCCAGAGAGCATCATCTAACTTCATAGCCCAATCCTTCCTCGAGGCATTCATAGTCTTCTCAAGGATTTGCTTGATCTCTCTATTAGACACTTCCACTTGGCCACTAGTTTGGGGATGATAAGCAGTAGCCACCTTGTGGCGAACCCCATACCTAGCCAACAATTTATTGAACAAGCGGTTACAAAAGTGCGTACCTTCATCACTGATTATAGCCCGCGATGTCCCAAAATGGGTGAAAATGTTCTTCTTTACAAACTTCACCACCATACTCGCATCATTTGTTGGAAGTGCAACAGCTTCCACCCATTTAGACACATAATCAACTGCTACTAGGATGTACTTTTGGCCCATAGAAGGTGGGAATGGACCCATAAAATCAATACTCCAACAATCAAACAGCTCAATCTCCAAGATATTGTTCAAAGGCATCTCATGACGCCTAGTAATAGTCCCAGTTCTTTGGCAACGATCACATTGCTTCACTAATGCGTGAGCATCTTTAAATAGAGTAGGCCAAAAGAAACCAGATTGGAGTACCTTTGTAGCTGTTCGATCTCCACCAAGGTGGCCACCATAAGGAGAGGAATGGCAGCTCTGTAGAATCTGCTCTACTTCTTCCCTTGGAATACATCTCCTCGCTAGTTGATCAACCCCTATCTTGTACAAATAGGGCTCATCCCACACATAAAATCTACTCTCATGAAGGAGTTTACGCTTTTGCTCAGCAGTTGCCCCAGGGGGGTACACATTACTCACAATTAAATTCACCATGTCAGCATACCATGGCACCTCAGCTGCATCAAGAGAAAAAAGTTGCTCATCAGGAAATACCTCTTTAATCTCGGGCCCTTCATCTACATGATTTCTATTCTCCAACCTTGACAAATGATCAGCAACTTGATTCTCAGTCCCCTTGCGATCTCGAATTTCAACATCAAACTCTTGCAATAGGAGAACCCATCTAATGAGTCTAGGCTTGGAGTCCTTCTTTTCAAACAAATACCGGATTGCGGCATGATCAGTGTAGACAACAACATGAGTGCCAACCAAATAAGATCTGAACTTATCAAAAGCATAAACTACGGCTAGCAACTCCTTTTCAGTGGTGGTGTAATTGGACTGGGCTGCATCAAGCGTCTTGCTTGCATAATAGATGGACTGAAAGATTCTTCCAATCCTTTGGCCTAGAACAGCCCCAATAGCATTATCACTCGCATCACACATCAATTCAAACGGCAAAGACCAGTCAGGAGCAATGATGATTGGTGCGGTCACCAACCTTTTCTTCAACTCTTCAAATGCTTTGAGACAAGCATCATCAAACACAAATTTCACATCCTTCTCCAACAATTTGCACAAGGGAGTGGAAATTTTGGAGAAGTCCTTTATGAACCGTCTATAGAACCCTGCATGTCCCAAAAAACTACGCACCCCCTTAACAGAGATAGGTGGTGGTAATTTCTCAATAGCCTCAATCTTCGCTTTATCAACCTCAATTCCTTGCTTTGACACCTTGTGCCCAAGTACTATGCCTTCTTGAACCATAAAGTGACATTTTTCCCAATTCAGCACAAGATTTGTTTCTTTACAACGGCTCAGCACAGCATCAAGATTTCTCAAACATTCATCAAAAGAATCACCAACCACTGAAAAATCATCCATAAATACCTCCACAAATTTTTCCACCATGTCAGTGAAAATAGCCATCATGCACCGCTGAAAAGTACCCGGGGCATTACACAACCCAAATGGCATCCTCCTAAATGCATTGGTGCCATGTGGACAAGTAAAAGTGGTCTTCTCTTGGTCTTCAGGGGCTATCACAATTTGATTGTAGCCCGAATAACCATCCAAGAAGCAGTAATATTCATGCCCTGCAAGTCTATCCAGCATCTGATCAATAAAGGGTAGTGGGAAGTGATCTTTCCTGGTGGCCTTGTTTAGCTTCCTATAGTCAATGCAAATTCGCCACCCTGTAATAGTTCTTGTAGGAATCAACTCATTATGCTCATTCTTCACCACTGTCATGCCCCCCTTCTTAGGAACACATTGTACTGGACTCACCCACTTGCTGTCAGAGATAGGAAAAATAATGCCAGCATCCAGCCACTTGATAACTTCTTTCTTCACCACCTCTTTCATAATTGGGTTTAGCCTTCTCTGCTGCTCTATGGATGGTTTATGATCTTCCTCCAAGAGAATTTTGTGCATGCAGAAAGAAGGACTAATCCCTCTATCAGCAATAGTCCAGCCAATAGCTCTTTTGCGCTCTCGCAAAACCCGCAACACCTTCTCAACCTGCACATCAGACAACAAAGAAGAAAGGATCACGGGTAAAGTATTACCTTCACCCAAATAAGCATAACGTAAATGCTCGGGTAAAGGTTTGAGCTCAAGATTAGGAGCTTTCTCAATAGACGGTTTAGCAGGAGTTAAGGTCAACGGTCTATCAAGCTCCTCAAATTTCTTCCACCCTGGGATGAATCTACTCTGCATATTAAGAACCTCCAAATACTCTTCAATATCATCATCCTTCAGGATATCATCATCATCACATAAGAGTGCCCGTGCTAAAGAATCAACATTAGAAGCCAAGAATGACCTCTCATCAGCAGTCAACTCATCATCCACCACTTTTACCATGGACAACTCTTCATAATGAGAAGGAAGCTGGGTAGCGCTGAACACATTGAACACAGCTTCTTCCCCATTTACCTTCATAATCATCTTCCCAGCTCTGACTCTAATAACAGCATCAGCGGTAGCCAAAAATCCTCTTCCCAAGATGAGAGGAACCTCAGGATCAGCTTCATAGTCAAGAATAATAAAATCAACGGGTAATATGAACTGACCCACTTGTACAAGCACATCCTCAATAATCCCCTCGGGGCATGTCAGAGATCTATCAGCAAGCTGCAGGGTCACAGTAGTGGGTCGTGGCTCACCCAGGCCTAGCTTCCTGAAAACTGAAGAAGGCATCAAATTCACACTAGCACCCAAATCACATAAAGCTCGGCCAACCTCATGTTCCCCAATTTTCAAAGGGATGGTAAAGCTACCAGGGTCCTTCAATTTCTGAGGAAGCTTGCTTCTAACTCTGGAACTGCACTCCTCAGTAAGTGCAACTGTCTCAAACTCAGTCAGTCTTCTCTTGTTAGCAACAATATCCTTGATGTATTTAGCATATTTGGGAACATCCCGCAAAAGCTCCACCAAAGGAATATTTACCTGAATCTGACTCAATATCTCCAAAAATTTCTTGCATGCTGCATCAACTTTCTGCTTCTGAAGCCTCTGAGGGAAAGGTGGTGGTGGTCTCACAATAGCAGACTCGGGCTGCTTTGCTATTACTGTCTCTGCTTCTTTCTCCACTTCCCTATCAACATTTGGCTCTAGCTCATCAACAGGCTTCTTTGGTTTTAGGGGAAGTTCTTCTAGAGCTCTTCCATTCCTCAAAGTAACTGCTTGCACAAATTCTTTAGGATTCTTCTCTATATCACTCGGTAAAGCACCCCGAGGTCTATTATTTTGTGCTCCAGCAAGCTGCCCCAACTGTCTTTCAAGATCTTTCTGCGCACTGCTCAAATCTTTAATTATTTGTGCCTGAGATGCTGAATCATCCATGAGCTTTTGCTGCCCTGCAAGAAGTTTCCTGAGCATATCCTCCATTGCATTAGACTGTTGTGGCTGAGCCTGTGACTGCGACCCCTGCTGTTGTGCATTGCTTTGAGTAAATTGGGGTCTCTTATTACCCTGAAACTGCTCACGGGTATCCCTCAAGGAAAAATTTGGGTGATTACGCCAACCCGTGTTATAACTGTTACCATACTGATTGCGATTTTGACCCTGTGATCTGTTCTGATTACCCACATAATATACCGACTCTGGGTTAGAGGGACAAACCTCAGTGCTATGATCCTCACCACATACTTCACAAAAAGTCTGAACTTGTTGCACTGGAGCTAATGGTGGCTTTGTTTGGAGAGTCAGCTTGCTGATTTGATTAGAAATAGCATCCATCTTCGCTCGCAGCTCTGAAATTCCATCTAGTTGAAGTATCCCAGCAGCTTTCTACGTATTAGCCCTGCTAGCACCCTCAACTTGTGTCGTAGCTCTGCCATCACCCTGCCAATCAGGATTGCTCTGTGAAAACTTATCAAGTAAGTAATAGATCTGCTCAAAATTTAAGGCCGGCACTTGGCCTCCAG
The DNA here is from genome assembly GCA_029990175.1 of Petunia secreta. Lineage (NCBI taxonomy): Eukaryota > Viridiplantae > Streptophyta > Magnoliopsida > Solanales > Solanaceae > Petunia > Petunia secreta. The sequence continues at coordinate 152,643 of JARKIP010000222.1, read as the reverse complement.
CAGCAGCATCAACCACAATCTTAGTATGTTGGTTCAACCCCTCAACAAAAGTGTGTGCAATAACCTCATTAGATTGGTTGTGGTGTGGATAATCTCTCAATAAAGCTTTAAATCTCTCCCAGGCTGCATATAATGATTCTCCTTCTAACTGCCTGAAGGACAAAATTGCGCTCCTCAACCTGGCCGTCTTGGCAGACGGATAAAACTTAGCAAAAAATTTCTTAGCTAAATCCTCCCAAGTAGTGATAGACCCAGGCTTTTCAGCCTTTAACCACTTCCTTGCTGTCCCAATCAATGAAAATGGGAACAAAGTCATTCGCACATAATCAGTAGGCACACCCGCCGGTGTATAAGTATCACTGATCTCCAGAAAGTTCTGAAGGTGTTGCTGCGGATCTTCATGCAGGAATCCACCATATTGCCTCGTCACATGCAGCAACTGAATCATGGCGGGCTTGATCTCAAAGTTTCCAGTAATAGCAGGCTTCACAATACTTGACTCCACTCCTTTCAGACTAGGAAGAGCCACATCTCGCACTGCTACTGCTTGTTCTTCAGCCATTTCAACAGGTAGAGAGGCAAGTACGATTGCTAATGCTTCTCGATCTTTCGCTTCCCTTTTTGCCTTTCTCAAGGTTCTTTCAGGCTCGGGATCAAAAGGTGCGAGTGATTCGTCCTTTTTATTCCTTTGCATTCAAAACCTATTGCCTGAAATAGCACAAGAAACTCAACAAAAAAATTAAACCTGAATAGCAATTAAGTAATTGTTCAAAAGAAAATAGTCCGTAATTAGTCCCCGGCAACGGCGCCAAAAACTTGTTGCTCCCAACGCACACGCAAGTATACGTGGTCGACAAGTAATAAAGTGATAAATCGAATATCGTTCCCACGAGGACTAAGCAGACTAATACTTAACTAACAATTCCTCCAAACTACTCAGGGGTCTTTTCCTTTGGTTGTAAGAGTTTTTATAACTAAAGTGCTAAAGGTGTAGTCAAGCAATGAGAAATACTTTGGTTGTTAACAATATCAAGAGAGCGGTCCAGGGTCAGAGTTAGAAACAATCCAGTTGATGTATCCAATTGATTCCACTTCTTGAATCCCGGGTTACTAACTGACAGAGTAAATGTAACTGTGAAAACCTTTCAGTTCTTCACAGTCTATGCAAGCTACTTCAATCCCTATATGTCTATGGGTTAAATCACATGCATGCATTAAGATTCATGTAAGTTAAACTAGGCAAGCAAGTATATGTCTATCCTACCCGCGAATTGATTCCCCGATGCCCGGGTTCACAAACTAGTTCTATTCTTTCTTATTACGTAATTAGATTCTCTCTTTCGAGTTCAATCCAAAAACCATAGATGATGTATAATTATCGAGCTCTAACAATTACACATGTGAAATCAAGAAAGAATAAGCAACCTGTTATGGGATTCAATTAATGGGAATCAACCTTCAACAATCAACCTTCATGTAATACTCTAACCCTAGAACGTAAAGTTTAGCCACACATATTCATAATCACAAGGCAATAATTTGGTGTAATAATGAAGTAAATTAATGATGTAATAGATGAAAGATTAGGAATAAACCCTTGTTCAATGAGTATGTAGCTCTCAATATTGCTCCAAAGTCTCAACTCCCTTTCAAAAACTAAGTAAAAGACTATTTATAGTGTTTACAAACACCTAGTAATAACTTAGACCCAATACTAGACGGAATAGGAAGTGAAAAACCGCACACGGGGCGCTATAACGGGCGCCCCGCGCCACGGAAAGCGCTAGGACAACCAGTAACGCCACATTTTGGGCGCCTTAGGGGCGCGCCACGTGGGATAACGCGCTGGGCAGTGGGGCGCGGTGGAGGGCGCGCCACGTGCCCTGCAGCGCCCAGCCAATCGCCTTCTTCCTTGGTCCGAAATCGTGTCCGTGTCGTGCCTTCGTGTGCTCAATCCAATCCTCAATCATCCTTCAACCAATTCATGCTCAATCAAGCTCCAAAAAGCTCCAAATGCACCGCGTAACAACCTACACACGCACAACATAAAATCAGTGTACAACCACATTCACAAACTATAAAACGAATGCAAAACAAGCTCAAATATGCAGAAATATTAAGGAAATATAGGCATAAAATGACAAACATCAACAATAGTACCAAACTCAAATCCAATTTACGTTTTTCATACATTGTTCCAGAAACAGGGAAAAAGTGATATGATTTGTATACATGTGCAAATAGGAGGAAAAGCAGCTAAAATAGCACTTTACTTCCTCATCAGTGCTATAGTTCTTTTGACGAAGATGCTCAAAAATTTCTATCTGCTACGCGTCTATGTGTTGTGGTTATTTAAGCTATGTAACCTATGTTATTCTTGATATATCTTTATTTAATTCATAGGGCAAGTTATATGAGGTATCAGAACGGTAGGAAAAATTAATCAAGTTCTATTTCTAAATTATTTAGTAGGAGGAGGAAGGGGAGTTGATTTGTTATTTGAGGAATGATAACAACTTCTAATTTTCTAAAGAGATTGAAGGGTTGGTAAGAGAAAGAAAAAGAATAAGAAAAATAAAAGTGTATTATTGTTTATAACTTAGTAGTATACATAAATATGGTGGTAGTACTTATTTAGGATAAATGCTTTCTAGAATTATGACAGTCACAGACCATTCATATTGTATATATTTCCTGGTCTTTTCCTAATTGCCAAACAAAGAGACACCAATTCACTGCAAAAGTTGGTACGTATTTGCGTTTTTTGTCTTTCATCTTTTTTTTCTCCTTTTTCCTTTTTCTATGGTGTTTCTTAGTTCTCTTGAAATTTGTTAAATACAATTGTTTTTCAGGAAAGATCAAGATCGGAAAACCTGCAAGCCAAATATTTTTTGATGATCCGACTCATGGAATATTGTATTTTGTTTCTTTTGTCAATAACATCAAGGTTTTATACCCAAACAAAATTCTTGAGAAGGTTATGCATTCAGCCTTTTTCTTGAAAAAATGTACACCCTACTCTTTGTTTACCATATAATTTGAAAGGGTTGTGTTGAAGTTAGAAATGTTGTTAAATGTTGCTACTTGAGGTATGACATAATAAGACCGTTTGATTGCAACCAATTGCTTGATTTCCCTCAATCTTCATTCCTCATATAACTTCAAATGTCCGAAATAGCTTATGGGAATTGCATAAAATTGAATCAACAACTTTATTGATGAACTTCTTGGGAAGGAAGTCAGTAAGACTAACATATATAATTCATTACATCTGTATTACCAAAAAAAAAAATCTGCTATAAGCGTGACTTGGTTTCATTTCACCAAGAACAGCCAAAGACATCAAAAATGCACCATTCACTAGATTCATTTTTACCACCGTGCACCCACATTTAATAGCAATTACCCAAATTATGCTTCTCAGTAATCTTGCATTTGCATTGTAGTAGTTATATGGAACACAAAAGGTTATGCACTACTTCTTCTATGTTGTAGCATGATTAACTTTCCAGTGGAAATTCTACCCAACTTTATGGTGTATTGAGAGTAGTTTAAAAGGTAGAAAAAATTACAGAAAAAGTTCTGGATAGTTTTAAAAGGTTTGTGAAAAATGAAGGAGGATTTCTCTTGCTAGGTTTAAAAATCGGGTTTCGATCATATAATTCAAGACATATAATGCTCTAATATTTCGTTCCCTACATATGAAGTCAAACGTACCACATATTACTTATTACTGCTTGAATAGAAATTGTGCTATTTTTTGTTGTTACAAAATACAAAGAAATAAAAAGTCATAGTAAATACGAGTGAATTTATGACAATTAAAATAATAAATTTTCAATAGCATCATACGACCGCGCGAGCGTGGTTCATTTCCCTAGTATCTACTAATTGAGAACTATAGCCAAGTGATGTGGTATAGCTCACATGCTTAGGATTCTTACTTTTTGGCTATTTTTCACCATTTCCAATTCACCTCCATTCCTACAGGTTTTGCAGTTGTTCACTGATTTCATTAGCTCAGAATTACTCTATGGCACACAAAATAATAATAACTATCATTAAATTTGGGAATCTCTTATATCCCAAAGCCTATGAGAACGTTTCTTAATTCCTTATCAATTGTGTTCTTTTGCAGGCACCCATTATATTTCAGTTAGAATATTGTCTTAAAGTTACCTTTTAGCTATTTTCTCTAATTATTGAGCGCATTTAAATTTCTGCAATTAATATGAGTAATAATTTTGGATTAATTCCATGCCTATTCATATTCATTGATGTATTTTATACCCATAGGTGTGTAGAGCATGCTGCACTTTTGGGCATCTCCAACCCTCAATCCCATTTTTTACTCTAAAATGGAGAAATTTTTTAATTGGGGTAAACTTACTCCAACCATTCCCCCATTTTTTTCCCCTCAAAAAGAATATTCATTTTTATATTCTTCTCTCTTTTCCATATTATATTATTATCTTTTATCTCAATTTTATTTTCTTATTTCCATTAATGCATTAGGAGGTGCAAAATGAACATTTTTGTCCTTAACTTTTTTTGTATCGAGCTGACAATTGTTCAAATCATTGATTTTCATCTACTATAATATCATATACTACCAATTTTTACATAATAATAATATATACAAAAATTAACTTATCAAAATTATACGCCATAATTAAGATATATAAAATTAATATTATAAAAATATTTCACAAACATAATTAGATATATTTAATGACACATTAAAAGAGTTAAATAATAAAAATACCAATAAAATAATAGTGAATAGTGATGGAGGAGATGAATAGTGTCACTCCAAATTTGGAGTGACATTATTCACCCTCCATAAGGCAAAAAAATAGAGGTGGGTTGGAGCAAAATTTCTCTATTTTTGTCTCCATTATGGCATTTGGAAGCAAATATGGGGAGGGTGGGAGATGGCCTTATAAGCATAAATTATTCTTTTTCTTTCTGACTTGGATAGTAGTAGCAATGGTTGGATATGGGCTTTTCTTCACAACCACCTTCACTGGTGAGAGTTTTCTTTACCTTTTGCTTCCAATATATTTTTGGTTGAATTAATTTAATCTGTTTGAATTGAAGAAGTTTTGTTCCTTTTTGAGTTTATTTGTCAATTCATTTATATGCGTTGCGGACATTTAAACTTATACATTGTATTTTTGTTGTGCGGACTTCTTATTTAGTTGGATGGTGGTTCTCTTTTTAACTTTTCTTCTCTCTTTGATTTTCCAGAAAGGAGGGAAATGACGTGAAACTCAGCGTAATCTGCTTTCTTACTGAATTGACTTTTTATAGTAGAAACCAATGCCTTAAGAATAATGTAGGGATTCATGTTTGTACTATTTTTTTATTTATAAATGATAAAAACAAAGATTCTGTATTTTTCCTTTAATATGATCATATTTTAGTCATTAAATTTTCTCCTAGAGAACTTTTTAGGTGATCAAATTTGCTTATTGTATATGGGATGATGTCAATATGTATAATACAATTTGTATTTATGATTTAACAATGATTTGTGAATTTTGTATCACTAATACTATGTTCTTAGCGGAAGAGTAGACTTAGTCATGGATATCCGGTGAAACAATATTACAGAGTAAATAATTGTATCACTTGATTGAAAGAAATTCAGGGATGATTCACAGAGTGATATATGTAATATGTACGCAATCAGACATTTCTGGAGAAAGATTAAGAATTTTCTAATTAACTAATATTGTGTATTCTATCATTTTTTTCAAGAGTACGCATAAATAGGAATTACTCTAAACGATGGTGGGATAATATTACTCTGAAAGTTAGATCTGGAGAGTAATGCGATGACATCATACTAAAGCTCAATTAATAATGACATTGGGATTTCTAGCATAAACTAAAATGAAAATAAACGTAGAAAAGTTAATATTAAGGTTTCTTATCATACAAGATGTGTCAAGTCGTCTTCTCTATGACCAAATTATATTCTTTTGTTCTATCTCAAATTTTTTAAAGTATGATTTAATAAATTTAGCAATAGTGTTATAAGCCTGCGCGCGAACTAGTACAATATGAAATAGAACGATACATCGATAGGGAACAATAATTCAAACAAAGTGTCGAGAAAAAGCTGTAATAGTAAGTTATTAATGCTTCTTAAAAATTCATATTTCCAACCAACACTACTTCAAGCTAATCAAGGGTAGATTTCTATGATAGATCTTGAACCCATGGTGGGAAATATTTTATACTCACTGAAACCAGCTTGAGTGAAGAGTTTCTCCCATTCCTTCTTAGTTCTCTCTTTGGCAGCAAAATTTACCATCATCAGCAAGTCCATGAAATGTTGTGCTCGAACAAACTCTTGGCTTATTTGCTTTGGATCATCATCTTCCATCATCACTATGTCTATGATTATCACTTTCCCTCCTTTGTCCTTACTTGAAATTGACTCTTTGCATTTCTTCAATATCTTCACACAGTCTTCATCACTCCAGTTATGTAATATCCACTATAGAGAGGGGGAGAGAAACTGACTTCAAGTCAAACATATACATTGCTAATGTATTTAAGCATTGAGCATAACCCGACTCACTCAACATGACTCAACCTCATTTTTATTTTGATAAAAACAATTCGTGCAAGCTAATGTATTCCTCGTAATTATTAAGTTAAGTTTTGATAAAATCGGGGCACTCTTCACCCGGACACAACAAATTCGGACACCCACATAAATACGGGCGCCCACATAAGCTTGGACCTGACTCACACACCAAAAGCTAGCTCAAAGTGTGGAGGATTGTCTCAAAGCTTATATGAACATCTTGCCCCCTCCCTTTCACCGATGTGGGGCTCTTCCCACATTCCAACACCCCCTGCACGGCCAGCCATACTGAGCTCTTCACCCAGACACAACTAACTCGGACACCCATCACACGGGCACCCACACACATACGGACGCCCACATAAGCTTGGACCTAACTCACATCCTAAAAGCTAGCTTAAAGGGTGGGGATTGGCCAAAACTTATATAAGCATCTTGCCCCATCTCTTTCACCGATGTGGGACTCTTCCCACATTCCAACAAGTTCTTTAAAGTTAACATCATTCTCAATCTTCTAGTTTGATGTTTTATGTTTGGGTTTGAGTTTCAGTATGAGGGACTCAATTGTGTGAAGGTCACTTCGAGTTCAACCTCTTTAGGTCAAGTCAACAAAGGGGTCAAACCTGTTTAAACTTTGACAGTGGAATGGATTAGTTAAAAAAAAAAAGGTTTATTTTTCCACCTCCATATAAACAAGTGATCAAAAGAAGTTAAGACAGTTAGTAACAAAAAGTTATAGCTACACATTTAAAATGTACTGCCCAGTAGAACAGTAGATGGAGAATCGGGAGCTCTTCCACATTTTTTAGGTTTACGTAGCATCAAATCAATTTCGGAATAGTTATACCAAAAACACAAAAAAGAAAATTAAAGATTTAAATTATACCTTGAGTAAAATTGCATTAGCTTGAGGAATTTCATCAAACATACTCCCTCCCACAAACTTTAAGTTCTCATGACCATTTTCCTTGAGGTCGCCTACAACATGAGGAAGATCAAGAACAGTGCACTTTATGGTAGGATAAGCTTTGGCTATAGCAGTTGCCAGAGTGCCTGTGCCACCTCCCACGTCGACTAAAGAAGTTAACCCCTCAAAAATATGCTTATTACACTCAGAAATAAGAACATTAGTAATCAATCTTGAATCACTAGTCATTGCGTCATTAAAATTACTTCCATATTTTTTCTGTTTTGCGTCATTTATAAAATCCCAAAAAGATTTCCCATGTGCAGTATGAAAAGCTGTAGGGTAAGAAGAATCGTTTTGGAACCAATTACCTAACTCAAACCATGCTTTTAAATAGATAAGATCTTGGTTGATAAACAAGAGTGACCTATCATTCAATGGCTCATTTCTCACGAAAAGGCGACCTGCCGGACTGAGAGAATAATAGTAACACTTATGATTTTCATCATCTAAATGTTGATCTAGGAAACCTGAATGAACTAAAAAGCGCATTAGACTGGGCAAGAATGAAACTTTAGAAGGGTCGATATTGGGAAGTTGGGCTGAGAGGTCAGAAAGAGACATGGGCTTATCATGTTTGTGGAGAACATCAGGAATGTCCAATTGAACTGCACAACTTACTGCAAAAGGAGTTATGTAGCTGAATATATGGTTCCAACTTTGAGCTTGAGCTTGAAGAAGCTCATGACTGGAACTACTCTCACTTGTGGGCATTTCTAAGGAACTTGTTTGGTATTGCTTATATTTAGAGGTACTCATCATCTAAAGCCATCTAAGAAATGTATTTATAGCCTGCTGGAATTGTGTGAGTTTGGTATGGCGTTCCAGAGATTTTTGACTGTTAAAAATAAATGACTACTTTCACTTTTTGTTTCATTTTATTTGGTGTTCTAGAGATTAGTGGAATTGTCACACAGCCTGTTTGAGATTGCTGCAAAAGACTGCTTATTTTCGTGACAAAAGTACTTTTGAATAATAAGCAGTTTGTGTTTGGACAACTCGTTTGAGAAGTACTTTTGATAAATAATTTGTGTTTAATTAATCTTTACGAAAAAACCCTTTTGAGTGTCAAATTACGAAAAGGACATCCCAGTTCATTAAACATTAGGATTATTAGAAATAAAAAAATAATATTAAATATTTATCATAAAAAATTTTAATTAAAAAAAATGTAGTCAAAATATAAAACATAAAGTAAAAGGTAAAAGTTTCTGTATTTTCACGATCATAGCAAAATTCGAAGTAGGCACCATTAACTACCACTTGTATTCTCAGTAAAAGATCTAAATAAATACAATCTTAAAATTATATTTGAAGCAAATTGATAAGATTACATACCTTAAGAAATTGTTAAACTGACTTAAAGAATTTATTATTGTAGTTGTAGTTTTGGCAGAGAAAAAAAGGCTATATAGGGTTGAGAGAAATACCTAAAAATAAAAATTAATCTTAGAGAAATAGGATTTGTAAAAGTATGTAGAAAGAGAAAAAAAATGAAAAAGAGTAATATAATTTTATTTTGAGATAGATGTAGTTAATTAATGAGGGATAATTTGGTAAATAAGAATTTTTTGTGAAGATATTTTTATCTTGAAAAAATTAATAAACTGTTTCTGCTTCTTGGGGGAAGCTACAAATATCTGTTTCTCCCTAAAAGCAGAAAAACTGCTTCTGTTTCTACTAAAAGTATTTTTTCTGCTTCTGCTAAAAGTATTTTTTTTGCCAAACACCTCAAAAATCCAAAAAAAATACTTTTGATTTTGGAGAAGCAATGTCAAATAGGCTATAAGTTCGGTATGGAGTATTAATTCTATTTCGGGTTCAAATTACTGCTCTTTTTCTAGTTTAGGGTATCTCTTTTCATTTTGGAGAAAAAAAAATAGTATTGTTGGGTGAAGACAGCTTTTAGTGTAGGCTGGCTGCCTGTGTTCCCAACTAAAGGATTGAAACGAAAGCTAGCTGATTTCTTGGCGATTGGTTGAAAATTTCCAAAAGCTGAGCTTCAAATGATTTTTGAATCGATTAATTGCTTCCCCCCTCCCCCCCTTTTAGGATTTTATCGTAGGTTTCATTTCTAGATCTCACCAAGAAAATTTATTTGTATCTTCTTAGTGGGTGGCATAAAGTTTAACTGTAGCGCTAAATTATCCTATTAATATAAAGGGAGATTTACACAAATATACAACCCTAACACCATATTTACAAAAAATAACAATACTTTATAACTTTACACAATATAACAATAGTTATTTCACATTCCATATACAAATTTCTACAAAACCTACAATTTATGGTTTCATCTCCTTCTTCCTTGCTTTCTCCCACCCAAGACCCACCCAACACTGCCTGGAGGTGTTGCCACCACTCACCAGCGCCGGCCAGCCACCGCTGACCACCGGAAAGCCGCCGCCGGCGCCGCTGCTACCACCGGAAACTTTTTTTTTTTTTTTTTTAGATCTACAAGATGTAACATTCAAAAATACAAATATATACATTCCAAAACTTTAAAAATTTACTGTTTTGAAACTCTACACAACCAAATATACACAAACATACAAAAGATATACACTGCACATACACAAAAATACAAAAAACACAAAATACAAATAACTATCCATTCTACACAAACATACAACACATACACATATATACAAACACATACACATACAAAAGGGGTGAATATAGACATTTATATACAATATACAAAAATATACAAAGATAAATACGAATTTATATACAAAATACAAATATATACATAAACATACATATATATACACATACAAAAAGGAAAAAAGAAAAAAGAAGAAGAAAGGGAGCAGATCGGGAAAAACTCACCGGAAAAACACCAAAAACACACGTATCGGGGCTGCTTGCCACCACAGTGCAGCAGCGCCGCCGCGAGGGGCAGCGCCGCTGCACTGCGGCGGCAGCAGCGCCGCAACAGAGACGGGGCAGCAGATTCGGCGAGGAACAGCGAGAGAGGGGAAGGGGGAGGGGCGGCGATGGGTGGGGGATGGTGGAGGAGGGCGGAGATGGGTGGGGAATGGTGGAGGAGGGAGAGAAGGAGAGAGAAGAGAGGAAATTAGGGTTTAATGTTTGGGAGAGGGGAAATGATAAAATTGTTATGTGGGGTAATTAGGGAAAAGTATCGTTATGTATTGTAAATATTCAAAAAGTATCGTTATGTTTTGTAATTAAGCTATTAGGGTAGTTATATGGTGTAAATTTTCCTAATATAAATCATCGTTTGCGCTTGTAAAATTTTCATCCACATACCACTTTTGTCACTAGTATTTAGTTTGAAGCCATTTTTTTATTGGTCTTACTTGAGAGGCCACTTTTTGGAACTTCAATCTTTGTGGACTGAAGTTCAAACTTTGTGGGTTGAACTTCATGCCTAAATTATGAAGTTTCAACTTCAATCTGTAAGGGCTGAACTTTAAGGTATAAATGCGTAAACTTCAACCCTTGTGGGCTGAAGTTGAACTTCAGTTCTTGTGGTGGGCTGAAGTTGAACTTCAATACTTGTGGGCTGAACTTGTATGAAGTTCAACCCAAAAGAATTGAAGTTTCAAAAAGTGGTCTTTCGAGTAAAACCAATAAAAAAAGTGGTCTCAAACCAAAGACCACTGCCAAAAGTGGCCTTTGGTGCACTTCGCCCTTTGCGCTTGTGTGGTAGGGCGACGGGATTTTGGACCCAACATTCATTTTTGCTCCAAATGACTTGCTTTTGTATCGAATAATTCTTAAACACCAATAATCAACAAATAAACCTAGACGCAAATATTTAGCAGTTAAGACAAGTCGGTATGAATTTACTCTAAAATGTGTGTTAGGGCTCCTCTTCTCTCCTCTACGTCCAACCTGGTTAAAAACCTAAATTATAATGTATTTATAATATTTACAAAATGCTAGGATAAGTTAAACCAAAGCCTAAACTAAGTTGGAAAAGTTGGGGTCGCCGGACTTCAAGATATGGGGCAAGCGTCGCTTGCGTAATCGAATTGCCACAACAATGGTGATCAAATCTCCAAAAGCTGTCTCTAGGCGTTGCATGGCTCACAGCATCTGGATGTCGTGCGCTGTACTGAAGGCGTTGCATGTTTCACACCTTTCCAAAGTTTGAAACTGTGACAGATCTACAGCTCGCACCATAGCCTTGCCTTCTAATACCATACCCCACATTTCGCCAAGTCCATAAACTCTTTGCTCGTTTGTATCCATTTTGATTGTTCTTGCCTCGAATTCATCCAAACTATTTTTAAAATCACAAACGCAATAAGTGAGCGAAAGAATGGGTGAATAACTAATCAAAATGCGAGGAAATATTAAGGTAAAATAGGAAAATATTGCCAAGCATCACAACCCCCACGCTTAGACCTTTGCTCGCCCTCGAGCAATCGCCAAAACCAATTCCCCACTAAACACCAGCACTTGATAGAACAGGTCTACCTATGGTTATGGTTGATACCGACCATTAAACAAGAGCATAAATACATACCCTGTGACCCACAACATGCAAAAAATTCACCGAATTTTAAAACACTAGAACAACCAACTCAAGACATCTCAATTTCAAAAACCGACTCAATGAAACCAAGCTTTCACAAAATCACACCCATTCACTCAACCAAGAAGTCAATAACTTCACATATCTCGCGCAAACCATGTGCCATCACCACAAATAATCAAGAGAGCGTCCCAAATATCACACAAAGAATATATTTTAAGAATAAATTAGGGACATAATATAGGAAGAATTAATTCGCTTTCAAAAAGAAGTTTATGTGCCACACACAACATACCATAGGCTTGCCCGTAGTGTAGGACTCCACTAATGTAAGCTCACTCCAATCGGGATTAACTAGGACTTTAACTGTTGTAATGTAGGCTAAAGAACGGGTAGAATAAATATCGATAAAATAGTGACTACTTCCCTAACTACTTTAATACAAGACTTTCAATTTTTTCACAATTCTTCTCAAAACCAACCAAACAACCGCCCAAACATCACATAAGAATTTTCCTTTCAACTTTTAGCAATTTGCAACATTACTTTTTTGCACACACTAGCAAGGATATAGATTTTTCTTTCTTTTGTTTTCTTTTTTTTTCTCTTTTTTTTTTTCAATATTTTTCTCAACATTGCCAATGATTTTTTTTTTTCAAAATGCACCATATTTTTCTTTCATTGGTTCCACTCAAAAGCCATCCAGTTTCTCCAACTACAACTCCATAAACATCAAATATCAATTTCTCTTTGAACACACACGGGGCAAGTTGTAGACATTAATATGCACGCACAGAACATAAGAAAGGATACTTAACATCACACATGACACATAGTTCACTCGAGACGGTTTCATTCCAACTCTCGGTTTAAGCAAATAAGGTGCAACTTTTGAAATTTAAGCACTAAGGCACAATGATTCACAAAAGAGTCAAGTAGTTGAACCTAAGCGTCTCAAGAAGGTCATTCAAATTTTTCTAGGTACACATCACAATTTGAAGACCAAAAGGGATTCACAAATAGCATATGCTCAAGTCTAAATTCACCGGTATCAAACAAACCAAAGGCACCTAGCATACTACCATTTTTCTAAAAATACTCTACTAACCAATACTATACTACTATTAAAAATAAAATTACCTGGTTCAAGGTCTACCCATGGAAAAGAACCGAGGCCATAAGAGAAAACTACGGGGCGGATGCACCACTAACTAAAACTGAAAAGAAAATCTTTTTGGACTTTTTTCTTTTTTCTATTTTTTTCTCTCTTTTTTTTTTTAATATATTAAAGCAAGAAATAAATAAATATAAATTCAAGTGACAAAAAAAATTGCTAAAATTAAATTCCTAATGGTACAATCATCCATAACCTCAAAAACTTGGAAATTCCCCCACCCCACACTTAGAATCAAGCACTGTCCTCAGTGCGAACAAGTAAATGAATTAATATTGCAAGTGGGTAAGAAAACTCCCTGAAAGCTCTAGCCCTTGGTGCTAGTATCCTCCAAGCTTCCGTATAGCATGAGGTACTCAGACTTCCCCCAATAGGTCATCAATATTAGGCAGGGGTGAGGACACCTCACACTTAAACTCTACATTACAAGAACCTGCAATCCAAAGAATCACCCAAAATAATATACAACCATAAAAATAGTAATAAAAAAATAAAAAATAAAAGTAAAGCAAGCAAATTGGGTTGCCTCCTAAGAAGCGCTTGATTTAACGTTGTGGCACGACGAAGACAACTTCACCACTTTTGCCTCCACTTTGAACTTATGAATTGTATCCCAACTTTTCATCAAGCTTATGACTATGGTATTGGGGTGGTGGCAAAAATACAAAAGGACAAGTAACCGATGTCGCATTTTACACTTCTTAGCCTTTAAATGAGGAATGTCTTTTTGTCTCCTCGATATCACGAACTTTGAAATATAAACACCTTGTTCCTCCTTCTTTGATTTCTTCATAGGCTCGGGTAGCTCAATTTCCATGTCACTATTCAAACACAATCTTGAAAAATTATTGGAATGAGGTCCAATGTACTTTATTTTTGATACCTTCACTTGCACAAACACTAGAGTCCTCAAATATGATGTTTTCTTTTTCCTCACTTGACTCTAATGTAGTTTTGTCAACTTCGGCATCCTCAACTTATATTGGATCGAATGGTAGAAATTCCACTTTTTGCTCCTCGAATTGGTTCCTAAGATCTTCTATCTCAAATCTACTATTCACGACAATTGATAATTGGGCATTAGACACCTCAACCATATCACTCAAATTCGCCTCCAAGTCGTGAATAGCTAAACCAAATTGATCAATTCCTTGTATGAGCTCCACTCTTTCTTCCATAAATTGTCTCATCACATTTGTTATTTCCTTAGAGAAATCCTCATATGCTTCAAAGAGTTTGGTATGCTCCATTATCCAAGTTTCGCTAACAACCTACACTTTATCGCTCCTGTCAAACTCACAAACACTATTAGAATAATCACACCTATTGATTAGGGAAGGAGTATGATACTTGGGACAAGAATTCCACAAACCACCACACAATTTGCAAAAGTTTTACTCAAAGGTTGTAGAAAATTCATATAACCAGTCCCATAGGATTGAAAGACTTGGACAATTTTTCCCACAAGTGAGTTCCTCCACACAGTAAACAAAGATCATCAAACTTTGAGCAACTATCATTCGACCAGTTTTCATTAAAAGATGTCACGTTAACAAGTAACACAATAATAAACTAGACAAAAATTAACCCTGAATAGAAAATAATAAATCGTTCAAAAAGAAAACAGTCAATTATTTAGTCCCCGACAACGGCACCAAAAACTTGTTGCTCCCAAACGCACACGCAAGTATACGTGGTCGACAAGTAATAAAGTGATAAGATTGAGTATCATTCCCACGAGGACTATTGTTCAGACTGAGTTCTAGCAGATAATTTTCTATTAACTATTCAGAGATCTTTTTCGATGATGATTTGTAATTTTTACTAACTAAGGAAAACAATAATTAAAAACCAAGAAATTGAAATCAAGTATTCGAGAGCAAACTATAGCTGTTATCAATAGGAGAGAAACAGTCCAGAGTCAGAGCTATAAACAATCCAGTTGAGTTTTCCAGTTGATTCTATTTCTTGATTTCCTAGATTGCTAACTAACAGGTTAATTATATTCGTGAAAATCTGTCGATTCTTCACGACTCTATGCAAGCTACTCTAACGCTTATATGTCTATGGAATTAAATCACATGCATGCATTAAAGAACTCTGTATTTTGATAAGAAAGGAGAATCGGTATATGTCTATCCTACCTGCAAATCGATTCCCTGATGCCCAGGTTCACAATCAAGCCCTATTCTTCCTTATTTGTGTTCACAAGTTGAACTTGACAGAGGAAACTTGTGAACGCAAATAAGAAAGAATAGGGCTTTATTGTGAACCTGGGCATTAGGAATCGATTTGCGGGTAGGATAGACATATACCGATTCGCCTTTCTTATCTAAATACAGAGTTCTTTAATGCATGCATATGATTTTATTCCATAGACATATAGGCGTTAGAGTAGCTTGCATAGATTCGTGAAGAATCGATAGATTTTCACGAATATAATTAACTTGTTAGTTAGCAATCTAGGAAATCAAGAAGTAGAATCAACTGGGAAACTCAACTGGATTGTTTGTAGCTCTGACTCTGGACCGTTTCTCTCCTATTGATAACATCTATAGTTTGCTCTCGAATACTTAATTTCAATTTCTTGTTTTTTAATTATTGTTTTCCTTAGTTAATAAAAATTACAAATCATCATCTAAAAAGATCCCAGAAAAGTTTTTAAAAAATTATCTGCTAGGACTCAGTCTGAACAATAGTCCTTGTGGGAACGATACTCAATCTTATCACTTTATTACTTGTCGACCACGTATACTTGCGTGTGCGTTTGGGAGCAACAGTTAATAAGCATAAATACACAAAATATTGGGAGGTTTGCAAATTAGTTTTGTTTGTGTTATTTTATTTTATTGCAAAATATAAACACACAAAAATTAGTATTCAAGTAAACATTGCTACACATGGGATAAACTATACTCTTTTTTTTAAATTTTTTTTATGTGAATTCATCACTTTTTATCCTTGTGTGAATTTGATGAGTACTTTCATGGTCTTGAAAATTTGAACACTTCTAAAATATATTTATTTCTACCTTTAAAGCATTTTTCTACAATTATTTGACAAACTTTCTTCTTTCACACTTTCTCTCTCTAGATTATTTATCTCACACTTCTTCTCTCTCTCCACCATAATTCCGTCGTGTTGACCGGCATTGACCGCCGCTGGGCACACATCGACTGCCACCGGACAAAACTTACATCTCTAGCTTCGTCTTGGCCTCATATTTCTGTTTCTACCATTTGTTTTTCAAAAATTATACTAAATTAACGTAGCTCTGATTTTGGAAAGGGATGAATGACTTATGCTTTTTGTGTGAGAGCGGAGGCGTTGCACTAGTAATATAAATCATCCTAGCCAGAAAAATGAAATTATGTGTTGCTATATTGTCATCAGTAGACTTCTGGTTTGTTATAAGGAGCAATAGGAGTAACAAATATGGTGCATCGATTTTCGTATGCTGTTAATTTTTTTTAAAGCAAAGAGTCATCTAGGCATTGCACCTAGCGACCAATTTTATAACTACTAAAACAATAAAAGCCTCAAGAAGGACAATACAAATTTAGGACGGTCTAACTATACCTTACAACATCCTATCGAGGGAACTACGTCGTATCTAGCTTGAATGCAGAAAAAAAGAGCTAGCAAGCACCAAATATTCTATGATCATCACAGAGTTTATAACATACTCTCTGATGATATCACATTTGATAATACTAATATAATGAAAAAATATAAAAACAAGAAAGAAAGTTGAATTATGCACTCTGCACTTCCTTTTACAAGTGATGAAACAAAACATGTAGAAAGGCCCAAAAACTATAACTTGAGAAAATGAAACTATTTACTCTCTATCTTGATCATATATACTATTCATCATGTCCTCGAATATTTTGATTTTTATTTTGACCTCCGCACAGGTTTCACTCTAGTTAGTTCAAGAGGTTGCCTCTCCTTCTTCACTCTTTTTGGAGCTTTTTTATGAATAGCTCTTGGAGACAAACCACCCTCTCGAGCCACTTGTGCAAAGTCGTGAGCAGTTGATGCTTCATCTAGTTCCTCTTCTTCAAAAATATCCTCATACTCCAACAAATAATTTTCATTACAAGCTTCATATTGTGTTGATGTTACTTGACGCGCAATAATACCTTTAGTATCATTCAAGTCCATTTGCGCAATCAACTCACTATCTGTAGGCAACTTACTTCCAAACAATGAATGCGGATCAACCTGAACTAGTGATTGGGGCACAAAAATAGGGGCATCCACATTTAAATATGGCTTACCAAAGTTGGAAAAATTACCTTTACATAGATGTTCTAGGTGAGCCGTTGGAATAAGCTCTAATTTCCTTCCAGCTTCTAAGTCCAAGCTGTTAAATTTGTTTGTTGTTATGGCTAGTAAAAAAGTTACGTACTTTGGCAGCATATCCATCCTTTTGTCAGCTTTTTTGTTTGTTTCACGTGGTTATTTTGAAAATACATCAGTAAAATTTGTGAATATAATGACGATGATAAAGCAGTTCTGGTGGAATTAACGAAGATGGTAACAAGCTGTGAGACAGCGTTTGTTTTCACTGTGATGGTATTATTTCAGTTTATTATATTGTAAATGGAAGTGATGACAATTTGACCTCATATATTTATAAAATAAAATGGACAAATGATACCGGTTTGACTTTATTTTATTTTTACTTTAAAATTTTGCATATGAGCAAAGTGATGATGATTTTGTGTCATTTGCTTGTAAAATAGATATAGTAGTTTTACTTAGTTATGAATAAATAGCCGAATTATCTTTATTTTATATTTCCATATGTATTTTATGGATGAATGAAGTGAAGACGAATTGTACTAATTTGATTGTAAAATATAATTAATATTTGGCTCATATTATCAATAAATAATGACAAATTCGGATAGTTATATTTTTTTTTTAAATTTTTGTTCAATTTTATATTTCCATATGTTTTTTTGTGGATAAATGAAGTGAAGGCGATTTTTGACTCATTTGTTTGCAAAATGTACTTAATATTTGGCTCAAATTATGAATAAATAATGACGAATTGGGATACTTATATTTTTCTTTGATTTTTTGTTAATTTTTGTATTTTCATACATATTTTTGTGGATGAACGAAGTAAAGAAGATTTGGACTCATTTGTTTGCAATACAGATGTATTTTTTGGCACGACACAAGCATAAACACGGCCAAATCGTCGTTATTTTTAGATATATAAGGACTTGAAGATATTTTTTTGTGAATCAATAAAGTAAGGATGATTTGACATTATTTATTTGCAGAATGAACATAATTTTTTGCTTATTGTATGAAGAAAAGATGCCGGATTGGTCTTATGTTTTGCTTTGATTTTAGTATATGAGCGAAACAATAGGAATTTGACTTTATTGATTCACAGAATAGGCGTGAAACACAGACTGATTTGATGTCTTGTATATGAGAAAAATGATGATAATTTGGTATTATTTATTCACAAATAGACGTGAAACACAACAAATTCAATTTTTTGACTCAAATAGATATGCTTAGATGGAAACATCAGATATATCTTTAGGGTGTGTTGTAAAAATATCAAGGTGCAATAACAAAACCCTAATAAAGGCAAAATTAGATCTAGAATTTGAATCTTATTAAATCTAATCCGTCACTAAATAAAGGCACAAGAAAGTGAACTGTTGTGTTTAAATAATGGATATTTTTTATGTTGAAGCAACCAAACCATTTTAATACAAAGTAAATAATACCGTTAATTATATCGATGCAAGCAATATTTAGAATAATCAAGATGGAGCAATCAAATACCATGTATAATGAGGAAATTTTATGGGATAAAATCGTCATAGATGAAGACTTTTTGGGAAAGTACACCTTTCAATGATTTTTTGCTAATTAAAAAGATTTTGAATAGATTATTTATATAAATTAAGTGGATATTTTTTAACACAGATACAGAATCTGCGGTAATACCAGAATTTTTGAACTGGTAGAAAGACTTCTACATATGCCCATAATGACTATTATAATTAAATTTCTTGATTTAATATAAATATTGGGTATAAATATCAAATATGGCAAGAGAGAAACATGCGATCCCAGCAGAAAGACAAAAGTCTTACAACACTATTCAAAAAATTAATCCAGGAAGTGCACCGTTGTGAAAGAGTTACTATCCCGTTTTAATCAACTATTTACTATAATAGGATATCTAGGGTCTTAAAAGGAAAGATGCAATAGTGGATTTATTAGACCTAGCATTGTATTAAAATGATAGTCAATCCGCTCGTAATAATGTGGAATGAATTAACCTAAATTAAAAGAGGACCTCAACATGGATCTAATATCTAGGTATAGAGGCCAACTAATAACTAAGATTTGAACAATATTGTCATCTCAATCTAACAACTGCCGATAAGAAATGTGATGAGATGGGATGGGATGGATAAGATCCACCCACATTTAAAAGGTCTTATATTTGAATATATAATATATAGACAAACAATTAATAGGAAAAGCTTCCTTTAGTGGGCTCATGCAAAACAAATCAGATTAGTCGGACAAGTAAATATCATCTACATGATGGTTAAACAACAAAGAAAAAGAATAAGAAAATTCAATCCACTACGCCAGTAAGTTAAAAATTAAAAAAAGACCAACTCGATGCATAAAGTATTTTTATTCACGCAAGATCCCGGGAAGGACACTACCCAAGGAATGTGTAGTACGCATCTAAAATTCCTAATTGGATGTATGACACTTGTCCTATTTAAAAGTTGAAGGTGTAGATTTGTCTAATTTAACAAGTGCTCCACATGGTTTAAATTATGGATTTTAATTTTGTGCACTAATAATATATATAATATTACGTATCATGTTATATTTATCTATTATAGTACATAACTTATCTTATTTTTATTGACTTCAAATCCAATATTTTTTATATGTTACATGTAAATATCTCATGAGTAACCTGATTGCGTCAAAAGTTCGTACAAATTCTTAATTGAATCTATTGCCCTGTAAGTCTCTTCAATTTTTGGTTCATATATAAAAGAAACTATCTCACAAAATCTTGGCACTACATGAAATCATTTTACATAGCATCAATAGAAAACACAACTAGTAGTCACGATGAAATTTATAGTATTACCAAGTTTTTGCCAATTAAAATAGATTGTTTCACGAGAAAACTTGTAATTCACAAAACGGAAATTCTTGCACTTAGGCTTCTCCTCAAGTTTGGTTTTACACTTGCCTCCTTCATTTTAATTTTTTAACAATTTTTTTAATATAAAATTTATGTCAATACTAATTTAACCATGATACCAACCTAGCTAGAACCCTATGTTCTTCACCCTCGATAAATCATTGCCAGCAAAATCAACTTTGCCTCACTTGCGCCTCTAAATTGAATACAAGTATGGCAAAGCAGCCATACACCATTTCAAAAAGCTCTTTAATCTGAAAAAGCCAATCTTGAACAGAGATATTCTTGATCTAATCTCTCCAGTGGTGACACGGGAAGATAATGACATACTCTCAGAAATACCAGAGGAAGAAGAAGTCAGAGATGCAGTTTTTTCTATGAGTCCAACTAGCTCTTCAGGGCCTGACGGATTTAATGGAAACTTCTATCAAAAGTGTTGGGATATCATTAAACAAGAGGTTACTGATTTTGTTCAAGAATTCTTCAAAGGAAGAAAACTAACAAAATACTATTCTCATACATGTTTAGTGCTCATTCCAAAGGTGGAATCTCCTTCAAGTTTTTCAGAATTAAGACCAATCAGTCTTAGCAACTTCTCCAATAAAATTATCTCCAAAGTGATCTCTAGAAGGCTCAACCCTCTTCTTCCAAGGTTAATCTCAGAAAATCAAAGTGGATTTGTGAAGGGAAGACTCATAACTGATAATATTTTGTTAGCTCAAGAAATTATTCATGGAATCACTCAGGCAAACAAAGGTGGGAATGTAGTGATTAAGTTGGACATGGCAAAGGCATATGATAGGATGTCTTGGGATTTTTTACTTGCAGTGTTGAAAAGATTTGGGTTCAGTGACCTGGTTATCGATATCATTTGGAGATTAATATCAGAGGTTTGGTACTCAATCATTATAAATGGGTCAAGACAAGGTTTCTTTACTTCGTCACAGGGACTCAAACAGGGTGATCCTCTTTCACCATCACTCTTCATTATAGCAGCAGAGGTCTTATCCAGATTATTGAATCAACTTTATGACAAGGAGGGGTTCAGTCCATTTTCTATGAGCAGAAGAGGTCCTAGCATTAATCATCTTGCTTATGCAGATGATTTAATTATTTTTAGCAGCGGAAAATCTAAAACTATCAAGTTGATCATGAAACAGATTGAAAAATATGAGGAAAGTTCGGGCCAAAAGGTTAACAAACAAAAAAGTTTCTTTATCACTGGGCCAAGAACCTCAGCTTCCAGAATTAACAGAATCAGATCTTGCATTGGCTTTCTTGACAAACAGTTTCCCTTCAACTATCTGGGATGTCCTTTATATATAGGGAGGAAAAAGTTATCTATCTTTGATGACATGATAAGCAAAATAGTCAAAAGGTTGAGAGGGTGGCAAGGGAAGTTCCTATCCTTCGGTGGTAGAGCTATACTGATTAAACATGTTCTCCAAGCCATCCCTACCTACACTCTTGCTGCACTTTCCCCACCTAAAGGCACTTTGGAGGTTATGGAGAAGTACTTCACAAGTTTCTTTTGGGGCTCTTCCGAAGAGAAATCAAAGTTTCACTGGTGTTCATGGGAAAAGCTATGTTTACCACTAGAGGAAGGAGGAATTGGTATGAGAAGAATGGAAGATATTTGCACTACTCTGGCAATGAAAAGGTGGTGGAGTTTTAGAACTCAAGAGTCTTTGTGGGCTTCATTTCTTAAAGCAAAGTATTGTGTAAGGGGTCATCCTGTTTCTAAATCTTGGAGATCAGGACAATCTCACATTTGGAAAAAAATGCTGGAAGTCAAAGATAAAACTGAAAGTAATATTGTGTGGTCTATTCATAAAGGGGATACAAGTTTTTGGTGGGATAATTGGACAGAAAAAGGACCTCTTGCTAAAATATTCCCGGCTATAACTAGATCTGGAAAGTTAAAAGTCAAGGAATTCATCTCCAATGGCAATTGGGACTTAGACAAGCTAAGAGAAAAAATTCCTGAGACTTTCATAAATCATATCAGAACTTTGAAGATTGGGAAAGCTGACCAGGATGATTATGTCATCTGGACAGCTTCTAATGATGGAAAGTTCAACACTAAGTCTGCTTGGCAGAGAATTAGATCATCTAAACCCAGGTGCAATCTTCTCAGCAAGCTTTGGGGTAGCAAATTACCTTTTAAAATCTCCTTCTTGTCATGGAGATTGTTAAAAGGGAAGCTACCATTTGATGATGTCCTTACCAGATTTGGGAAAAATATTGTATCAAGATGTAAGTGTTGTCAAGCTTCCCGAAATGAAACCTTGCAGCATGTTTTTGTCGAAAGTGAGGCAGCTAATTACTTGTGGACTAGATTTGGAGGTCCTCTTGGTATCAAGCATGAAGAAGTCCCAGTCATCATGTTGTTCAAAAGATGGATGAATCGCAAATCAAAGAACGTGATTCAAAGAATGATTCATCAAGCACTACCTGTTCTAATTTGTTGGGAGTTATGGAAAAGCACTTGTTCTTGTAAATATGGTAAACAAAAGAAATTTCTACTATCTAGAATGGAGTTCCAAATAGTGTGGAATCTTAAAGCTTTATTAACTGCTAACTTCCCTCACTGTGATGTATCAATGCCTTGGTCAAGTATGTGTGAGTATGTGGAAAGATTGAAACCAGTCCGAAGATGTCAACAGGTTTGCTGGGAAAAACCACCTCCTGGAAAGTACAAAGTTAACACCGATGGTAGTTACATAAGGGAAACAGGGAAAGCTGGAATTGGTGGTGTGGTAAGGGACGAATATGGTGATCTAATCATGGCTTTTTCCTTACCAATTACCTGTAACAACAACTGTGAAGCAGAGGCAAATGCAGCAAAATTTGGAATTGAGTTGTGTAGACAGAATGGCATCAACAACTTCATCCTTGAAACAGACTCGCTGATTGTCAAAAATATGGTGTCGGACGAGACGATGAACAATATCAAATTGAGGAGAATCATTGGAGATATAAAGCAAACCTTGTACCAGACAAATGCAAGCATTAGCCATTGTTATAGAGAAGCCAACCAAGTGGCTGACTCTATGGCAAAGCAAGCAACTCTTCAAGGCAACTCTCTGATTCTATCTGCATTTCAAAACTTGCCTGCACCAGCAAAAGGCCCCTTTCAACTTGATAAGTGGCAGTTACCAAGTTTGAGGATTAGGTATGACAGTGCAAATTTTTTTGTAAGCTGATAACTTGCTGTAGTCTAGCCTGTAATGGAGGTAAGGTCAAGTCCCCCTCCTTCTTTTGTGATCTATACAAGCACACCCAAGCTTCCTGGGTGAAGTTAATATAAAAAAAAAAAGTATGGCATGACTCATGACGGAGATCAGGAATTTATAAGGAGATATTGTGACATGAATTCTTTAAGCTTAGCAGATTCATCGGTAAGTAAAAATTCAGTAGCTATTTATTGCTATCTAGAGGAGTGTGAAGTTTACAGAAGAGCAAGCACGCATTTTTAAGAATTGAGAACTAACTTGAAACATAAAAGAATCTATTATGAAGGGGTTGAGTCACTTAATTAAGGCACTCTTGTTTGGCCGCATTTACATCTGAAAAGCCATCACTTACTCGGGACATTTGGTCAAAAGGGACACTCAAGAGTGAAAATAGGTAAAAGGGACAAAGTCTTAATTAATGTAGTAGAAGGGACACATCTAATTAATGCTCTTAAACATAATTTCCTCCAGTCCCCTTCACCCCAAAGTTTCATTTCTTACACTTTGGTCCTCACGTATATAAAAAATAAAATTTGCCAAATTAGGGAAATATTTTTCCCTCCGTTTATTCCCTCCTCTCTCTCTCTCTCTCTCTCTCTCTCTCTCCTCTCTTATCTTCTCCCTCGCGACCTGAAAACACCATAGATACTGCGCATTGGCTTTGTTCAATCTCCATTCGTTTTCGCTATTATTCTTGCATTCCAACTCTCCCAAACGGAAAATATTGTCAGATCTAAATCCTTTTCGGTTAATTAGGTATTATTGACTCTAATTGAAAAAATAATTTGGGGAAAATACCCTTGACCCTTTGAATAACAATTTCTGGTTGGCATTACTTTTAATTGGTTTGCTTTACTTGAAATTGAAAAGCTTGTCGTTGTTGTTTGAACAATGTTGGGCATTACTTCAAACTGCAAAGCTTGACAAGTCCCATATCTCCTGTAAGTGTAAATCTCCGTCTTGCTAATCTCTACTATTCTAATTTTTGTAAAAACCCTTTTAAACAGTATGTTGCTGTTTTGAAACATCTTACCGTGAGGATCGCAACATTATAAAGATTGTTCTACAAATACTCGTACAACGTAGTCACAATTATGGAACATTGTATTAGATGCTCAGGATAATCCTTTTGATGTTCCTATTTTGCTAGTCAGAGTTACGGAACATAATTTTGGTTGCCCGAATAATGTTCAGTAAATGCTATTCATAATGTTGGAACATTTTTGTAGATGGTCTGAACTGATGTATCGATGTTTCATATCGGTATGCTTGTAATCTTAAACATCCTTGGGCATGTTCGGATCTGTTTTTCGATGTTCCGGTATCCTTTGCTTCCTGGACCACATTTGATGAATGTTTATCCTACCTTGCAGATATCGTTAAAGTAAATGGGGGACAACATACTACTAGGAGTTGATTTTCTCGGTGAATGGGTTGAGCGTTCGAAATGCTATGCTTGGATTCCTAAGGTGAAAGAGACAAGACCTATCCTTGTGAGTAGGAATGTTACATATGATGAACTTGTCAATAAAATCATACGCAGTTTGGGGGTAAGTGATGATCCTAGGGATCTTTGCATTTCATATATGCTGAGTGTTGCAGCAAAGCAAAAGACTGCTTCATCTAAAATTAGGACTGATGATGATGTTCAGCTTTATATGGCTGATGTAGACCCGGCTGGGGCTAGGCCAACACTAAGGGTTAGTGTGATTCCAAGGCCTGAAGGAATTTCAAGTTCAAATGAATAAGATATGCTTGTTGAGATGGATGAAGATGAATTAAAACAAGGTGGAGAGGCAGACGAAGAAGGTGAAGAAGGTGGAGAAGTAGTTGGTAATCCTTCAGAAATAGCACCATCACAGAGCAGCCGCAACGATTTTTTTGGAAAATACGGCACAGGTTTTGTAAAGGGTATGACTTTCAAGAACAAGCAAGAATTAGTGGTGAAGTTGAGGCTTGCTGCAGTGAGGAAGCCTTTTTCTTTCAAAGCTGTGAAGAATACAAAAAAGTTGTTTTATGCTAGATGTGTTGATGCAAATTGCAAGTGGTGGCTTCGAGCATTGAGGTATCATAGTAGTGATACATTTTATATTACAATCTACAATGGCGAGCACACGTGCGGTGTGCAGCACCTGCAAAGCCACCATACACATGCCACAACTGATGTTGTTGGTGAATACATGAAAGATAGGTACATTGAAGGGAAAGGAATAACACCAAAAGACATCAGAGTTAAATTTAACAGAGAATTGGGATGCAACATTAGTTATTGGAAAAGCTTGAAGGGATGTGAGATTGCAAAGGCAATAGCAAGAGGGACACATGAATACAGTTATGAAATTTTAGAGGCATACAGTTATATGGTAAGGTCCCAAAATATTGGAAGCAAGACAGCTTTGAAGCTTGATAGTTGTGGGAGGTTTAAGTATTTTTTTATATCTTACGGATCTTGGATTAGGGGTTTTCTGTATATGAGGAAAGTCTTTGCTATTGATGGGACTCATTTGTCAGGCAAGTACGGCGGTGTGTTGTTGTCTGCCGTTGCCCAGGATGCAGAGAAGCACATATTCCCTGTTGCATTCTGCGTTGTGGACAAAGAATGTGATGCTTCTTATGATTTTTTTTTTCGAACAATTGGTTGACATAGCCCAGTACAATGATGAGTTGAGCGTCATTTCAGACAGGCATAAAAGCATAGCAAAATCAGTTGCCAAGTGGTTTCCCCAAGCTCACTACGGAGTTTGCACGAGGCACCTTGCTGAAAATATCCGTACAAAGTTTCAATTTGGAGATCACCTGGGGTCCTATTACTTGGCAGCAGATGCATATCGTGTGGAGGATTTTAGAACGCACTTTAAGCAAATCGAAGACAACGATCCAAGGGTTGCCAGATATCTTCAAGATGACGTGGGGTTCCATAAATGGAGCAGATGCTTTTTCCCTGGGCACAGGTACACGAGTATGAACATTCTTACCAAATGTTCTGAACGTTGCGTTGGAATGTTCTATGCATACATGGCAATTAAGCCGAGAACATTCCAATTGACGTTCAAAATAGTACCAATGATGTGTATGACGTAATCATTGATGTTCTGATCGCATGCTTAATGTTCGCACTTGCATTAGACGTATTTAGCATTAATGTCTTTGTTTGTTTGTTACAATTTCAGATTTGTAGTGATGACCTCGAACATTGCTGAGTCCACAAATGCAATGCTGAGGGATGAAAGAGAATATCCTATTGTTGCCCTATTAAATCACATCAATCGTACATTTGGCGAAAAATTCCATGTGAGAGCTACGGAGTTCCTCGAGGTTTCAACCATATGTGTCCCTTCAATTGAAGGAAAAATAAGATTCAACCTGGAGGAAGGGGGTAAGCTCGCAATTAGTAGAAAAGGTACGTATGGTTTCACCATCATCAATCCAGGCCAGGGAGCAGAAGTCGATTTACTCAACAGAACTTGTACATGCAGAGAGTATCAAATTGACTTAATACCCTGTAAACATGCTATGGCAGCTATCAGAATGCTGCGTCCAGAAGACTATGGAGCGTGCGTCTATGACTTCACTTCTGCATATTACAAGTTAGAGTCATATATGCTTGCCTATGCAGAACCGATCAATGCTGTTCCACCGGAAGAATTTTGGAATGTTCCTCCTAAGCTGCTTGAGAGACGAATATTGCCTCCTTTCATCGACGTGGGTAAGGGCAGACGAAGGAAAAAGCGGATACCATCAGTTGGTGAAGTATTTTCAAGTAGGAGAAATAAATGTAGCATCTGCAAAAGGTCAGGCCACAAAAGAACTACTTGCCCCAAACGAGTGGATAGTGGACAATCCTCCCAAACTCAAAGTGTTGCTTTTTGATTTTTTGTCTTGACAATTTTATATATTTTTATATTTGAACGTTTATATTAATGTTTCGAGCATTTATCAATGGCGTTCAAAATTCCTATTATTTTTGTAGTATATAATTCAAACTGATCATCATACGGATGTTCTAATACTGCAAACGGGATGTTCAGTGTAATGCAATAGTCATGTTGATTCAAGCGAAGGGTTGCCTTGTGCAATTAAAAGGTGTGAAAGCATCCCTCTAAGCGGGCATACGAAAAAAGCCATTAATTAATCCAGATACATCACCTAGAGAGTAGTGAACGTCTTTTCAATGTTCACATCACGCCTTTTGGTGTTTTTTAGGTTAAATTCATCTATAAATACATACATTTCCTTGTTCCTCCATACACACAATTATCCTCCTACTTGAATTATCAAAATTTCTTCATAGACAACAAACACAAATGGAAAATAACCAAAACGAACTTGTCGCTAATGCCCACTATGACCCAGCCGAACCTGACCATAACGAATATTATGGAAACATCGCCTGGGATATTGCCGGTATTCAAACTGACATTACTGCAATCAACCATGCTGCGGACCGCTTATCTGCTGATGTATGGAGCATAAGGCAAGTGTTAGTGCAGCGCTTGGAGCGTATTGAAAGAATGCTTCTGGGACTCCTTATCCACCAAGAGATGAATCCGGAGCAGTTTGCGACTCCTCCAAATTCTCCCAATGATGATGACAACTAGAACTTTTATTTAAGCATTATATATAGTACTAGTACTTTTGCATTATGTCAAGTAATTTTCTGTATGTATTTTGTTTCCTTAAGTATGAATGAAAGTTATTAGATTATGTGTTAAGTTGATAATACTTCCACTACATAAGTGATCGCCTAAACTTCATCAGCAACTTGAAACATTCTAACACACGTTCCAAGCATCGTATGAAGATGTTTGACATCCTTATCAATGTAAACATGCTAGCATATATTTTAACAACACCCATCTAAAATGCATCAGCAAGTTGAAACATCCTAACAAAAGTTCAGAGCACCGTATGAAGATGTTTGACATAGCAGAAGGAGTTTGGCCTTAAAATCGTTATTAACACAAACAAGCAAAAGCCTCACTATTTGTACAACAACACAGCACTATTTGATGAAAAAATCAACAAAAACAAAGATTTTCACAAGAACTTTCTTCCAGTATAGTAAAAAGGCGTCAAAAACCCTAGTTTTTTCAAAATAGCAAAATAGCAAAAGAAAAACCCCGATTCACTTGAAAAACATCAATAGTGTTCAAAATTTACCTTTAGATGTTACTGGAGAAATGTATATGGTCAGCGACAAAATAGAAGACTCGAGAAGAAGACTTGAGAAGTGTGTAAAAGAAGAAAGGCGTGGGTGTTCGATGTTTGAAATGATGGAATTGATAAGACTGATCAGCCATATTTTTTAATTATCATAATTGCCATTAAGGCCCCACCGTTTTTGTTTGTTCCGAATTCCACGCGCGTCCCTTTTCTGTATAAAATAGAGCCCGGGGCGGGGGTACATTTCTTTTTTGAGATATTAGAACGTTCTTCTGGACGTGCCAAACATAATAATCAATTAGGTAGTTCGTTTAAAATGAAACGCCGTTGCTCAAAAATAAAAGGTACTTTTTTCACGTTCAGAACATAATAAATGATGTTTGAACCCTAACCCTAACCCTGAACCCCAAACCCTAACCCTAACAACCCTAACCCTAACCCTAACCCCAAACCGCAAAATTTTTTAACACTTAGAGAACATTCGCTCTCCTGTTCTGAACCGTGTAGGGAACGCTCTCGAACGTGGTACGTCTGTTCTTCATCTTCATACTGATGTTGTTTTTGCACCGTTGAGGATTAGTTGATAAATACTAATATAAGGATCATTTAAAATGCATAAACAATGATTTAGTAGTTTATTAAGATTACAAAACATGCTATGTGTAAGTAAACCAAAATATATGTCGTTAATTATACTAAAGTGCAAACACTAAGTTGTTTGGATAAGGAGCGTAGGGTTTGATTCTAGATCAATTAACAATTTTAAACATTAAGAAGCGTATTATAACGAAGTGTAGCATAGATTGGACATTATATCACTAGATAGACACATTAGTAATCTATTTGTTGATCTTACAATCTATGTGTAGCTCAATTACAGACATTCTTCGTTTATCTACAACAACTAAGACTTCAAATCATTCAAGTATTGATTGAACTGAACAATATTATGTGTATTTAAGGTGACTACATCAATAGTATGTCTATTGGAAGTGTTTACTCATAAAAGTTATACTAGAGTATACTCATTTATATCTATCGAAGGCGATTACTTAGTTATATAGTTTGAGACACTTAATAAGTTATTGAGTATTTCATTAGATGTTGTTCTAACTAATGGATAATCTATATAATGATGATTTAACCTTAAATATAAAGACTTATTAATCTTTTCATGTTATATAGTTTCTTATTACAATCATATTAAAGGTTGGAACACTACACATTAAAATAGGCACCTATTTGAACTGAACATACTAACCCATGTTTGTGACATAGATTAGATGTTTTGGCATCAATCATTGGAATTTTATGTATATTCAAAGAGATTACTCAATATTATGTGTATTTAAGGTGACTACATCAATAGTATGTCTATTGGAAGTGTTTACTCATAAAAGTTATACTAGAGTATACTCATTTATATCTATCGAAGGCGATTACTTAGTTATATCAGATGAAACACTTAATAAGTTATTGAGTATTTCATTAGATGTTGTTCTAACTAATGGATAATCTATCTAATGATGATTTAACCTTAAATATAAAGACTTATTAATCTTTTCATGTTATATAATTTCTTATTACAATCATATTAAAGGTTGGAACACTACACATTAAAATAGGCACCTATTTGAACTGAACATACTAACCCATGTTTGTGACATAGATTAGATGTTTTGGCATCAATCGTTGGAATTTTATGTATATTCAAAGAGATTACTCAATATTATGTGTATTTAAGGTGACTACATCAATAGTATGTCTATTGGAAGTGTTTACTCATAAAAGTTATACTAGAGTATACTCATTTATATCTATCGAAGGCGATTACTTAGTTATATCAGATGAAACACTTAATAAGTTATTGAGTATTTCATTAGATGTTGTTCTAACTAATGGATAATCTATATAATGATAATTTAACCTTAAATATAAAGACTTATTAATCTTTTCATGTTATATAGTTTCTTATTACAATCATATTAAAGGTTGGAACACTACACATTAAAATAGGCACCTATTTGAACTGAACATACTAACCCATGTTCGTGACGTAGATTAGATGTTTTGGCATCAATCGTTGGAATTTTATATGCTAAGAAAAATTGAGCAACCCGTTTTAAGTACGTGGAGCGATCTGCTCTACACACCTTACATTAATCCAACCATTCTATTATTACCTTATAACACGTGGAATAACCCCAACCATTCTATTAATTAGGTCTTTTTACCCCATTATTGAAATATTAGTTATCCCTACCCCCTCTATCTCGTCTTCTTCTTAACTCAACTATGTCTCAAGGATCAACTTGTTCTCGCAGCTCCTCTCAAAATCGTCGATGTTGGTGTGGCTTACCTGCAATACAATTCACGGCGGGCACACAGTCGAATGCTGGACAAAAATTTTGCAAGTGTCCCCGCAAGGGTATTAGCAAATGTGGATTATGGGAATGGTGTGACGAGGAGTATCCCCAGCCTACTACGTTGGTTTTAAACAAGTTGAAAATTTCACTTGATGAAGTTTGTGAAGAAAGGGCCAATTTGCTGAAGGAAGTTGACACATTAGGGGCTTGTAATACTACAAATTTATTGAAGATCAGTAAGTTAGAGGCTAAATTGCAACGGTGGAAGATGTATTTCTTATTGTCTTGGGCCGTTTTTTTTTTGTTTCATTGTAGCTAGGTTTATTTGATACCAATCGCTGTTCATCGAGTACTACTAATATCTATAAATTTGAACGTTTTAGTTGATGTTTCGAGCATTTATCGATGGCGTTCCAAATTCATATTATTTTTGTAGTATATAATTTAAATTGATCATCATACGGATGTTCTAATACTGCAAACGGGATGTTCAGTGTAATGCAAAACAACATTCATAAATATTCAAAACATGCTACATTGTACTGAAAATTAAAGGACAACACTTCAAAACACGACATTCAAGACAATTAGAAATTCTTCTTAAATGACTAGACTTGCAAGGAGGTTAGTTATTCATTTCACATGTGTTCCTCTGGAGGCCGTGGTGGTGAAGGGTAGTTTTGGGGGTCAATCTCGAGTGCAGCTTGAATACCACGAAGCATACGCTTAATAAGATTCATATCCTCACGGAATTCATCGAACCTAATTCTTAATCGCTCCACTTGATCCTCAACATTTCCTATATATACTGCAAACTGATCAACATCTGAGGTCAGATCTGCGATATCTTCATGGACATGATCGATTTCAGTGAACCTACTAGTATTTGGAACTCCACTATCATGTTCTGGTGCTCTTGGGTGCCTTACTCTGCGAGGCATTGTTTTTGTTTCGCCTTGTTGTTTTTGTTGTAGTTGTGCAGACATTTAACATTTATAGATGGTACCAGGCTTGGTGCCTTTTCGGCTGCATATGTGATGATTTAAAAAGGTGCCTATTCACATTGAATGGTTGGTGTTAGTACACGTATTTTAATTTTGACCAGGGGTTCCTAATCCTTCCCGTGGAAGTTAGAACATCTTCATGGCGATACGAATCATCATATAGTCGTTCCATTAGCCTGCATATGTGATGATTTGAAGAGGCGCCTATTCACATTGAATGGTTGGTATTAGTACACGTGTTTTAATTTCGACCAGGGGTTCCTAATTCTTCCCGCTGAAGTCAGAACATCTTCATGGCGATACGAATCATCATATAGTCATTCCATTAGTCTATTGGTTTTTGACGTTTATAATTCAAATTGATCTTCATGTTTGAAAATTATGTATACCCTTCCAGTAGACTATTAGTATTTTTTAAACTACTCATCATTATACACTTAACGACTATCCCCTTCAATTCAAATCTGAATCAAAGCAATGAATGCGTCACTTCAAAAATTTAAAAAAATACATAACGGCTAGTGTTTGGATGAAACACACTTAAGTCGGTTACCTATTTTTCTCCTATGAATACTCGATCAAACCATTCAAATTCAAAAAACTCTATACCACTACAACCTATAATCTTCAGCCAAAAATAAAAAAATAAAAATAGTTCGCCGACCTTCCTCCTCAATAGTTGCTACTACTGCAAGAACAGAAGCAACAAATACAAGAGCATCCACGTCAAGAGTACCAAAAACGACAAAGGGAGCAACCTTGAAACAAGAAGGAAGAGGTGAAGCCAAGCGAAAAGAAGGAAGAACGGGAAGAAGTGAAGCCAAGTAAAACGAAGGAAAAACGGGAAGAGGGTCAGCCATGCAAAAAGAAGGAAGAAAGGGAAGAAGATCAGCCAAGCAAAAAGAAGGAAAAACGGGAAGAGGATCAGCCAAGCAAAAAGAAGGAAAAACGGGAAGAGGATCAGCCAAGCTAATAGGAGGAAGAAAAAGTCGAAACACTTCTGCAGAACGACAAGAACGTGCAAATGATATTTTGGAACAACTTCGTGCTGAAGTTTGGGGTTGGAAGTTCAAATTTGAGGAATTCTTCGAATACTACAATAGGGATGTCAAAAAGATGTTGAAAGAAATAAAGAGGATAAAGACTATGCTCCATATAGCAACCTTGAAACAAGAAGGGACTGCATCGCGTTGAAGTGAAAACACATATTTTGACCAGGATGTTAATATGACTGTTTATTAAGTAATGTCTTAAATGCTAATATAATTAGCATACTTTTGTAAAGCGCTGAATCTTTGAACGATCAAGAATGTTTTTGCCTGGTTCTTATCAATGTATAAAGTAACTTTAATGTTCAGAACATCTGTTGTTGTTTCCTTATTTACTAGTTATTGAACATCAAATATCCATTAAGTTAAAAACTATTTGAACGTACAACATAATGTTCTAAAAATAACTAATGTTGTTCCAATAGTTTATAATTTTTAATATTTTTAAGTCAATCTTATCATAATACAGATGTTCTAATAATGTAAACTCGATGTTCAGTGTAATGCAAAACAATAGTCATCATTTGCCATATATACACATCAAAAAATGGGTAATCATCTATATATTACACCCATCAAAAACAAAAATATAATTATCCAAATTTTACAACCCATACTAAGGGACTAATTTGCCATGGAATATGTCCACAACAAATTTAACTAGACAGTCTTCTATCACATTGTCACACAGATATTCCATCGGGGTGTTGGACAGCAAATGTTCGAGGAACATGATGGCATACGCTCCACATGCAGTACCAGTCAAATTCCTTGGAAGGCCTTGGATGCGCTCGTACGACCACATTTCCATCGATTGGATTTCAGGAGGGAGGTGGTTGAATTTCCCCGACTGCCGGATGTATATTGGGAACATGTACATTATTGGCCCTATTATTGAATCTAAGCGATCTTCATTGTACAACCCAATGTTGCAGTCGTAGACAGCGATCCTTGCCTCCTCTAAATAAAAGACGCATGTAACATAATGCGTGCTTTCAATGTTATACACGGCAAAGAGTCTTTTCACACCATCCCACTTCCTTCCACCCGGATATGGAGACTTACCTCTGGCATAATCAAGGAATGTATCCTCAAACTTATATTCTGCTAGGTACTTGTCAAGGCTGACATCAAACCCCTTTGCTTCCGCTTCAGCCGCATCGTATCGTACGCACAAGTTGGCCAGGAATGAAAGATCGAGGATAAGATCAGAGCTATCATAATGCCGGGGGTAAGCCTTATGCCTCACACGCATCAAGGCCAAGTACTCATCCATAAACGGCATAATAAAACAAATTAGAAGTTGTGGATAAAACTATGCCCGACACATACTATTTTATGTTTGGACCAGCCAGTCGAATGTTCAACGAACATAGAACCATCAGGTTCCGAACGGATAAACAAATGTTCGTTCTTCGATAAAAACCAAACACTAACACAACAATAGAAGTAAAGAGATGCACTTACACTATCCCACATCCACTCTTTCATGTCCAGGAAGTCCAGAAAATCCAAGTAACTAAACTCGTGACACAGGAAGGCAGTCTTTTGTTCCTTCTTCTCCTCCAAGAAAGTGTCAAATGCAGCTTTCTGGTGAATGCTGAGTGCCTTGTACAGTGTCACTGGCAATCTCTCTCGAAGCCTGACTTGATCTCTCTCTCTAAATTTCCAAAAAAAAAAAATGTTTGAAAAAATCTCTAGATTTAATAGAAGAACGTCCCTTTTATGTTCATCGATTCTAATTGGATGTTTTACTAACCTTGCCATTCTGGCAGCAGTCATTTTCTTCTTTCCTTTGTTCTTCTTTGCCTGGAGCATCCTGGACAACAAAATATGCCTCTTTGGTTGCTGCTGCTGCTTCTCCTTCTTTGACGACGACGCTACTAAATTAGCAAGGGGCAGCTGGATCGCATCAAGCTTCTGATCCAGTCCCTGTCGCCATTGAAGGCAGTCGTGACACTTGCAACTGCAGACACTAGGCTGCACATTCTCATGTTCTCTCCTCCTAGAGCTTTCTCCAACTTTGAACAAACCCCTGCCACTAAAAAGACCACCAGTAAAACGACCAGCCCTACCACCAATCTCATCACCAACTTGTGTTTCACATCTACCAACACCTCTACTAACAGATTCTTCACCAACCTTTCCTTCATCAATTACCTCTCTTGGAGGGGTCCTGGGGCAATTCCTAAAAACTGTCACTCGATCACCACCAACGATCGAGCTAGCCCCCTCCAACATCACAACAAGCTGATCAATTACCTCATCGCCCCCATCAACAAACGGCTCAATATTCTGAAAGATATCATCTTCCCTCTCTGCATCGATAGGGTCAATGAAAGGGTGCACCACCTACATACCATAAATATTTGTTAAGAATACAATGTATAAGAGAAATAAACCTTAACATCACAAAGAGTGTTCAGAACATTATTATTACTGTTCGACATTTAATACCAGTAAAAATGAAACATCATATATGTCGTGATCGAACATCTGAAAAGACATTCTTAACATTAACAGAAATGATTATAACGACATTGCAGATATTCCAACATTTAGAAAATTGTAGGTACTTACAGGCTTTGCAACATTCTCAAACAGCCTTCGGGAGTCTCTTTCATTCTTTTTAGTGATCCACCTGTGCATCCTTGGCATGGTCCTCTCCTTGGGAAAATCCCTGGGACGAAGCGCAGGTATTGCTTCAAATACCCAACCCACAAATGCCCAAGGAAACCCATAAAGATTGTAGTTTGGCCTGTCCTTAGCCTTGCTAGCTGCACGATCAGCCATGGGCTTCGTCAGGTACTCAATGGTCAGCTCGAAGCTCTTCCGCCTCCAAGGATACTTGGCAAATTCATTTGGAAGATATGCAAGGCAGACCAGTAATTCCTCAATACCAGCTTTTTTGTCCTTGGCGCACAATATTGAGTGAACAAACCAAGCCATGGCAAGCCCAAACTTGTACCGTTCAGGAACTTCCTCATTTTCTATCAAACTCAGCAACCGGGGAGCAGTAACTGCCCTTGCTTTCCCATCCTCCCATGCCGTTGAAATATACTCCCACATCTCCCTGCCCCTCTCTTTCATCGCAGCTTCCCATTGGACACTTGGATAGGCTTGGCATCTCAGCTTTGTCATCAAAGCAAACTCTTGGAGGCCAAAACGAACAGGCACTCCATTGAAATTGAACCAAGCTTCTTTTTCTTTATTGCACAAAACTCTTCTTATCAGAATATTGTGCACCAACCTGGTTGGAAACGATGGCTCATCCGGCAACTTCAAGAAATGGCCAAAAGATACTGTTTTTGAACTTGTCATACAAACCACTTGTACGCAGCACAATTCTGAACTCACGCATTCGTCCAATAAGCGACGAGCGGACAGTTATCTTGGATTGAAAATGCTCATGATCATCCAAGTAAGTCTTCGGCACCATTGGTGGAATGACACTGGTAACATACTCAGGCTGCACAATGTTTTGAAATTTGTTAGTTTAAGGAATCACCACGGTAGTAAGAACATAATATCAGATGCATGAAACATCCCTTGAGATGTTCCAAGGAACTACACGAAAATACTTTGAACATAGTTAAGGTTGATCTGATCATGCACACGAGTGTTCTCAAATCACATAAAAAAATATTGAACATTCTACTGTAAAGTGAAGAACAACTTTATGTATGTTCTAAACAACAACTATACCTCTCTAGGTGGCTCTGCAGAATCAGCTCCCACGTCTCCTTCGCATCTCTCACCCTCTTCTTCTTCCCTACCATTCCTCCCTCCTTCACCAGCTTGAACATCTACAACCTCTATAACTTCTTGTACATCATCAACATTTGCAACTCCTTCAAATTCTCCTGCAAGATTATTTACCAGCGTTCCCACCTCCTCTTCTTCTGCCATATTTAAAAGGCTCTCTTTTTTGTTTCCATCTTCATCCCAGTCATCATCGCCAAACAACGCTTCTATTTCTTCTGATAGATTACCATCGTCCGGCACCCTCACAGCTTCTTGTGGCCCTACATTTACATCATAGTCTAGGGACCCCTCCTCTTCGTCCTCCAATATAATTCTCCTCTTCCAAGGAGGTTGTTTACTAGGAGGAGTAGTCTCCTTCCTCTTAATTCCCCGCGTATAAGCCATTGTAGCTGCAAATCACAAGTATATTCATCAATTAAAGATGTGCAAACATGCAATATGGGTGTGTGAAACATAATATACATATGTTTTATCAAACCCTAATTCAAGTAGAGTCATCATCCTCTCGCACGGTCGGAGCGCAGTCTCAAATGTTCCAGAACTTTAAACATGCACGCACAAACATAAACATGCAAAATCTTGACTATATGTACAACATTTTTTTCGACCTTTAGCATATTTATTTTATAAAACCCTAATTTATTTTAATAAAAATCATCTAAAATGCATCACCAACTTCAAACATCCCATCACACGTTTAGAACACTGTCTCACGATGTTTGACTCTGCGAAGGAGTATGCGTACAACATTTTTTCAACCTTTAGCATATTTATTTTATAAACCCAAATTTATTTTAACAAAAATCATCTAAAATGCATCACCAACTTCAAACATCATATCAGACGTTTAGAACACTGTCTCACGATGTTTCACTCTTCGAAAGAGTATGCTCTTAACATGGTAATATAACATAAACATGCAAAAATTTCACTATTTGTACAAGAACATAGTACTATTTGACGAAAAAATCAACAAAAACAAAGATTTTCACAAGAACTTTCTTTTAGTACTGTAAAAAGGCGTTAAAATCATAGTATTTTCAAAATAGCAAAATAGCAAAAGAAAAACCCCGATTCACTTGAAAAACATCAATATTGTTCAAAATTTACCTTTAGATGTTACCGGAGAAATGTATATGGTCGGCGACGATGATGTTTAGAAAACTGCATAGAATACTGTAGAAGAGACGAACTTGAGAACTGTGAAGTGTGTAAGAGAAGATTTTTGGGGTTCGATGTTTTAAATCATTGCACTCAGTCCGTTCGGTTCATTTTCCCACCTTTGATTAAAAGTTTTTTAATTCAGTCCAAAAAGTTTTTAATCAAGCCCCGCAAGTTTTGTTGTTTCTAATCTGGCCCATGGTTTAATGTTAAACGCGCGCGTTATTCAACGCTCCACGCGCGTCCCCTTTTATTAATTAAAGACTTGAGAGGGTATTTTGGCCCATTCCTCTCCAGTTACTCCTCTGTTTTAGACAAACAATTCTTTCAATCTTCTGCCATCAAAACTAAAACTTTGCAATATAATACTTATAATTAGTTAATAGTAAGTTTTTGCCCGCCCCAAGGAGAGGTGTGAAGTTGGCTCTCGGGATGCACAAGGACGTGGTGAAAAATTGATCTCTGCTGGCAAGGTTTTTGAGTGGTCGAGAACAAGGTTTTATTAGGTTGGTACCATGGATCAATTAGTTCAAACACAAATATTTACGTTAATGAAAATTACTTTAAAAATATTGTTACAACAAATCAAAATAAGAGAGATAACAATAATATTGCAAAAGACAAAAAATATTAGTGTTGTCTGCCAAACATAAGGAGATGTCTCCGAAATTATCCCTAAATATTAAATAAGAAATGTTCAAAACCACTTTATCCACATTCATAAAATTTCCTTTGTCAAAACCAATTGAAAAATAAATATTTGCTAAAATATTAGTTAGATTTTAAAAGCAGAAGTCAGTCTTTTTATCTTAAACTCATCATGTCATATGATCAAACACCGCAAAGAATTTCAAACAAAGGGAGTATATTGACACGTCCAGAATTTTCCAGCTAGGCCGTGCAGGTATCCGTCATTCTCCCCTAGACCCGTGGGGCGAACTTTTTTTCAATTGAATTGAAAAAATCAAAATAAAATCGATTTATAAATAAGAACAAGGCTTAGAAAACATAAGCATATATATATATATATATCATTTGACCGAGGACTCACTAGTGGGGTCAAAGACTATTTTTGTAATAGTGATAGACTTAATAATTTTTAACGAGTGAAGTGTTGAAGATATATAACTTTTAATTGTATTTTTTTTTGTTGGATTGTTTTATATATATATATATATATATATATATATATATATATATATATATATTGAACCCCCTAAAATAATATTACCCCGAAAGGTTAAATTTAGGAATATCAATTGAATGGACTAACTCTTTTGGCGTTTTTGGAGTCGCCGCCCAATTTAAGGAAAATAGGGAACCAAATAAGCAAATGCGTGCAAAACTCTATTGGAAAAAGGCAGTGTTTCAGAGATTCTAAGTAAGAGGTTTTATTAATTTCGAAAGAAGGTTTTTAAGGCACTTTCGAAATTCCGTTTACAACGGTTAATCTAACAGGTTTTCAAATTAATTTGCAAGTGCTATTTACGCGCTTTTCTAAAAATAATTAATTGAACCATTAATTAATTCAACTAATTAAATTTAGTAAGTTTTCAAAAGATTTACAATAAATTTAAAAGCTTTAATTATTTTCAAAAATAAAATAAAATAAAATAAAATAAAAGCGCATTTTCTTTTGAAAATGAACGATTTGATCGTCCTAATTTCTTTGCCAACTCGTATCTGGTAGCACATAAATGGCACTTGCTTAATTTTAACTTTAGAACCCAAATTTCTCACCATAAGATGGAACTTTAGGTTTCAAGTCACTTTTACAAAGTTGTTTCGGGACATTTAGAAGTTAATTAAAACTTCTTTATAAATTTTGACTTTTTAAAAAAAATACTTCGTATCAATAAGATAGAAGCTTTTTCTTATAGTCATTTATTAATCGTGGTTTTGAAAATTTATGAAATTTTGCACGCATTTGTTTAAATGGTCTGATTTGCAATAAATTAAATAACGACTTCAAAATAAAAAATAATGAACATAAAATGTATCAAATATACAAACAACCAAATATCATTGATAAATAAAATATTTTATAAATTTATATATATAAATATTCTAAAGAAAAGGGAGACAAAGTTAAAGATAGAACCCGGGAATGCAACTCATAATTTGAACCTTGATAGCAATGCATTTTAACTTGAGACCCGAACTCGATCCCAAATTGACTCCAAGCCAATGTAAACCATCCCAATTGGTGAGTTTTAGCCGAACTCATCCCAAGGAGTGTTTATGCAAAAGAAAATGAGAAACAAAAATTAGCACTTGTAGAATTATAGCAGACCCAAGAATATTTTGCAGACTTCACCCTGTGAACTAAAAAATTTTGTTGCAATAGAACAATAAACTAATGGGAACCTCAAGAGCAACAGTAAGGATATGGGAAGGAATTTCTACATATAAACGAGGTAACGGGCAAACAACATTATGCAAGACCAAATACAATTCATAAAAATAGACTAAAGCCTAAGATGTATATGTAACTATGCAAATATATGATTAAGTTGGCTAGAATAAAAGAACGATACAGAGCTAAAGGGCACTAACAATCCTGATTAAAGCAAGCATGTCTTTCAATCATTTTACACTAGAAACTCAATCTGTGCTAAGACTACCACATCCGGAACCTAAGCTAGCTACCTACAACTCTTCTAATTCACCAGAACAAACCTGCAAGACATCTGCATACACACACAGACTCTCCAAATTTCCAACTACAAACAATGCACCAAAACATGCCTTCATTTTCTCTAAAACTGAAACAAAACGATGGCCTTTAACAGAATACTCTAGCGACTCTAATTCACCAGAAACAAACTGCTACAGACCCCCTTTTCAGCTTGCAGAAACCAGAAACATACCCTGAATTCACTAACCAGAAATTCTAGATGTGACCTCAAATAAATACAACACAGTCATGTTTTGCTTTTATAAGAGACGGGTCGAGAAAATATCAATCTTAGCAATGTAAGATGCCAACTGAATTAATGAAGAAGAAAATGTACTCTATTACATTAAAACGTTTAGCTTATTTCATATTTTTTTATCAAAGAAAAGAATGAAGATGAAGCACAATACCATGAGCTAATTAATGAACTAACAGGAACAAACTTCTAGGAAAAGAGACCTTTCTTTCTTGTATGTAAACTAATATCTAGCATGTAGTTGAAATGCACACAATAAAGATTTTCTTTATGTTTGAAGTTGAGGCTTAGCGAACAAGAGAAGCAATTTCAATAGCTATTTCAAAATCAAGCCACAATCAAGACTTAATCTTAGATTAAGTGATTAGCAAGTTGTAACAAAATTTCATTCTCAGAATATTAAGACCTTAGAGTCATATACTTGACAAAACAGTAACCTATTTAGACTACAAATGTAGAAAATTCAATTTGAACTAAAGGGACAATCATGCATCAGCTTGTTCATTGAACTAGGAAGCCACATTACAGATAAAGACTACATTTCTTATCCATCTAAAATCGAATTAATGAAGACATGAAAAGAAAATAGGCAGCAACTATGAATCTTTTTAAAATTACTTTATGTTTAATAACCAAACTGAACTTAAACAATGAAGATTATACTATCAAAGGGGCAATTTAATCAAACATCAAGAAATAGCAGGAAACAACCTTCACCTGCCTTCGTAGACCACTACAGAACAACCAAGACCTAAGCTAGACACCTGGACAACTCTTTAAAGCAACCTGCACACCACCTCACACCACCAGGCAATACCAGAAACAACCCCTTCCAAACCTAAAATCTATGCTCCCTCCTGAACAGAACACCCTTACCCCTTCTTTACCTGAACTACTTCCACTCCTCACACTGCCCTAAAGACACACAAGAACTTGAAACAACTGATCATACACTTCCACAAATCCAATCTGCACAGCTTTCTC
Organism: Petunia secreta; assembly: GCA_029990175.1. NCBI lineage: Eukaryota > Viridiplantae > Streptophyta > Magnoliopsida > Solanales > Solanaceae > Petunia > Petunia secreta. The sequence goes on along the minus strand of JARKIP010000222.1, from coordinate 110,508 downwards.
TTATCTCTAACTCACTCCTCTGCTTCTACTTCAAACAACTAGGAGCAAACTCCCTGAACAACCTAACTTCTACCTGAACTCCCTCTTCAAACTCTCTACTATCAAAAACAATAAGAAACAGGAAACTCCCAGAACCACCCTATAACTACAAACTCCTGAAACAAGAGCATCCTTCATCAGGACTCCCTCTCTCCTTGGCAAAACATAACAGACCCCTACCAACTGACTGCAGGCACCTACAAAACAGCCTAAACGACTCCCTCACCAACTACCATACACATATCAAGCATCCCTAGCTACTGCAACATTACCTGATACTCTCTTACACTCACTCCAACCAAATCAGCCCCTCTACAATACCTGAAAGCAACCTGCATCTCCTCAGGACAAACTAGAGAACAGCCAGAAAATTTCATGGGATCTGCAGCCTCTCCTTTCACCAAGACAAATACAACAGGACCCCATCACCAGAACGAACTAACACCCTGCCCTAAGCTCCTCTAATCTACCCTCTTTACTGCCTCCAAACAGCTTAACAGGCCTTGAGACAAAATTTCATTACCACCAGCACCTATACACTCTTAATAAACTCAGGCAGCCAAACCCAAAAACATATATTCTATATCAGGAACTATAACTTCTTTTATATTAGCTAAGTTACACATACTTTGCCAAGAATAAGTTAAAGTAACCATATTTCTACATAATAGCATTTGATTCACGAAATTCAGATTAAACTAACTATGCTAGCTATGCAATACTAATCACGTACTACTGAAACTGATAAGAAAACACAAGTAAAAGTTGAAATGTAACCTGCTGCATGGCAGTGAAAAAGGGCGACGATCCGAAGAAGCGACTCGAACAAGGAAAACGACTCGGACAAGGTCGACGACTAGAACGACGATAAAGCGACTCAAAAATGAAAGCGATAAACAAATAATTGAAAGAAAACCAGAATCCTCCCTACGAATTTTAAAAGCAGGAAATAAAAGGAACTCTTGTGTATTTAATCTGTGCCGTTTTTCTCTCCATTCTTTTTCAGCTGCTTTCTCTATGAACTCTCTGCTACTGTCGCCGCTCTCACTACTCTCCCTTTTTCCCCGCCGCTGCTCACTGAATTCCAAGTCCCTTTTATATGAACAATTTAGGGCTCTTAAAGGTTGTAAAAATACTTAATCACCCTCCAACGGTACAGATTGGATAAGGTTTCGTACGAGGATGATCTGGAAGGGAGGGGGACCAGGGTTTGAATTTTGGGTCGATTTTTGAATGGATCCGGTTGAGAGGGAATTGGGAATGGGCTGAAGGGGAACCGGGAATAACGGTGATTTGTGTGTAATGTATTGTATATATGTGTTTGCACGGGCAGGGTGAATTTTAGGTTACGCATTGCAATTTTGGCCCCTTTTCTTTAAAATTACTCAATTCGCTTTTGGTTTTTAAAATTAACATTATTTTAAAATAATTAGACATTAATTCAAAAAATTTTACGACAAAATTGGGTGTCAGCAGCTGCCCCTCTTTACCCGAAAAGGATGAAAGAGTTTTTAGGGTAAAGAAGTTGACGAGAGACCAATTTTGTCACGATAAAGCTAAAGGCTTCGATTCCAAGGACCAAAGTGTGACGCTTATGGAAATGGCCGAACTCCGGATTTCGAGTTGCCTACATATCTCGGGCTGAAAGAGAATCAGACCATACGTAGTTCAACGACACTTAGATACGAAGACTCGCACGATTAACAGAAACTGACACATGAATAGAAAGGAATCTGATTGACCCCTAATCTGGAATGAAAGATTAGGTAAGACTTGCTTGTTCGAGTGCGATTCTTCAGATCCTCGTTGACGAGCCCAGCTTATATCAATGATTTCCCTGGTTCACTGCTAAGAAAAAGTTCCACATTATGCTTCAAATGCTACTGCGGTGCTGCCAAAATTCTGTAAAGACTTAACAAACGGTAAGCGAAAAATTGCTAATAAAGTTTGTCAAGTAGGATAAGAAATAGAATAAAGGGATAATATGGAATCGTAAATGCTGGTTGTGATGTCGTCAACAAGTTCTTCCTTCAATCAACTGACGAGGCGCTCCGCCCGGAGAACCTCTAGGCTGATCATTATTCTGTAACAGTAAAGTAAGACAATAAGTAAAGTGAGAATGAATTGTAGAATGCAATGCTTTCATACGGTAAGTCGATTAACGAGACATGATATCCCAAGTCGAATTGCATATCTTTATCATCTACTTCAAATATAATATGCAAACGTTGCAAGAAAACCGACATCGCAAAACACTCCGAAAGCGGTGCTTCAGCCGACTTGTCTTTGACTATCAACCTATTTTAAATATAACATGCCAATATTGCAAGACAACCGACATTGCGAAACACTCCGAAAGTGGTGTTTCAGCCGACTTGTCTTAGACTATCAATATAATTTAAACATAACATGCCAATATTGTAAGACAACTAACATCGCGAAACACTCCGAAAGTGGTGCTCCAGCCAACTTGTCTTAGACTATCAATATAATTTAAACATAGCATGCCAATATTGCAAGACAACCGACATTGCGAAACACTCCAAAAGCGGTGTTTCAGCCGACTTGTCTTAGACTATCAATCTACTTTAAATATAACATGTCAATATTGAAAGACAACCGACATCGCGAAACACTACAAAAGTGGTGCTTCAAGTCGACTTGTCTATCGCTATCATCTACTTGAAAGAAACCTGCATATCCTATTTGTAGGTGGAAGGACCCGAGATATTCTATTTGTGGGTGGAAGGACCCGAGATATCCTATTAGTGGGTGGAAGGACCCAAAGTATCCTATTTATGGGTGGAAGGACCCAAGATCTCTTATTTGTTGGTGGAAGGACCCAAATATCCTATTTGTGGGTGGAAGGACCCGAAGATATCCTATTTTTGGGTAGAAGGACTCGAGATATCCGATTTGCGGGTGGAAGGACCCGAAGATATCCTATTTGTGGGTGGAAGGACCCGAATATCCTATTTGTGGGTGGAAGGACCCGAATATTCTATTTGTGGGTGGAAGAACCCAAAGTATCCTATTTGTGGGTGGATAAACCATGTATCTTGCAAAATCTGAAATCTTCTGACTTGTGCTGGTGATGCGACAATCAAGCAAAAGCTAAAATTACAAAGATAGAAATAGAATTGTTCTGCATATGCGATAAGGCAAATATTCTTCGAGGAACTAATAGTTGCGAGTTCTTCTCGTTTTGCTGCTTGAGATTTCTGCATTCAAAGAAAAGTTGTAAGTACTATAAAATTTCTGGAAAGTCGCGACACTTTGCATTGCTCCTTCCACCTTGATGCTGAACTTTGCGGTAAATGCAAAATTTGCCCCTGTTTAATCAAAGAACAATTGTTAGTTTTTGATCAAATAACGGTTGGCTTGTTTGAACACCTAATTTGGCTTCAAATCTGGATTTTTCTTGCACGGCAATCAAATATGTTGTTGCTGCGAAAATCTGACATTCTTGAAACTCTCCCTTTTGCACAAGAGAAACTTCCTATAACTGCTTGGCTTATTTGGAGAAATTGGAACTTCATTGATTTTGGGTCTAAACCCAATAAGGGGGGAAAACATCAAGTAGTTCATTACAACTAGGATGAATAAAATTGCGATGGAGTAGTGAAACATATGATAGTCGGTAATGAAATGCCATTTCAAGCTGCAAAATACGGTCCTTTTAGTCTTCTTAACTTGCCAACCGCTTCTTCTTAGAATATCTTGGAAACAGGCATTGTGATAAATGGCGGTTGGCATAATGTTGCAGTTGACCAAGCATTTGGATTGGTAAGATATTCTTGTGGGATTTGCAGATACATGGTTTGCATAGGCATTGGATAATGAGGCACGGTTAAGTAAGGTAGATTGGAGGTAAAACTTGTACTTGGCAAAGGTTTGCTAGTGTCGACAAAGTTGACAATCCGATTCCTTTGGACCACATGTTCTTCAACATCATCATTCTGCGCTTGCAAGATACCCATACCAGAACTGGTTGCCTGAAACTGCTTTGCCATGTGGTTTCGTCCTTGATGCAGATTCTCAGCCATTTCAGTGTTCAATGCTAGCCAACCTTTAACAAATGAATTCTTTACATTGAATAAAAGCAAGTTAATACGTAAAATAGCAATGCATGCATAAGGTTTTAAGTATAAAATAGGCCATTAGGCCGAATGGATGGGACCAAAATCTCGACTCAATAAAGGAGTAAAGTATTTGAGGGCTCGAAACTTAATGATCAACAAAATTTGATTTTTGAAGACGCGAGTTGAGAAAAACAACTTTAAAAGTTTTTACTAAATCAGTATGCGTGCTAGACCATTTTAGCTCAAATTGTTAAAATGGTCGGCTTATTTTGAACATCAATGCTTTGCTCGACGATCAATTCTTGCTTGCAAAATAACAATCTGCACCAATCCTTGAAAACTGCTTCTAATAACGACCAAACCAACTCAATGTCTTCAACTTGCTTTTTGCAAAATTCTGCCCCAGTTATGACTTCAACATTTCAACTTGCTTTGCGAAAACTGCCCCAGTTATGAATTCTGATTCTTCGAATTGTTTTGCAAAAGCTACCCCAGATACGACTTTCAATACTTTAAACTGCTTAACAAAAGCTGGCCCAGTTGTAATTTCTCACGACTTCTACTTCTTTGCAAAAATTTGCCCCAGTTTCTATCTTTGGGAGATTTAAAATTTAAACACTAAAGGGTCGAGCCCTATGGAGGAGCCTATGTTGACACCCAATTTCGTCCCGAGATTTAATTAATGACTAATTATTTAAAGGAAAATTAATTATTTAAAATAAAATTAAAATTAAAATTAATTAATTAAAGTTAAAATTAATTAATTAAAATTAATTAATTAAAATTAGCTATAGTAAATTAATTAATTTCAAAAGAAAAGGCTAAGTGTGCAATATACAACCCCAATTTCAGCCTACCCGTGCAATTTTTCACTTACTCCTATAATCCCTAAAGTGGGGCTAAAATTGCCTTACGAATTAATTTCCAGCCCACATATACAATACATAAAACACATTATACATCTCCCCTGGCCCATCAGCCCACTACACAACCCGGCCCATACCCATTTTGCCTAGTTTCCCCTTACCCATTCTCCAAAACCCGTTCTCCCTCTTCCCCATTTCCCCTTAACTCGAATCCTAATCCCCTAATCCCTAACCGATTCCCTTAATCCCAATTTCCCCTCAACTCCGCATCAGCCAAAACATTTGTACAAACTGGTCCCCTCTCCTTTTCCCTCTCGCCAGTACAAGCAAACGATCCTAAGCGTTCATTCAAATTGAATTGAATCCGAGCCGTGAAAACGATCCTAACGGACTGATTCCTTGAAGATAAGGATGGATTTGGTACGATCCTTCAAGGATTTTACCAAAATCACCCTTATCTTAGAAGGGAAAAGTCGAAATTAGGCCTGAGTTCAAAGTTTTGGAGCCAAAATGAGAAGCCCTAGCTGCGAGGTATAAAAGCATTCTTTTACTCACTATTTGGGGGGTTCTGAAAATTAGGATATCAAAAAAGCAGCATTTTATCACAAGGGTTCCTTCTTTTTGAGTTTTTTTTACTGTTACATTGCATCTTTGGGTATTATCGCTTCATCGTTTTCGCGTCGCTTTGTTACCATTCTAGTTTGTCGACCTTGTCGAGTCGCTTCCTTCAGATTTAAGCCCTATTCACTGCCCTTAAGCAGGTTAGATCCAAAACTTTACAGTTTTTTACATTAGCTTGTTTGTATTCTTGTTTCCTATTTCATTAAACTGATTTAAATATGATACTTTGTTGAAGTGGTAAGCACAAACTATGCCGAGTCGACTCGCCTTTGCTTAAAACTTGAACTTTTTGTTTGCTTCTACTAGCTGTATGGTTTGATTAAAATATGGTTGTAGTGCTGAATGAGTTTCTTGTTGAATATTGGTTCTGGAATGTCGGGACAAAGGATGTATGAAATGAAAGCTTAAAACCTTTGGTTTGAAGAGCATACTGTAGGTTCTTGTTCTTGAAATTTTTTTGAGTCGTAAAAAATAAAGTCTATGCATAAAGTCAGTTCTTTTCCTTAGCTTAGTACAATTTTATTCTTGATGTAAAAGCATTGTTTTCAATCTTAGATAAATTCTTCCAAAAGCTTTGTCCAGTTTCCTTTCCATCCTTTTCTAGTTTCAGTTCTTCTCTTCATGTCTTAGTTTAGTTGTTGGATGCATTGAATCATATGAGAGATATTTCTTTCTGTTAAATAAAAAATGAAAAGGGTCTCTGGTAGGTGTTGTGCTCCCTGGAGTTTGTAGAATGTTCTTAGGTGGCTGTGTAGTGTAGAGTGTTTCTCCTGGGTATGCCTGGTTCTTTGTTTGGTTGAGAAGAAGGAGCAGAAAGCAAGAGAGGGGCAGGGAAGGCTTGATTTTAAGCTAGAGGCAGTCCTGGTAGTAGCAGGGAGTTGAAAGTGGTTGTCTTTGGTTGTTAAAGAGTATGAGGTTGTTTCAGTGTGTGTATGTGTTTGGTGTGTAGTTTGGTTGTTGGTGTCTTGTTTATTCTGGGTGTTTGAGGCAGATAGTGTAGCTTCTGGTCTTGGTGTTTCTGGTGTGAAGAAGATGGAGTGTAAAGGGAGTATGTAGAGATGCTGCAGCTTTTGGTTGGTTCTTGTTTAGTTTGTGGTATTAGCAGGGGATGCTAGAGGTGTAGGGGTGATGTTCAGAGGAGTTAAGTGGCTGCAGGTTTATGATTGGAACCAGTTCTGGTTCTTGTTGGTTGTAGGAAGTAGAAGGGTCTAGGTCTTCGTGAAAGTGAAAGGGGTGGTCTGATTTTTGTTCAGGTGGCTTTGAAGTTCTATTTCTTCATAGGAGAGTGTTGCAAGGGTAGTAGGTGTTGTCTGATTATTTGAGAGTTGGTTGCAGGCATAGCAGGTGTATGTAGCAGGGGTCGAGTTTTGCTTTTAGGGCAGTGCAAGTGTCCTGTAGAGAGTCTTATGTGTTGGAGTAGTCCAGGGTTGCTTATGGAAGTCTGGCAAGCTTGCAGGTAGTGTGCAGGATCTATGTTTCTCGTTTTGCTCTGATTCTTTTGAAGTCTTGTTCATGAAGTTAGCTTTTTCGCTAAAATATAAATTCAAATGCTTAGTTTGTGTTGTCTTTATAATGTTCAGTTCTTGATAAGCTTGATTGAAGGTGTGAGTTCTTTTCATGACTTGAGGATAAATAAAAGTTTTCATAGGTTTGAACCTGACCCTGCTTTGTTCATTTTTCATCCTAGTTTAGCCCTAAGATAAATTATGCATGTGTTTCTATGTTTCATGATTTTCAGAGTAGTCTGTTAAGCAGTAGTGGTCTGCAGGTGTTAGTCTTTTGATTTTTTCAGGATCAGGGAGGTGTAGTTTGTTCTGCAGGTTTGTCCAGGAGTTGGTTCTTGGTTCAGGTTGGTTTGCAGGTGGTGTGAATCTTGTTTCTGGTGCAGCTAGTTCAGGGTCCTGGTTATCTGCGAGCTGTATGCAGGTGTAAGTGGGAGCTGATTCTGGTATTAGCATAGGAGAAGGAGTGAAGAATGATGAGAGTAGTTAGTGTCAGGGGGTATATAGGTGTTTGAATGGATCCTGATAATTTGCAGTTTGATTAGGAGTTCTTTGGGTGTATGCAGGTGTGTGTAGGAGTTCAATTTGTGAGAGTGGTATGTGAAAAGAGATCCAGTTCCTAGTAGTTGTTTCTAGGCAGTGAAGGATATGTGAGGAAGATAGAGGTTGGCTTTGTGAGCTTGTAGTAGGGAAATTTAAGGGTGTGCAGGAGTAGGTAATAGAGGATATGTTCAGGTTTGGTTTTAGAATAATTCTGGTTGTTCAGTGAGATGTTATAAGGAAGTTCAGAATTTAATTATAAGCTTTTCCAAGCTTCTTCCCTGTTTCTCTGCATTCATTTCTAGATGTTTTCGTCTGCACTTCTTAGTCTCCTTGTTTCTGTTCTCCTCAGTCTTAGTAATCTGTTAAGAGTTGAGTTTCAGTCCCTTTATCATAGATTTGGTGCTTGTTCCTTTCCAATATACAATCTTTAATTATATCAAAGATTCAGTTTTAGGTGGAATTTCCTCTTTACTGTTATCTCCTCTCAGAGCACTAAAGTCTGCATCCTCCTTAACAATTTGCTATGTTCTCTAGATCTTCATTCCTGTAGTCTAAAACTGGTACGCTTTATGCTAGTAGGTTGTCTTTTTCCCTTTAATCTAGTTCTCTCTTATTGATAATTTTCTGCAAGGTAATTTTGAAAACTGAGTAATTGATAATGAAGTTTGTAATACGATAAAAGTAAGAGCTATTATTTGTCTTAGCTGGTATATTTCTCCTCCTGGATCTGCCATCTCAAACGAGTAAAGAACATCAAGATAAAAGAGCAAAGAACTTGGAAACCATTCCCTATTATCTAATCATTCATCTCTTTTGCTGATTAATTACTATAATTATATTAGACCCCTTGTGTTTTATTCACTTAGGCGTGAGTTGATATAGGATATACTCTTCACTGTAATTCGCTTGTTTGTTTAGTTGAATTCCTCTTTAATAATATATGCTAATCTTTATTTGCCCTTTTCTTTTGCATAATACTTGGGACGAGTTTGAGTTGCTAACTCGCAAATGGGGATGGCGTGCATTTGGAGGTTACTTGAACAGCTCCGCATTTTCGGGACTTGATATCCCCGAAAATGTAAGAAACGAAAAATGAAAATCACAAAGTCTAAGGCTCAATGATGAGTTTGCGCTTCCGGGTTCTATCTTCTAAACTCCATCTTTCCCCGCTCCCTTAGAAAATGCATGTTGTATAGGATTTCCCATAGACCGGATTAGGAGCCCTGTAGGATAGAAATGATATTTGAATTGTGAATAACTATTGTAAATTACTTAAATTGTTTTATATGAATGCTTTGTATCATTTCTTTTCGAATCGCCAATTAATTTATGGATGTTTAGAATCATTTGTCAATTAATGAGTGCAAATAAAATTCGATTAAAATCGTACCTTCGTCATAATTTGCATTTGAATTATTTATTTATTGATTATATTAATATTCAATTATTTATTCATTTAATCTAATTTATTTATTTAGTTAATTAATTAAATTTTAATCCATTATCTATTTATTTACTTAATCTAATTTATCTAATTTCAATTAATCATTTATTTATTTAATCAATTGAATATTTATTTATTTATTTAATTAATCAATTTATTCATTCACTCTCTTATTCAATTAAAATTGATAAGTATTCATTTATTTAATTAAGTTATTTATTTGCTTATTTATTTATCTATTTATTCAATCAATTAATTAATTCTTTATTAGTATTTATCTAGTTTGTTTTATTTAATTATCTAACTTCATTTAGCCTTTACTTAATTAATTAATTAATTAATTAATTGATTATTATTTCATTATCTATTTTTATTAATCTTAAATTGGATCATTTATTTATCTAGGTATCGGCATAATTAAAATCTTATCTTATTTATATTATTCATATTATCCTTATAAAATTAGCTTTATATATTTATCATCCTTAACAAATTCGTGAAAACCGCCGGATTAACCGCATTTTGCGGATTTTCGAAAGTGCTCCCGCAAGGGACCTTCTTTCGAATTTAATAGAACCACTTACCTAGAATCTCTGATTTTAATTTAATTTTCTTTAAATAGAGAATAAATTGCACTCTTTAGTTAACTTAGGTTCCTAATAATCCTTAAATTAGGTGGCGACTCCAAAGAAACCCTTTGGAATCCCATTTTGTTGAAATATACCCGAAACCTGTCATTTCTTAAAGAAAGGGGTAATTTTTGGGGTTCAACAGCCTACATATCCCTCCTTTGGAATTCAGAACGTGCGTAGTTCTACTTTTCCAGGCTTGCTGCGGTTGCTTGGACCCTATTAACCTTGTCTTGGTTGGATTCATCACTTTCTTTCAAGTCAATCACATCAGTTTGACGAGCCATAGGTTCTCTTTTGATGTTCAAAACAATTAGCCCTTTTAGCAACGTATACCGAATTTAATAAAATTTGTTAAAGCTGAAACTGACAGATGAACTTATTCCAAAATGGAAAAATCGAGACCGTCCTGGAAAAGACCCAAAAGTTTGAGCAAGACACTCATTTTGTTAAATCCAACCAGATGCGAAAATGCTTGTTTAACGCTTATGTTATTTTTAAAAAGGGAAACACACCTGCGAATACTTTAAAATATGACGCTAAACAATGTTTTACAAAATGACAAGACTGGGGTTAAGATAAACAAAGTAACATCTGAAAGGCATTTTAAATAACAGTATGCATGAATTCAGATGATAGGTGAATAAACAACTTCATAAAGCGGTTAAGTTTTACAGTAACATAACTTTAAACTTACCATACCACCAAACAAATTCAATCACAACGCAAATGCCAACAAATTTCGGACAAGCAGCACATATTTAGCAAGTAATCGCATATTGAGCAGATAATTTTGACATGTGGCAACAACAAGTAATTGAGCGTAAATAAACTGCAAACGCGTCCTACCCTGTAAGGTGCCTCTTTTGTGCTAGAGGTAGGCCTAATCGTCAAATTTCACACACATGTGGATATTATAATGATACAAGCCGTTTGCCAATACAAAATTGAGATGTAAATAAACTGCCATAATTGTCAATTTTCCAAATTTGACATGGCAAATGGCTTGGGATTCGTTATAATATCCACACGGTCACATAATATGCAAGGTCGTTGGGTTTCAATAACCTGTCGACAAAAAGGCGGTTTCCTAATTCCTAGAAACGGTACCAAGGACCGGGTCCAAACTAAGGTGTATATGCATACATGCTCACTAAGGTGTATATGCATACATACTCCTAAAAGCTCATTCTAAGAGTAGGTTAACGGTTGAGGCCGACTCGACCTATGCGGGATAGACCTGGCCTAATAACACAGTAGAACCGACCATGACAAAACCAGGCAACATCAATATCCCGAACTAACTTTTGGTGACACGAAAGAAGTTTCAAAGAGTGAGGTAAGGGCAATGCCCTTCCTGCGTAATTACCCGTCAAGCGGGTGCCCCGTGATGAAATCGAGGAGGTGAAAGAGAATTGACAGGCTCCATAAGGGAGGAAATATGAACGGAATGCAGACTATGCACAAATAAAATGTAATACATACTTTCTATTGATTATATTAATATTCAATTATTTATTCATTTAATCTAATTTATTTATTTAGTTAATTAATTAAATTTTAATCCATTATCTATTTATTTACTTAATCTAATTTATCTAATTTCAATTAATTATTTATTTATTTAATTAATTGAATATTTATTTATTTATTTAATTAATCAATTTATTCATTCACTCTCTTATTCAATTAAAATTGATAAGTATTCATTTATTTAATTAAGTTATTTATTTACTTATTTATTTATCTATTTATTCAATCAATTAATTAATTCTTTATTATTATCCAATTATTTATCTAGTTTGTTTTATTTAATTATCTAACTTCATTTAGCCTTTACTTATTTAAATAATTAATTTATTGATTATTATTTCATTATCTATTTTATTAATCTTAAATTGGATCATTTATTTATCTAAGTATCGGCATAATTAAAAATCTTATCTTATTTATATTATTCATATTATCCTTATAAAATTAGCTTTATATATTTATCATCCTTAACAAATTCGTGAAAACCGCCGGATTAACCGCATTTAGCGGATTTTCGAAAGTGCTCCCGCAAGGGACCTTCTTTCGAATTTAATAGAACCACTTACCTAGAATCTCTGATTTTAATTTAATTTTCTTTAAATAAAGAATAAATTGCACTCTTTAGTTAACTTAGGTTCCTAATAATCCTTAAATTAGGTGGCGACTCCAAAGAAACCCTTTGAAATTCCATTTTGTTGAAATATACCTGAAACCTGTCCTTTCTTAAAGAAAGGGGTAATTTTTGGGGTTCAACAGCGTGGCGACTTCACTGGGGATACGCAAATGGTTCTAACCAAAAGATTTTCACGAATTTGATTTATTTATATATGTGTTGATTGTATGTATGCGTAGCTTAACTCATTGTTTGTTTTCATGCCTAAACTAGTATGCGTAGAATTTATTGTTGTGAATTGTATTGAAGCATGTTCTTTATTTGTGCATAGTCCGCATTCCGTTCATATTTCCTCCCTCATGGAGCCTGTCAATTATCTTTCATCTCCTCGATTTCATCACGGGGGGCCCGCATGACGGGCAATAATACAGGAAGGGCATTGTCCTTCCTAGGTCTCTGAATTTCTTTCGTGTCACCAAAGTTAGTTGGGGTATGGTTTGCCTGGTTTTGTCATGGCCGGTTTTACTGGTTTATGGGGCCAGGTTTATCCCGCATAGGTCTGAATCAGCCTCAACCGTTAGCCGACTCTTAGAAGGAGATTAGGTCATGCATGCATATACACCTTAGTTTGGATCCGGTCCTTGATACCGTTTCCAGGAATTAAGAAACCGCCCTTTTGTCAACGGGTTCTTGAACCCAACGACAATGCATATTATGTGCTGTGTGATAACGAATCCTCAGTCCTAACCATGTTTTGAGCGAAATCAGATTTAGAATTTTGTCTCCTATGTTGTCTTTTAGGTCAGAAAATGGAAGAATTTATCAGAATTGAGATCATAATGCAGATTTTTTTTTGAACAAGGTAGAATTGTAGTTGGGGCGGGGGGGGGGGGGGGAGTTAGGCGGATTTGGTTGGCTTGTGTTTTGGAGATGGTCTGGTGTAGTGAGATCTAAGAGGCGAAGCCCCTGGTGTCTTAAAAGATCAGTGGAGTCCCTCTCGAGAATGGCTTTGCGTGTGTGCAGGCCCATGTTGACTAACCAGCTGCAAATTCTTATGGAATGAAGTATGCTTGTCGCATACTAGAAGAGTGAAGCCTCTATGTCTATAAACGACCGATGGGGTCCCTCCTTGAAGACCAATGCGGTTTTGGCTACCTAGGAAACTGAGAGGCTTGATTAAAGCCGAGGACCAGTGAGGAGCCCTATGAACAAGGTCTGTGAGCCTTGCAAAACCTAGGAAGCTGAGAGGCTTGTCTAAAGCCGAGGACCAGTGAGGTTTTATCTTGAAAGGCCAATTGGCGCCTTTCATGATTTGCAGTCTGGTATTGAGAAGACAGTTGGAAATCTCACCCCTGGATGTTGTGAAATAATTGGGAGTTGTGCTTGGAGGAGCGTTGATGTTTGCAAAAGATATAGAAGTTTGTTTCAGGTTTTATACATGCGGTTTAGAATTTTGTACAGATGTTGTAGAGAGCAGGAGCTGGGTCAAAACTTCGAGTTGACACCAGCTTTTTGGAAGTTAGTTGGGATAATGGAATTGCAATGTCGAGGCGGAGAGCTGATTGTTATTATTTATCGCTTACTCTAAATCTGAATTGCTCAAAACTGGCATGAACTATTTTTTTGTTACCACTTGTTTGCGCGTCTTAGGCCCACCTCTGGCAAAGAGGCACCTTACAGGGTAGGAAACGTTCACATTTTCATTTACGCTCAACTACTTGTGTTTGCCACATGTCAACTTGTTTAAAATGCAAAGCGCTACGTGATGCGCGCTATGTGATTTGTGTGCAATTTTGCCAATGACATGCAAACTAACATGGCTACTTTTGAACTTTTCCTTTTGTTTTGTCTATCCCCCATTCAGAGGTTTGATTTGTGCTGATTTAAGCTGGGTGATCACTCCTATTACACAAGGACAAAGGACCAATCTGCATACTGGTACATATTTCCAAAACTGACAATGACTGGAATAGATGATGAACCTCGCAATACCGAGAAAAATCTTGCAACTCCTGAATCATCAAGAGGTAATGTCATTATTTCTCAAGACGAATTGATTCTTGAAATGGCTAAGGAACTACAGATGTTAAAAGATGAGCTGGCTGCGGTAAAAGGGCAAACTCCTAAAAACACGCCGCTGCGTGGGCCCGATGCATCACACTCTCTGGTTCAAATGGGGCAATCTCTGAACTCAATTGATGGGGTCGCCAATATGAACACACCTTTGAACACCCACAATTCTTTAAAAGCACCAGTCCACCAAAGCAACTTGCCACTTGTCCAAGCTCCACCTCCAAATAACGCTTAATCTAGCGAAACAATTAACTGACCACCCATCTACCCATCACATCAACAACACCCATCATACACCCCGCACCCTGCCAATACTTATTATCAGACAAACACTCCATATCCATACCAAACCTCCACTTACCAAAATGAACCCATCCCGCAAGCTTATACTGAAAATCCATCCGCACCATTAGTCCAAGTGGCGGTGTCTGGCGGGCAAGATGTTCCTATTGTGCAAATTGATGATTACACCAATCCTCCTTATGTGAAGTTTCAAAATGGTGGTAGAAGAGCCGAAAAGGCAGTCGATGGGGGTGAAGATTTGGAGAAAAAGGTACAAGGTTGGGTGATGAGTGCTCTTAGCAAAGCATCAAAAGGCAAGGACAACGAAAGTCTAGAATATGAAGACTTGTGCGTTCATCCTGGGATTGAATACCCAGAAGGGTACAAAGTACCAAAGTTTGTTAAGTTTGATGGCAAAGGCAACCCCCGAGCCCATTTGAGAAGATACTGTGAAACCTTGGGAGTGGGGAAGAATGAAGAGCTCCGTATGAAATTATTCATTCATAGTCTTGAAGGCGAAGCTTTAGACGGGTACTCCGAGCAGGATCCCTCAAAATGGATTAACTGGAGGAGTATGGCTCACGACTCCATGGAGCGTTTCGGGTTCTATGCTGAAATACCATTAGATCGGTTGGCTATTGCAAGGTTTAAGAAGAAGACGACCGAGACTTTTAGGGAATACGCGGTACGTTGGAGGAGTGAGGCGGCCAAAGTTAAGCCTCCCATGAGTGAGGAAGAATTTGTGGGACATTTCATCGAGACATTGGATGAATTCTACTATGATCGAATGGCATCCATGACTAACTCTACTTTTGCCAATCTAGTGAAAATGGGGGAGATGTATGAAGCTGGTTTGAAATCTGGTAGGATCACAAATTTGGCCGCTTTGCAAGCTACAAGTAAAGCAATCCAGTCTGGGTCTGGTAATGGCTTTAACAAAAAGAAGAAAGAGGAAGTGGGAGCTGTTGTGGGAGACATCGAGCTTCGACCGGCTGGAAAGTTGAATTTTGACAATCGTCTGCTTTTCCCGCCTACCAAAGCCCATACTACCAAAATTACCCCACTCACTACCAGATGCCACCTGTTCCTTATCCGGTTTATAATGCACAAGAAAATTACTACCAACCTAGAGCGCATGCACCTAATCAATACCCTCGTCAGCCAAATTTTCAAGCACCCCAAAATTACCAGCCTCGTCCTCCTGTTTGTCCCAATGTGCAAGGGTTTAATCAGAATTACGAAAGGAGAGCAACTAAAACCTATACTCCTATAGCCGAGTCATATGGCCAGCTTTTTGAGAGATTATGAAATGCGGGAGTTGTGCAGCCTATCCCTGATAACACTCCAAACCCACCTCCAAAATGGTATGATGCAAATAAGCAATGTGCTTATCACTCAGGGGCAGCCGGCCATGATATTGAGAGATGTTATACTTTCAAAGACAAGGTCGAGGGTTTAATCAAATCAGGCACCATTCAACTCACCGGCACTCAGCCAAATGTGCATGATAATCCTCTTCCCAATCATGGTAACAATGCAGTTAATATGATTTCTCTTGAGGAAGAACCAAATCTGAAGGGCACCATAGTCTCTATCTATGATGTAAATGTTGATAATATTGCTTTTAAGGTACCTAAGCAAGCACTAACTCTATTGCCAAAGAATGAGGGAACTTTTGGCCTAGGTGGCAACCCCGCTGAAGGAAAGATGGAAAAGGTTGAGTCTGAGAAGAAGCCGACTAGTGTCATGCTACAGCCTCTTTTACCATTGAACCAGTCATTTGTCCTAGCACCAGAAATGGCCATGCAGAATTTGATTGAAGGTGTTGGTAGCCTATTCTTGAATGATGGATTGACATGCAGTGCAACTATTGAAAGTTCTGAGAAAGAGCCACATGTGCAGAATGCTGAACCAAGTGATGTGATGGCTAATTGGACTTGTGGTCCAAAAGAGACTTGATGAATGAGCTCCCTATTTTGTTTTGGCATCACAGTCAGCTTGAGGCTCTGAATTGTGTTTTGCACTTTGTTTATGTTTATGTCTTTCAAATAACTCTTTTAAATCCTGCATGTTTACTTTTATGTTGTATGCCTCCCTAAATTAGGTTTTGAATAAACAAATGCACTGCATTCCTACCTTATTATTTTGCTATACTTTAATTATTTATGTGCTTTATTATTTGCTTCTGATCAATATACTTACTACTGTTTCAAATTAAAAACAAAACCTGCTTGAACTTTGCTTGTGATCTATAACGAAACAGCTGAACGATTTAAAGATGATGCACTGGAAGGTTAATTTTGCACTCTTTGGATATTACATTACCGTTAGAACTTCAAACTGGGGCAGCTTTATTTGCCGGCTATTGGAGCCGAAGCGGTTTGTCTATACAAATGGAAGTCCTTTATTTGAGAAACCATTCAAGAAGATAAGTTGGAAGATGTTGAATGCACAAAGAGAAGATTTGAATAGTTTACTTCAAACCGGGGCAATTGGTGCTAAAGAATATCTTTCCAAATCAAGAAGAAGCAAGGGGCAAATTTGCACCGAATTGGTAAGGTCCATATATGGTTCATCGGGTTTTGTCCGGAGGAGCACTGATTCTGGCCGAAATGGATGGTCAAGTTTGGCCAAAAGCAATCAACGCAGATGCTATCAAAAGATACTATGTCTGAGGCAATCGCAAGTTAGCATGGTTTTTGAATGTAATCTTTGATGTAATGCGAGCTACGCGTGACCATAAATCCCAAGGCGGGATACGTAGTAACTCACATAGAGTTTGGTTGCATTGATATAAGAATTTCCCCTATTTCCTCTTTTATGTAAGTTTTGAACTAATTCTGACCTGATTCCTGGAATGGCAACAGGATAAGTAGGCAATCCCCATCGGATTCGGTCAATATATTGTAACACTTTAGACTTGTTTATCTTTTATGATGTAATGCCGAACTATGCATCTGGGCAGATGCGTGGATTTTCCAATTCGGATAAGGCTTCGTACTTAGATTGCCATATCTTCCCAAAAAATCTTTATGTAAGCAGAACTACGCACAGTCTGATTCCTGTGGAGGGATACGTAGGCGCTCTTAACGGGCTCGACTCCATAATATTAAAATTTTCAGTCTCCCCTAAGGCAAGCAACTGGGGCAATTTTACAAGATATTTTGAAGGTTTGAAAGATAGCAACTGGGGCAATTTTTGCAAAGATAATTTGAAGATATGGAAGATAAAACTGGGGCAATTTTACAAGATAACTTGAAGATTTGAAAGATATCAACTGGGGCAAATTTTGCAAAATGAGTTGAAGATCCGGAAGTTCATAACTAGGGCAGATTTTTGCAAAATTGGTATGGCTTATCAAAGGATTAAGTGGCAAAGTTCTAAAAGTATTCGAGATTAGCATAAGTTGCAAAGACAAAGGACGTTCAGTTTGTTTCAAGATATGTCATGAGTTTGAGTTAAAGCAGAAATTTTAAATGCATTATAACTTTGGTCGTGTATCAATGATTATTTATTTTATCAAATTACTTTAATTTGCCTCTATCTTAAAATATTATACAATATTGAGTTCATAAATCAAGTCTCTGAGTATAATTTGCAAGCCCAAGTCTAAAGAAGAACGAGGGAGCAGCGGCAGCGAGTTCAAGATGAATCAGCACAAATCAAACACCCCTCCCCAAAACTAACAAAATTTTCTTTGAGAGCAGGAACATGAAAGCTTGCAATGAAAGGATCATTCGCATTGTGGATGAACAATTTATTGAACGCACGTCCAAAGTTGACTTGCAGATTGCGTCGCATTGCCTTTTTCATAACTTAAAGCATTATGCTTTGTCATGAGTTATTGTCGAACAGGCGGCATTTCTACCTCTATGACTTTCATCCCTAATAGGCGACAAAGCCAAGGCTGGTTTTGTGTTTTCAAAACTAAGCCAAATAGGGCATCGCCTTGTTTTAGTTGATAATCCGCACAAGGCCATCCTTGCTGGATTATCTCGCCAATTGATTTATCAATGGCTATCGCACTGACTACATTTCCGCACTACTCTGCCTTGCACTTGCTTTAAAAAGTTAATTCCTTGTTTTACTCTTTCAGGTTGACCACCAGGTGGGGCTTCTCCCTTGTTGGACTTTCACGCCTATTGATTCGCTAAATCGCTTTTGCGTTGCTTTACATTTTACGCTAAATTGCTTTGCACTTGCTTTCAATTATGCCTTTGCACTTGCTTTATATTATAACTTGCTTTACTTTCAGGTTAACAGGTCAGCCCTGAGACCCTCCTTGCTTTGTGCTGGATCGGATCACCAGCTGATTTGTAGACAATCAATTCCAAGACCCTCCTTGCTGCGTGCCCGACCGGCTTGCCAGTTGATTTGTCAAGATTTTTCAAATTGCTTTGCACTTGCTTTAAATTATGCCTTCGCATTTTCTTTGTATTACGTCTTGTTTTACTTTTGAGGTTAACAGGTCAGTCCCGAGACCCTCCCTGCTTCGTGCCGGACCGGTTCGCCAGCTGATTTGTTCGACAATCAACCCCAAGACCCTCCTTGCCGCGTGCCCGACCGGCTTGCCAGTTGATTTTCAAGATTGTTGAAAATGCTTTGCACTATGCCTTCACATTTGCTTTATTGCTTCGCCAGTGGATGTGAAGACAATTTATCAAAGATATTGCAGCTTGCACTTACAAATTACGTCATGCCTACCGTAAGCAATCGGTGGCCTTATAATAAGTCTATCGTGAGCAAGCGAAGACTTCATTAGCATTGAAGCCTACCATAAGCAATTGGAGGCCTTATTCTGAAGCCTATCATAAGCAATTGAAGGCTCTCTTGTTATTGATCCTACCGTAAGCATCGGGGGTTTTATTATCAAGTCTATAGTGAGCAAGCAAAGAATTCATTAGCATTGAAGCCTACCATAAGCAATTGGAGGCCTTATTCTGAAGCCTATCATAAGTAATTGAAGGCTCTTTTGTTATTGATCCTACCGTAAGAAATCAGGGTTTTATTATCAAGTCTATTGTGAGCAAGCAAAGACTTCATTAGCATTGAAGCCTACCATAATTCGATGGTTTCCTTGGATGTCGTTTCTATTAAGAATCAGTTGCGGTAGAGGGGTGAGCTTCTTGTATGATTTATTCCCGGCATTTATGATGACCCTACTAGTTTATGTGGTTTAAATGCGAGAGATGTGTGAGTGAGTATCGGTATTGTTTGTTTGGCATTTTGTTATGCCTCATTCTGTTATAATGTCAAGTCAGTCTACCTCTCTTTGGAACTCAGTGTCGGTAGGATGATGGGATTCTTATTTGTCACCATCAGAAAGTGTCATTGTTTCTTCCGGTGTAAAGTGGTTAGTAATTAATATTCGATCTATATATCTCCTCATGGTTCGAGGAGCTAGTAGAGTCATGTTATCCTATGAGCTTGTTTGGGTTATAAAAAAAAAAAAAAAAAAAAAAAAAAAAGTTTCTGGTAAATTGTCAAAGTTTCCTTTTTATTGGGAGGTCAAATTGGCTTGGATGTTGTTCCATAAAGCTCATTTAATATTTGTTTCTTTAATTGCGATTCTTGGGCTACTTTGACTCGCAAATAGTCTAGCTCTGGTAGCCAAGCAATAAGAAGATGAGCTTCTTGAAGCTCTAATTATTTCTATCCTCAGTTCGTTGTCATCTCTTATTTGTTCGGCACTGGTGAACTTAGGCGGTCAGTAACCTATTATGATGTCCCCTGTGTTGAGCCAGAGCGCATGTCAAGGTAACCGGGTAAGCATATTATTGTTTAGGTTGAAAATCAGGACAGTGGTGCTGTCCAGACATTCTATCTGCGGATTTGTCATGTTATCCAGTTGTCTCATCTGGTTATCCGTTTAACATGTTTATGTTATCAGTTTATCCGGGTATCCATTCCCATGTATAGTATAGTGTTGGTTCTGTTTTTGCGGATCATCCAGTTTCAGGGGAAACTCTGCCGAAATTTTATATAGAAGTACCGTCCATCAGGCGGTGGTTTTTACGACAAAGGTATGGAGTTGTGAACTTGAGAGTTGCAGCTATTTGGCAACTCGAAAGGGTAGTTGGTAGCTTAGGTCTGCCTACGTTCAGCTTTTAGCTAAATCATCTTTAGTCCAGTAGGCTGTGCAAGGATGATTATTCCTATTCAAATGGCTGCATGAGTTAGTGCTTTAAGTGGAGGAGTCTTCCTCCAAATACTGAATGGTAATGTTAAATCTCTGAGGTGTTGATACCACTTTTCTCACGACCCAAAGTAAGGCCACGACAGAAATCTACAATGAGTGTCGATCATTGCTAAACCCACTAATAATCTATTAGCAACAGAGATAAGGTGGCAACTTGATCATATATACGTACCTATTTGCTGAAAGCATAAATTCTGAAAAGATGACACCACTTTAACTTTCTGGCAATTAGAACATTGAGCCACAAATTCTGCTATGTCACACTTCATTCCGTCCTACCAATAAATCTGCTTAAGATCATGGTACATCTTAATCGAACCTGGATGAATAGTGTATTTAGAATAATGTGCCTCTATCATAATTTGTCCACGTAAATCTGCAACATCAGGAACACAAAGTCTATCTTTATACATGAGAACACCGTCAGTAGTGACCCTGTGTGGTGACTTCGGTTTTCTTTGGGCTATCTGTCTGTATTCAACTAGAACTGGATCCTCATACTGACGCTGTTTTACTTCATGAAAATTTAGAGTTAAAGGTCTAGTCCAGCTTGTCGATAATTCATCATTGGTATATATATCTCTTTCACACCTCAACTCTTTGAGAAGTTACTTTAGCGTTGTAAGTGTTTATATCCATTTCTTTGGAGGCACATGGCCTCGTGGATTTTCTACCACGTATTCCTTACGTGTGTAGCTGCCGATAGGCGTACTCATTACGCCTTAGCTTTGGATTTATATTGTATATTATATGTTATGTCCTATTGTTGGTATTGCATTGAGGATTTGAGCATTGTACCCTGGCTGCGAGTTGGCATCTACTTCCCGGTTGTCGATGAGAGTCCCGCGCCGGTGAAGGGTTATTGCATCACATTGCATTCATATGCATTACATTGCATATCATATTGAGGGCAGGAGTATTCCGCCCCAGGAGCAGGAGTATTCCGCTCCATTGTATCACATTGAGGGCAGGAGGATTCCGCCCCAAGAGCAGGAGTATTCCGCTCTTATGTCAGATATTGAGTGCAGGAGTATTCCGCCTCAGCTTTACATTATATCGGGTGCAGGAGTATTCCGCCCCAGGAGAGTGCAGGAGTATTCCGCCTCTGGTTTATATTATATCGGGTGCAGGAGTATTCCGCCCCAGGAGCAGGAGTATTCCGCTCCAGTTGGTTATCAGATTGGATTCCCCTCGAATGCAGGAGTATTCCGCTTCGGGATGGGATTACGGGCACATGTGACCCTTCGCATCATATTTCATCTCATTTCATTTTATTTCATACCATTGTGTAAACTTGTGGTACATAACTATTGTCCTGCTTATATGTGCATTTCTTATTTGTTGTTATGTTTCTGGCATGCATCCTTGGTTGAGTTTATAAGTTTCTTACGTGTTTTCAGTTGTTATCTGGCTCTACCTTTTTATAATTTAAATAAAAGAAATTTGGTTTATCTGTTTCTCCTCCCTGGCTAGCTATCCTATTCTTTGAGGTGGCTAGTCTGCCCCACTTATTGAGTCCTTTTGACTCACCCTTGTTTGTTGTTTGTTTTCTTGTCTATCTATTTCGTTTCGGTAGGTTCGCTCCAGGATTGAGTTCGCCACGTTGTTCAGGAGCGAAGACGACTTCAGCTGTCAGGGTGAGCCAGCTTTTATTCCGGATGGCCACCAGTTTATCGGTTATCATTTCAGTTGCATTTTGCTCCCTTCAGGAGGTATCTGTTTTCTTTGTACTCTTAGATGTCTAGTCTGGATAACCCTAAACCTAGTATGTTGGGTAGTCAGCTGTAATTTCTTTTGTACAGCTTAGAGGTATCAGTATGTCAGTGGTTTTTTTAAGCCTTGTTCTTATTAATGAATTGAATTATATTTATTTGCCTAATTTAATTGGTAAGGGTTCGCCCGACGGGTCTAGGGAAGGATGTCGGGTGCCCGCACGGCCTAACCGGATTTCGGGTCGTGTCAGTTGATATCAGAGCCCGGTTTAGAGTCTATCCAGACTGAGACAGTGTCTAGTAGAGTCTCGCTGATGGGTACGTAGACGTCCGTACTTATCTACGAGGGGCTATGATGGCATTTAGGAAGTTTCACTTCCTTCATTTCTGATCGTGCGTCGGTCTAGGATTCAAAAGTATTTTCGTTAATTCGTTAATTCCTTTGTGGTAATTGTAAACCCTCATGCGACAAATCAGCAAACGGTATGAGTTCAAGACGAAACAGTCTAGCCTGGGGCTAACACTGACGATGCTCCGAGAGTTTCGATCGTGCTGACGAAGTAGTTACGGAGGTCCCAGCCGTACGAGCTCGTGATGGGCAAGGGAGCAGGACCTGGTGGTTCCCTTGGCTCTCTACGATACTTTTACGAGAATCTTGGCGACAGATACCACAATAACCTATTATTCGCTAGGCAGCATATCAGGTTGCCGCAGATGCAGATGTTTGGTCTTAGGGAGCTCCGTTGCAATCGTTGATGTTGTTCCAATATATTGTTCCCAATGCAGCATGTATTGTACCTCTGATTGTTCCGGCTGGTTAGCCAACCGAGGTAACAGTTCGGTCCGAGCGCCCAAAAAGGTTGCATTATTTTACACGGTTGAACCTTCCGATATTCTTAAGCAATGCATCAGATAAACCCCGTGAATTTTTTTAAAAAAAATAATATCAGGGTATTTGTATATCCTTCAGGCTCTTGATTATATCGATCAGTATAGTGTTGATTATCCTGCTTTCCAGTTTCAAGGTCCAGCCTTGAATTGATGGGACTCTCTCTCTTATTAGCTAACTTGGTTCGGTTTTCTTCTAGGTTCGTGGAAAAAAAAATTCCTTTCGAGTAGCGAGCGAAATGGAGAGTGTTGCCAGTTTGAGTAGATTGGACAGGGTAGCCTGTCGGTTAGCCTGTTGGTGTTTCATAATATGAAATTGAATTCTATAGAATGGCTGGATATGCATTAGAACTAGTCCATGAACCTTTCGAGAGATTCAAAGATTTATTGGTGACCTTTCTCCTTACTTGAGATCCCAGATGGCTAAAAAAAAAATTGATGTTGTGACTTTATTTGATGTCGTTGTTGATTTGCTCAAAGGTATTAGGCATACCATAAGTTAGAGAGGGAAGAGTTAGAGCGGGAGAGCAAGGAATTCTGTGGCCTGGTGGGCAACCATAGTACCTTATTTGTAGGTAAAAGTTCTGATTATTTTTGGAAGTCATCTTCCGGGTTATCTCAGCTTGTAGAGCGTGATTCTCAGAGTGCGCGAGTAGTTCATCAAGATTAGACCCAGTTTTCCTCTTTATAGCTATCGACAATATGTCCAGCTTCCATTTTCAACGAAAATCTGTTATCACTGTCATGAGTCTGGTTATCCTTTGAGGAGTTTTCCCTTACTCCGGCAAGTAGGCAGTCATCTTTTCTCTTGTCATTTGGCATCGCGCAGTCGCAAGGTATTTCATTTAGATCTTAATCAGCCAGAGAAATTCCACCATTCAGTAGCGGTTGAGAGCGTGGTGGTAGTAGTTCTTCAGAAGGTAATTATCAGTATAGCGGCTTAGTTCAGCTGCAGAGGCAGTTCTATGAACTGCTAGTCTGGCAGGATGCTGAGGCATCCGATGTAGTACACCATGTAATTCTTCTTCCAGTATATGTGAGTAAGATTTGATTCTTTCGATCGATCTGGAAATAATATATCTCATCATGTTTCGATGGTTTCCTTGGATGTCGTTTCTATTAAGAATCAGTTGCGGTAGAGGGGTGAGCTTCTTGTATGATTTATTCCCGGCATTTATGATGACCCTACTAGTTTATGTGGTTTAAATGCGAGAGATGTGTGAGTGAGTATCGGTATTGTTTGTTTGGCATTTTGTTATGCCTCATTCTGTTATAATGTCAAGTCAGTCTACCTCTCTTTGGAACTCAGTGTCGGTAGGATGATGGGATTCTTATTTGTCACCATCAGAAAGTGTCATTGTTTCTTCCGGTGTAAAGTGGTTAGTAATTAATATTCGATCTATATATCTCCTCATGGTTCGAGGAGCTAGTAGAGTCATGTTATCCTATGAGCTTGTTTGGGTTATAAAAAAAAAAAAAACAAAAAAAAAAAAAAAGTTTCTGGTAAATTGTCAAAGTTTCCTTTTTATTGGGAGGTCAAATTGGCTTGGATGTTGTTCCATAAAGCTCATTTAATATTTGTTTCTTTAATTGCGATTCTTGGGCTACTTTGACTCGCAAATAGTCTAGCTCTGGTAGCCAAGCAATAAGAAGATGAGCTTCTTGAAGCTCTAATTATTTCTATCCTCAGTTCGTTGTCATCTCTTATTTGTTCGGCACTGGTGAACTTAGGCGGTCAGTAACCTATTATGATGTCCCCTGTGTTGAGCCAGAGTGCATGTCAAGGTAACCGGGTAAGCATATTATTATTTAGGTTGAAAATCAGGACAGTGGTGCTGTCCAGACATTCTATCTGCGGATTTGTCATGTTATCCAGTTGTCTCATCTGGTTATCCGTTTAACATGTTTATGTTATCAGTTTATCCGGGTATCCATTCCCATGTATAGTATAGTGTTGGTTCTGTTTTTGCGGATCATCCAGTTTCAGGGGAAACTCTGCCGAAATTTTTATATAGAAGTACCGTCCATCAGGCGGTGGTTTTTACGACAAAGGTATGGAGTTGTGAACTTGAGAGTTGCAGCTATTTGGCAACTCGAAAGGGTAGTTGGTAGCTTAGGTCTGCATACGTTCAGCTTTTAGCTAAATCATCTTTAGTCCAATAGGCTGTGCAAGGATGATTATTCCTATTCAAATGGCTGCATGAGTTAGTGCTTTAAGTGGAGGAGTCTTCCTCCAAATACTGAATGGTAATGTTAAATCTCTGAGGTGTTGATACCACTTTTCTCACGACCCAAAGTAAGGCCACGACAGAAATCTACAATGAGTGTCGATCATTGCTAAACCCACTATAATCTATTAGCAACAGAGATAAGGTGGCAACTTGATCATATATACGTACCTATTTGCTGAAAGCATAAATTCTGAAAAGATGACACCACTTTAACTTTCTGGCAATTAGAACATTGAGCCACAAATTCTGCTATGTCACACTTCATTCCGTCCTACCAATAAATCTGCTTAAGATCATGGTACATCTTAATCGAACCTGGATGAATAGTGTATTTAGAATAATGTGCCTCTATCATAATTTGTCCACGTAAATCTGCAACATCAGGAACACAAAGTCTATCTTTATACATGAGAACACCGTCAGTAGTGACCCTGTGTGGTGACTTCGGTTTTCTTTGGACTATCTGTCTGTATTCAACTAGAGCTGGATCCTCATACTGACGCTGTTTTACTTCATGAAAATTTAGAGTTAAAGGTCTAGTCCAGCTTGTCGATAATTCATCATTGGTATATATATCTCTTTCACACCTCAACTCTTTGAGAAGTTACTTTAGCGTTGTAAGTGTTTATATCCATTTCTTTGGAGGCACCTGGCCTCGTGGATTTTCTACCACGTATTCCTTACGTGTGTAGCTGCCGATAGGCGTACTCATTATGCCTTAGCTTTGGATTTATATTGTATATTATATGTTATGTCCTATTGTTGGTATTGCATTGAGGATTTGAGCATTGTACCCTGGCTGCGAGTTGGCATCTACTTCCCGGTTGTCGATGAGAGTCCCGCGCCGGTGAAGGGTTATTGCATCACATTGCATTCATATGCATTACATTGCATATCATATTGAGGGCAGGAGTATTCCGCCCCAGGAGCAGGAGTATTCCGCTCCATTGTATCACATTGAGGGCAGGAGGATTCCGCCCCAAGAGCAGGAGTATTCCGCTCTTATGTCAGATATTGAGTGCAGGAGTATTCCGCCTCAGCTTTACATTATATCGGGTGCAGGAGTATTCCGCCCCAGGAGAGTGCAGGAGTATTCCGCCTCTGGTTTATATTATATCGGGTGCAGGTGTATTCCGCCCCAGGAGCAGGAGTATTCCGCTCCAGTTGGTTATCAGATTGGATTCCCCTCGAATGCAGGAGTATTCCGCTTCGGGATGGGATTACGGGCACATGTGACCCTTCGCATCATATTTCATCTCATTTCATTTTATTTCATACCATTGTGTAAACTTGTGGTACATAACTATTGTCCTGCTTATATGTGCATTTCTTATTTGTTGTTATGTTTCTGGCATGCATCCTTGGTTGAGTTTATAAGTTTCTTATGTGTTTTCAGTTGTTATCTGGCTCTACCTTTTTATAATTTAAATAAAAGAAATTTGGTTTATCTGTTTCTCCTCCCTGGCTAGCTATCCTATTCTTTGAGGTGGCTAGTCTGCCCCACTTATTGAGTCCTTTTGACTCACCCTTGTTTGTTGTTTGTTTTCTTGTCTATCTATTTCGTTTCGGCAGGTTCGCTCCAGGATTGAGTTCTCCACGTTGTTCAGGAGCGAAGACGACTTCAGCTGTCAGGGTGAGCCAGCTTTTATTCCGGATGGCCACCAGTTTATCGGTTATCATTTCAGTTGCATTTTGCTCCCTTCAGGAGGTATCTATTTTCTTTGTACTCTTAGATGTCTAGTCTGGATAACCCTAAACCTTGTATGTTGGGTAGTCAGCTGTAATTTCTTTTGTACAGCTTAGAGGTATCAGTATGTCAGTGGTTTTTTTAAGCCTTGTTCTTATTAATGAATTGAATTATATTTATTTGCCTAATTTAATTGGTAAGGGTTCGCCCGACGGGTCTAGGGAAGGATGTCGGGTGCCCGCACGGCCTAACCGGATTTCGGGTCGTGTCACATAAGCAATTGGAGGCCTTATTCTGAAGCCTATCATAAGCAATTGAAGGCTCTTTTATTATTGATTCTACCGTAAGCAATCGGGGGTTTTATTATCAAGTCTATTGTGAGCAAGCAAAGACTTCATTAGCATTAAAGCCTACCATAAGCAATTGGAGGCCTTATTCTGAAGCCTATCATAAACAATTGAAGGCTCTTTTATTATTGATCCTACCGTAAGCTATCGGAGGTCTTATTATCAAGTCTATCATGAGCATGCGAAGACATCGTTATCATTTGAAGCCTACCATAAGCAATTGGAGGCATTATCATGAAGCCTATCATAGGCAATTGAAGGCTCTTTTGTTATTGTTCCTACCGTCAACCATCAGTTTCTCAAAGATTGTTCGCCTTGTCGCATATGCAGCGCAAATCTATTTCTTTTTTTTTTCTTTCTTTTTTTTCTTTTTTCTTTATAGCTTTTGCTTTAATATTCACTCGTTTTCTAACGCATTTACTTTAAATTTGCAGAAATTGAACATCAGATTCAATAAGAACTGAAGGCATTCAACGCTTTGCAGCACTACTAGTACAAGCAACACGATCCAGTTTTGCTTATTTGTTTTGCAGTATCGTGCCTTAATTAATCCAATTTACAACTTTTTTTGCAGGCTGCTATCAAATTTAGGCTCGTTCACCTTATATTGAACGTTTTAGGCTCATTCGCCTTACAATTGAATGTTTTGGGCTCGTTCGCCTTATAAATGAACGTTATGTTACCTGCGTAGGATATAGATTAGCCAAGTCGACTTGAGATATTATGTCTCGTTAGTCAGCTTATCTTATGAAAGCCTTGCACTTTACGATTCGTTCTCGCTTTACTTATTGTCTTGCTTTGCTGTTTCATAATAAGGATCAGCTTAGAGGTTCTCCGGGCGGAGTACTTTGTCAGCTGATCGAAGGAAGAACTTATCGATGATACCGCAACCCACATTTACAATTTATCACTTTATCTATTTCTTATTCCAATTATTATAGTTTATTAGCAGTGACTCGCTTACCGTTTGTTGAGTCTTTACAGAATCTTGGCAATACCGCAGCAGCAATTGGAGCATAACGTGGAACTTTTTCTTAGCAGTGAACTGGGGCAATCGTTGATATGAGCTAGACTCGTCAACGAGGATATGAAGATCGCACCCGAACAAGCAAGTCTTACCAAGTCTTTCATTCCAGATTAGGAGTCTGTCTGAATTCTTTCCCATTCGTGCGTTCTTTTCTGCCAATCGTGCAAGTCTTCGTATCTTAGTGTCGTTGAACTACATATGGCCTGATTCTCTTTCAGTCCGAGATATGTAGGCAACTCGAAAACCGGAGTTCGGTCATGTCCATAAGCCTCGCATTTCAGTCCTTGGAATCGAAGTCTTGGCTTTACCGTGACGAAATTGGTTTTCACGTCAACTTTCTTTACCCTGAAAACTCTTTCATCCTTTTCGGGTAAAGAGGGGCAGCTGTTGATAGCCAATTTCGTCTCGAGATTTAATTAATGACTAATTATTTAAAATAAAATTAAAATTAAAATTAATTAATTAAAATTAGCTATAGTAAATTAATTAATTTCAAAAGAAAAGGCTAAGTGTGCAATATACAACCCCAATTTCAGCCTACCCGTGCAATTTTTCACTTACTCCTATAATCCCTAAAGTGAGGATAAAATTACCTTACGAATTAATTTCCAGCCCACATATACAATACATAAAACACATTATACATCTCCCCTGGCCCATCAGCCCACTACACAACCCAATCCACACCCATTTTGCCTAATTTCCCCTTACCCATTTTCCAAAACCCGTTCTCCCTCTTCCCCATTTCCCCTTAACCCGAATCCTAATCCCCTAATCCCTAATCGATTCCCTTAATCCCAATTTCCCCTCAAATCCGAATCAGCTAAAACATTTGTACAAACTGGTCCCCTCCCATTTTCCCTCTCGCCAGTACAAGCAAACGATCCTAAGCGTTCATTCAAATTGAATTGAATCCGAGCCGTGAAAACGATCCTAACGGACTGATTCCTTGAAGATAAGGATGGATTTGGTACGATCCTTCAAGAATTTTACCAAAATCACCCTTATCTTAGAAGGGAAAAGTCGAAATTAGCCCTGAGTTCAAAGCTTTGGAGCCAAAATGAGAAGCCCTAGCTGCGAGGTATAAAAGCATTCTTTTACTCATTATTTGGGGGGTTCTGAAAATTAGGATATCAAAACAGCAGCATTTTATCACAAGGGTTCCTTCTTTTTGAGTTTTTTTTTACTGTTACATTGCATCTTTGGGTATTATCGCTTCATCATTTTCGCGTTGCTTTGTTACCATTCTAGTTTGTCGACCTTGTCGAGTCGCTTCCTTCAGATTTAAGCCCTATTCACTACAGTTTCTTACATTAGCTTGTTTGTATTCTTGTTTCCTATTTCATTAAACTGATTTAAATATGATACTTTGTTGAAGTGGTAAGCACAAACTATGCCGAGTCGACTCGCCTTTGCTTAAAACTTGAACTTTTTGTTTGCTTCTACTAGCTGTATGGTTTGATTAAAATATGGTTGTAGTGCTGAATGAGTTTCTTGTTGAATATTGGTTCTGGAATGTCGGGACAAAGGATGTATGAAATGAAAGCTTAAAACCTTTGGTTTGAAGAGCATACTGTAGGTTCTTGTTCTTCAAATTTTTATGAGTCGTAAAAAATAAAGTCTATGCATAAAGTCAGTTCTTTTCCTTAGCTTAGTACAATTTTATTCTTGATGTAAAAGCATTGTTTTCAATCTTAGATAAATTCTTCCAAAAGCTTTGTCCAGTTTCCTTTCCATCCTTTTCTAGTTTCAGTTCTTCTCTTCATGTCTTAGTTTAGTTGTTGGATGCATTGAATCATATGAGAGATATTTCTTTCTGTTAAATAAAAAATGAAAAGGGTCTCTGGTAGGTTTTGAAGTTGTTTATGTCCTGGTTTGTTTATGAGCTGGATTTTAAGAGTGTTGTGCTCCCTGGAGTTTGTAGAATGTTCTTAGGTGGCTGTGTATCGTAGAGTGTTTCTCCTGGGCATGCCTGGTTCTTTGTTTGGTTGAGAAGAAGGAGCAGAAAGCAAGAGAGGGGCAGGGAAGGCTTGATTTTAAGCTAGAGGCAGTCCTGGTAGTAGCAGGGAGTTGAAAGTGGTTGTCTTTAGTTATTAAAGAGTATGAGGTTGTTTCAGGGTCTGTATGTGTTTGGTGTGTAGTTTGGTTGTTGGTGTCTTGTTTATTCTGGGTGTTTGAGGCAGATAGTGTAGCTTCTGGTCTTGGTGTTTCTGGTGTGAAGAAGATGGAGTGTAAAGGGAGTATGAAGAGATGCTGCAGCTTCTGGTTGGTTCTTGTTTAGTTTGTAGTATTAGCAGGGGATGCTAGAGGTGTAGGGGTGATGTTCAGAGGAGTTAAGTGGCTGCAGGTTTATGATTGGAACCAGTTTTGGTTCTTGTTGGTTGTAGGAAGTAGAAGGGTCTAGGTCTTCTTGAAAGTGAAAGGGGTGGTCTGATTTTTGTTCAGGTGGCTTTGAAGTTCTATTTCTTCATAGGAGAGTGTTGCAAGGGTAGTAGGTGTTAAATGATTATTTGAGAGTTGGTTGCAGGCATAGCAGGTGTATGTAGCAGGGGTCGAGTTTTGCTTTTAGGGCAGTGCAAGTGTCCTGTAGAGAGTCTTATGTGTTGGAGTAGTCCAGGGTTGCTTATGGAGTCTGGTAAGCTTGCAGGTAGTGTGCAGGATCTATGTTTGTTATTTTGCTCTGATTCTTTTGATGTCTTGTTCATGAAGTTAGCTTTTTTCCTAAAATATAAATTCAAATGCTTAGTTTGTGTTGCCTTTATAATGTCAGTTCTTGATAAGCTTGATTGAAGATGTGAGTTCTTTTCATGACTTGAGGATAAATAAAAGTTTTCATAGGTTTGAACCTGACCCTGCTTTGTTCATTTTTCATCCTAGTTTAGCCCTAAGATAAATTATGCATGTGTTTCTATGTTTCATGATTTTCAGAGTAGTCTGTTAAGCAGTAGTGGTCTGCAGGTGTTAGTCTTTTGATTTTTTTTCAGGATCAGGGAGGTGTAGTTGTTCTGCAGGTTTGTCCAGGAGTGGTTCTTGGTTCAGGTTGGTATGCAGGTGGTGTGAATCTTGTTTCTGGTGCAGCTAGTTCAGGGTCCTGGTTATCTGCGAGCTGTATGCAGGTGTAAGTGGGAGCTGATTCTGTATTAGCATAGGAGAAGGAGTGAAGAATGATGAGAGTAGTTAGTGTCAGGGGGTGTATAGGTGTTTGAAGGGATCCTGATAATTTGCAGTTTGATTAGGAGTTCTTTGGGTGTATGCAGGTGTGTGTAGGAGTTCAATTTGTGAGATTGGTATGTGATAAGAGATCCAGTTCCTAGTAGTTGTTTCTAGGCAGTGAAGGATATGTGAGGAAGATAGAGGTTGGCTTTGTATGCAGGTGTGTGTAGGAGTTCAATTGTGAGATTGGTATGTGAAAAGAGATCCCAGTTCCTAGTAGTTGTTTCTAGGCAGTGAAGGATATGTGAGGAAGATAGAGGTTGGCTTTGTGAGCTTGTAGTAGGGAAATTTAAGGGTGTGCAGGAGCAGGTAACAGAGGATATGTTCAGGTTTGGTTTTAGAATAATTCTGGTTATTCAGTGAGATATTATAAGGAAGTTCAGAATTTAAGTATAAGCTTTTCCCAAGCTTCTTCCCTGTTTCTTTGCATTCATTTCTAGATGTTTTTGTCTGCACTTCTTAGTCTCCTTGTTTCTGTTCTCCTCAGTCTTAGTAATCTGTTAAGAGTTGAGTTTCAGTCCCTTTATCATAGATTTGGTGCTTGTTCCTTTTCTAATATACAATCTTTAATTATATCAAAGATTCAGTTTTAGGTGGAATTTCCTCTTTGCTGTTATCTGCTCTCAGAGCACTAAAGTCTGCATCCTCCTTAACAATTTGCTATGTTCTCTAGATCTTCATTCCTGTAGTCTAAAAACTGGTACGCTTTATGCTAGTAGGTTGTCTTTTTCCCTTTAATCTAGTTCTCTCTTATTGATAATTTTCTGCAAGGTAATTTTGAAAACTGAGTAATTGATAATGAAGTTGGTAATACGATAAAAGTAAGAGCTATTATTTGTCTTAGCTGGTATATTTCTCCTCCTGGATCTGTCATCTCAAACGAGTAAAGAACATCAAGATAAAAGAGCAAAGAACTTGGAAACCATTCCCTATTATCTAATCATTCATCTCTTTTGCTGATTAATTACTATAATTATATTAGACACCTTGTGTTTTATTCACTTAGGCGTGAGTTGATATAGGATATACTCTTCACTGTAATTCGCTTGTTTGTTTAGTTGAATTCCTCTTTAATAATATATGCTAATCTTTATTTGCCCTTTTCTTCTGCATAATACTTGGGACGAGTTTGAGTTGCTAACTCGCAAATGGGGATGGCATGCATTTGGAGGTTCCTTGAACCGCTCCGCATTTTCGGGACTTGATATCCCCGAAAATGTAAGAAACGAAAAATGAAAATCACAAAGTCTAAGGCTCAATGATGAGTTTGCGCTTCCGGGTTCTATCTTCTAAACTCCATCTTTCCCCGCTCCCTTAGAAAATGCATGTTGTATAGGATTTTCCATAGACCGGATTAGGAGCCTGTAGGATAGAAATGATATTTGAATTGTGAATAACTATTGTAAATTACTTAAATTGTTTTATATGAATGCTTTGTATCATTTCTTTTCGAATCGCCAATTAATTTATGGATGTTTAGAATCATTTGTCAATTAATGAGTGCAAATAAAATTCGATTAAAATCGTACCTTCGTCATAATTTGTATTTGAATTATTTATTTATTGATTATATTAATATTCAATTATTTATTCATTTAATCTAATTTATTTATTTAGTTAATTAATTAAATTTAATCCATTATCTATTTATTTACTTAATCTAATTTATCTAATTTCAATTAATCATTTATTTATTTAATCAATTGAATATTTATTTATTTATTTAATTAATCAATTTATTCATTCACTCTCTTATTCAATTAAAATTGATAAGTATTCATTTATTTAATTAAGTTATTTATTTGCTTATTTATTTATATATTTATTCAATCAATTAATTAATTCTTTATTAGTATTTATCTAGTTTGTTTTATTTAATTATCTAACTTCATTTAGCCTTTACTTAATTAATTAATTAATTAATTGATTATTATTTCATTATCTATTTTATTAATCTTAAATTGGATCATTTATTTATCTAAGTATCGACATAATTAAAATCTTATCTTATTTATATTATTCATATTATCCTTATAAAATTAGCTTTATATATTTATCATCCTTAACAAATTCGTGAAAACCGCCGGATTAACCGCATTTTGCGGATTTTCGAAAGTGCTCCCGCAAGGGACCTTCTTTCAAATTTAATAGAACCACTTACCTAGAATCTCTGATTTTAATTTAATTTTCTTTAAATAGAGAATAAATTGCACTCTTTAGTTAACTTAGGTTCCTAATAATCCTTAAATTAGGTGGCGACTCCAAAGAAACCCTTTGGAATCCCATTTTGTTGAAATATACCCGAAACCTGTCATTTCTTAAAGAAAGGGGTAATTTTTGGGGTTCAACAGCCTACATATCCCTCCTTTGGAATTCAGAACGTGCGTAGTTCTACTTTTCCAGGCTTGCTGCGGTTGCTTGGACCCTATTAACCTTGTCTTGGTTGGATTCATCACTTTCTTTCAAGTCAATCACATCAGTTTGACGAGCCATAGGTTCTCTTTTGATGTTCAAAACAATTAGCCCTTTTAGCAACGTATACCAAATTTAACAAAATTTGTTAAAGCTGAAACTGACAGATGAACTTATTCCAAAATGGAAAAATCGAGACCGTCCTGGAAAAGACCCAAAAATTTGAGCAAGACACTCATTTTGTTAAATCCAACCAGATGCGAAAATGCTTGTTTAACGCTTAAGTTATTTTCAAAAAGGGAAACACACCTGCGAATACTTTAAAATATGACGCTAAACAATGTTTTGCAAAATGACAAGACTGGGGTTAAGATAAACAAAATAACATCTGAAAGGCATTTTAAATAACAGTATGCATGAATTCAGATGATAGGTGAATAAACAACTTCATAAAGCGGTTAAGTTTTACAGTAACATAACTTTAAACTTACCATACCACCAAACAAATTCAATCACAGCGCAAATGCCAACAAATTTCGGACAAGCAGCACATATTTAGCAAGTAATCGCATATTGAGCAGATAATTTTGACATGTGGCAACAACAAGTAATTGAGCGTAAATAAACTGCAAACGCGTCCTACCCTGTAAGGTGCCTCTTTTGTGCTAGAGGTAGGCCTAATCGTCAAATTTCACACACATGTGGATATTATAATGATACAAGCCGTTTGCCAATACAAAATTGAGATGTAAATAAACTGCCATAATTGTCAATTTTCCAAATTTGACATGGCAAATGGCTTGGGATTCGTTATAATATCCACACGGTCACATAATATGCAAGGTCGTTGGGTTTCAATAACCTGTCGACAAAAAGGCGGTTTCCTAATTCCTAGAAACGGTACCAAGGACCGGGTCCAAACTAAGGTGTATATGCATACATGCTCACTAAGGTGTATATGCATACATACTCCTAAAAGCTCATTCTAAGAGTGGGTTAACGGTTGAGGCCGACTCGACCTATGCGGGATAGACCTGGCCTAATAACACAGTAGAACCGGCCATGACAAAACCAGGCAACATCAATATCCCGAACTAACTTTTGGTGACACGAAAGAAGTTTCAAAGAGTGAGGTAAGGGCAATGCCCTTCCTACGTAATTACCCGTCAAGCGGGTGCCCCGTGATGAAATCGAGGAGGTGAAAGAGAATTGACAGGCTCCATAAGGGAGGAAATATGAACGGAATGCAGACTATGCACAAATAAAATGTAATACATGCTTTCTATAAAGTACCAAACAAACAGATATAATAAAGCAAATAAATTAGGCATGCTAGTTGCAAATAATTGGAAACTTTTATGGTCAAAACCTTTATTGCTCCCCAGCGGAGTCGCCATGTTGTTGAACCCCTAAAAATAATATAACCCCGAAGGGCTAAATTTAGGAATATCAATTGAATGGACTAACTCTTTTGGAGTTTTTGGAGTCGCCACCCAATTTAAGGAAAACAGGGAACCAAATAAGCAAATGCGTGCAAAATTTCATTTTTGGAAAAAGACAGTCTTTCAGAGATTCTAAGTAAGAGGTTTTGTTAATTTCGAAAGAAGGTTTTAAGGCACTTTCGAAATTCCGTTAACAACGGTTAATCCGACAGGTTTCCAAATTAATTTGCAAGTGTTATTTATGCGCTTATCTAAAAATATTTAATTGAACCATTAATTAATTCAACTAATTAAATTTAGTAAGTTTTCAAAAGATTTACAATAAATTTAAAGCTTTGATTATTTTCAAAAATAAAATAAAATAAAATAAAATAAAAGCGCATTTTCTTTTGAAAATGAACGATTTGATCGTACTAATTTCTTTACCAACTCGTATCTGGTAGCACATAAATGGCACTTGCTTAATTTTAACTTTAAAATCCAAGTTTCTCACCATAAGATGGAACTTTAGGTTTCAAGTCGCTTTTACAAAGTTGTTTCGGGACATTTAGAAGTTAATTAAAACTTCTTTATAAATTTTGACTTTTTAAAGAAAGTACTTCGTATCAATAAGATAGAAGCCTTTTCTTATAGTCATTTATTAATCGTGGTTATGAAAATTTATGAAATTTTGCACGCATTTGCTTAAATGGTCTGATTTGCAATAAATTAAATAACGACTTCAAAATAAAAAATAATGAACATAAAATGTATCAAATATACAAACAACCAAGTATCATTGATAAATAAAATATTTTACAAATTTATATATATAAAGATTCTAAAGAAATGGGAGACAAAGTTAAAGATAGAACCGGGGAATGCAACTCATAATTTGAGCCTAGATAGCAATGCATTTTAACTTGAGACCCGAACTCGATCCCAAATTGACTCCAAGCCAATGTAAACCATCCCAATATGTAGTTTTAGCCGAACTCGTCCCAAGAAGTGTTTATGCAAAAGAAAATGAGAAACAAAATGAAACGACCTCGGTTAGTCGTTTCGAAAGTAAGGACTCCGATTGGCATGCCGGTAATTTTAAAATATTAGTAATATCCATTAGGACCTGTCTGGAAAATTGAGCTAAATCAGACCTCGTTTGGTAGGCATCGGAAGAAGGTTTCAGTTTTTATTGTCGATAAATATTAAAAAGAGATTTTCGAGCTCAGTTTTGGTGAATGACCTCCGATTCGAAATCTGAAAGCGCCTTAGGTTTGTATGATTATTTGTGACTTTTTTGATTTTTCGAAAGCGAATTTCGAGGTTGTTCGGCTAGTTTCCGCTAAAATACCGAAAGTTAAATAATTTGACCTTTTTCCATTTAAATTCGCATCTTGAGTTTCGGGAACCCGATTTGAGATCCGCCTTTGCGAGCATGCTACATATATTTGGTATAACTTGTATGGAAAATTTTGAATTATTTCAAATATCGTAAGGTACCATTTTAATTTTTGTCACGAAAAGAAAAGTAAAAGAAATAAAAGAAAAAAAAATGAAAAGAAAGAAAGAAAATGCAAAAGCTAGGGGGTGGCACACAGGGATATATATACATTTAACAAGCTTCAGTTTGAAGCTCAAAAACGAAAAGAAAACAGAGAACGAAGGAGAACGCGGAGAAAAAAATGCCAGAAACTGAGAAAGGAGTCGGAGAAAAGTTGAATTTTTACCCTGAAACATTCAGGTAATGATCTCAATGCATTATTTGAGTTTATTATGTGTGTTTGAATATATTTTAACGGTAAAACTTGGAATATTGGACATCGTTTTAATAAGTTCAATTAATAGTTTAAAGGGTCAAATGGACCCTGATAATGAAATTGATTATATATTCGTACTCAGTGAGTTATGAGCAACTTATAAATGTAATTTATTTAGGGTTTGGTTATGTGACCTTAAACCCTGTACATAGGCATGGCCTGCGTATTGCGTATGCGAATAGGGTATCAGGTTCCTAACCGGATTGCCCTAAAATGTCAGGAAAGAAGCCTTTAGCCTAATTTGATATATTTTTCTAATTACTGAATACAGTGGGATCGTTTGGCAATGAAACCAAAGGATAAAGCGGTTGTTGATTAGCAATGCTAGCTTTGGATCAAGGTAAGTGTTAATATCCATTTCTTAGGAGGCACCTGGCCTCATGGATTTTCTACCACGTGTTCCTTACGTGTGTAGTTGTCGATAGGCGTACTCATTACGCCTTAGCTTTGGATTTACATTGAATATTATATGTTATGTCTTGTTGTTGGTATTGCATTGAGGATATTGAGCATTGTACTTTTGCTGTGAGTTGGCATCTACTTCCCGGCTGTCGATAAGAGTCCCGCGCCGGTGAAGGGTTATTATTACATCACATTGCATTCATATGCATTATATGTCTTTCATATGCATTACATTGCATATCATATTGGGTGCAGGAGTATTCCGCCCTAGGAGCAGAAGGATTCCGCTCCATTGTATCATATTTAGGGTAGGAGGATTCCACCTCATGAGCAGGAGTATTCCGCTCTTATGTTGGATATTGAGTGCAGGAGTATTCCGCCTCAGCTTTACTTTTTATCGGGTGCAGGAATATTCTGCCCCTGGAGAGTGCAGGAGTATTCTGCCTCTGGTTTATACTATATTGGGTGCAGGAGTATTCCGCCCCAGGAGCAGGAGTATTCCGCTCCAGTTGGTTAGCAGGTTGGATTCCGCTCGAATGCAGGAGTATTCCGCTTCGGGATGGGATTTCGGGCACATGTGACCCTTTGCATCATATTTCATTTCATTTTATTTTATCTCAATTCATACCATTGTGTAGACTTGCGGTACATGACTATTGTTCTGCTTATATGTGCATTGCTTATCTGTTGATATGTTTCTGGCACGCATCCTTGGTTGAGTTTATAAGTTTCTTACGTATTTTCGGTGGTTATCTGGCTCTGCCTTTTTATAATTTAAATAAAAAGAATTTGGTCTATCTGTTTCTTTTCTCCCTGGCTAGCTATCCTATTCTTTAAGGTGGCTAGTCTGCCCCACTTATTGAGTCCTTTTGACTCACCCTTGTTTGTTGTTTGTTTCTTATCTATCTATTTCGTTTCGGCAGGTTCGCTTCAGGATTGAGTTCGCCACGTTGTGAAGGAGCGAAGACGACTTCTGCTGTCAGTAGGTGAGCCAGCTTTTATTCCGGATGGCCACCAGTTTATTGGTTATTATTTCAGTTCCATTTTGCTACCTTCAGGTGGTATCTGTCTTCTTTTGTACTCTTAGATGTCTAGTCCGGATAGCCCTAAACCTAGTATGTTGGATAGTCAGCTATAAGTTCTTTTGTACAACTTAGAGGTATCAGTATGTTGGTGTTTTTTTAAGTCTTGTTCTTATTTATGAATTGAATTATATTTATTTTCCTAATTTAATTGGTAAGGGTTCGCCCGACGGGTCTAGGGGAGCATGTCGGGTGCCCGCACGGCCTAGCCAAATTCTGGGTCATGTCAGTTGGTATTAGAGCCCGGTTTTGAGTCTATCCAGACTAATACAGTGTCTAGTAGAGTCTCGCTGATGGGTACGTAAATGTCCGTACTTATCTACGAGAGGCTATGATGGCATTTAGGAAGTTTCACTTCCTTCTTTTCTGATCGTGCGTCGGTCTATGATTCAAAAGTATTTTCGTTAATTTATTAATTCCTTCGGGGTAATTGTGAACCCTCGTGCGACAAATCAGCTAACGGTATGAGTTCAAGATGAAGCAGTCTAGCCAGGGGCTAGCACTGACGAAGCCCCAAGAGGTATTTTTATCGTGCTGACGATCTAGTTATGGAGGTCCCAACGGTACGAGCTCGCGATGGGCAAGGGAGCAGGGCCTTGTGGTTCCCTTGATTATATCGAGCGGTATGGTGTTGATTATTCTGTTTTTCCAGTTTCAGGGGTCCATCCTTGAATTGGTGGACCGCTATCTTTTTAGGTTCGATTTTTCTTCTAGATTCGTGGAAAAGTTCCTTTCGACTAGCGAGCGAGATGAAAAGTGTTGCAAGTTTGAGTGGATTGGACAGGGTAGCCTATCGGTTAGCCTATTGGTGTTTCAAAATATGAGATTGAATTCTATAAAATGGCTGAATATGCATTAGAACTAGTCCATGAGCCTTTTGAGAGATTCAAAGATTTATTGATGACCTTTCTCCTTTTTTGAGATCCCAGATGGCTCGAAAAATTGAGGTTGGGACTTTATTTGATATCGTTGTTGATATTGTTCAAAGGTATTTGGCATACCGTAAGTTAGAGGGAAAGAGTTAGAGTGGGAGAGCAAGAGATCCTGTGGCCCTAGTGGGCAACCATGGTACCTTATTTGGAGGTAAGAGTTCTGATTATTTTGGGAGGTCACCTTCCAGGTTATCTCAGCTTGTGTCACGTGATTCTTCGAGTGAGGCAGTAGCTCGTCAAGATCAGATTCAATCTTCTCTTTACAGCTATCAACAATCTTTCCAGATTCTATTCTTAGTCGAAAAGGTGTTATCATTATCGTGAGTCTGATTATCCTTTGAGGAGTTTTCCTGCTATCATTGTCGTGAGTCTGGCTATCCTTTGAGAAGTTTTCCCTTACTCCGACAAGTAGGCAGTCGTCTTTTCTCTCGTCATCAGGCATCTGCGCAGTCGCAAGGGATTTTTTTTAGATGTCAATCAGCCAGCAAAATGCCACTATCCAGTAGAGGTCGAGAGCGTGATGGCGGTGGTTCTTCAGAAGGTGATTATCAGGGTAGTAGCTCAGCTCAGCTGCAGAGGTAGTTCTATGAACTGCTAGTCTAGCAGGATGCAGAGGTATCCGATGTAGTACACCCATATATTTCTTCTTCCATTATATGTGAGTAAGATTTGATTCTTCTGATCGGTATGGATTTCGTTTATTTTACCATGGTTTCATTGGATGTTGTTTCAATTAAGAATCGGTTGCGGTAGAGGGGTGAGGTTCTGGTATGTATTCCTGACATTTATGAGACCCTACTAGTTTTTTGGTGTAAATGTGAGAGATTTGGGAGTGAGTGTCGGTATTGTCTGCTTGGCATTTTATCGTGCCAGTTTTTTATCATTAAGTCAAATTAGTATACCTTTCTTCTCGGAATTCCGTGTTGGTAGGATGATTGGATTCTTATTCGTCACCATCAGAAAGTGTCACCAGTTTCTTCCAGTGTAAAGTGGTTAGTAAGTATTATTCGATCTACATATCTCCTCTTGGTTCAAGACGCTAGTAAAGTCATGTTATCCCATAAGCTTATCTCGGTTATAAAAGGGTTTCTGGTAAATTATCAGAATTTCCTTCTTATTGGGAGGTGAAAATTGGCACGGATGTTGTTCCATAGAGCTTATTTAACGTCCATTTCTTCAATTGCGATTCTTTGGCTAGCATGACTCGAAAGTAGTCTAGCTCTGGTAGCTAAGCAAATAAGAAGATGAGCTTCTTGAAGCTCTAATTATTTCTATACTCAGTCCATTGTGATCTCTTCTTTATACGACACTAGTGAGCTTGGGCGGTTAGTAGCCACTCGTGATGCCCCCTATGTTGAGCCAGAGTGCGTGTCAAGGTAACCGGGTAAGCACATTGTTGTTTTTCAAGGCTACTAAGTGTAATGAGAGGCATTATTTGACCTTTGATTTAATCAATTAGGCGGTGGTGCTTATAGAAAATGTATGGAGTTGTGACTCGAGAGTTGGAGCTGTTTGGCAACTCAAACGGGCAGTTGGTAGCTTAGGTCTGCCTACGTTCAGCTTTTAGCTAAATCTTCTTTAGTCCAGCAGATTGTGCGGGGATGGGTATTCCTATTCAAATAGCTGCATGAGTTTGTGCTTTAAGTGGAGGAGTCTTCCTCCAAATACTGAATGGTAATACTAAATCTCTATGGTGTTGATACCATTTTTGTCACGACACAACTTAGGGCCACGACAGAAACCTACAATGAGTGTTGATCATTGCTAAAAACACTAATAATCTATTAATGCTAGAGATGAGCTGGCAACTTGATCATATATACGTACCTATCTGCTGAAAGCATAAAGTCTGGAAAGATGACACGACTTTAACTTGCTGGCAATAATTAGAACACTGAGCCACAAATTCTGCTATGTCACACTTCATTCCGTCCCACCAATAAATCTGCTTAAGATCATGGTACATCTTAGTCGAACCTAGAGAACAATGTATGTGAAATAATGTGCCTCTATCATAATCTGTCCACGTAAATCTGCAACATCAGAAATACAAAGTCTATCTTTATACATGAGAACACCGTCAGTAGTAACCCTGTATGATGACTCCGGTTTTCTTCTGTCTATCTGTCTGTATTCGACTAGAACTGGATCCTCATACTGACGCTGTTTTACTTCATGAAAATTTAGAGTTAAAGGTCTAGTCCAGCTTGTCGATAATTCATCATTGGTATATATATCTCTTTCACACCTCAACTCTTTGAGAAGTTACTTTAGCGCTATAAGTGCACATGTAATCAACTTTGTTGCTGGTATTCTGCCTCAGTTCATGGTCCAACTACATGTCTCTTTTATTTTCACTTTTGCAAGACATAATATTTCCAATTCAAAGACAATACCCTGAAGTAGATGTTCAGTCTGGAGATCATTCCTGGTCTGCATCATACTATCCAGAAGTATTTGCATGATCTTTATTCTTATATGATAGACCCTGTTCAGATGAACCTTCGACATACATTAGGATATGAGTAACTACATTCCCACAAGGAGCTTGCGGAACAATACTAACATCAACTGAGATATTGCATAGTGCGTTCGTAAAAATAATATAGCTTGCGTCAAATCTTTTATAGTATGTAGTGACAAGGTACTTCAAAAGCTCCCCCTATTGCATCAAGCGTGGGCTAATTCTGAGTTCCATCGACCTGTTCTATATCGAAAGGTATATCGAAGAGGTTATTATCTGCTGAATCATGTTAACCCATTCAAAGTTCTGTGTATCTTTGCTTCGAAAATGTAGAACTCTCCTCTCGTGATCGAGGAAAGATCATCTTAGTCAGAATAATCCGGGCAATGGTATTATCATATTATTCAGATATGTTTTATTCAAAGAGTTCG
Organism: Petunia secreta; assembly: GCA_029990175.1. Classification (NCBI taxonomy): domain Eukaryota; kingdom Viridiplantae; phylum Streptophyta; class Magnoliopsida; order Solanales; family Solanaceae; genus Petunia; species Petunia secreta. The sequence goes on along the minus strand of JARKIP010000222.1, from coordinate 68,016 downwards.
GTGTTCGTGTTATAATTTTGATTCTGTAATCATGAGAAAAAATTTCGTGGGATAGTTTATGAAGGTCGTGCAAGTTCTTTGGTTATCAGCGTGAATCTTGCTTTAGACTTAGGCTCGTTCGAGGATGAACGAGAGTTTAAGTGGAGGAGAACGAAAAGACCTCGGTTAGTTGTTTCGAAAGTAAGGACTCTGTTTGGCATGTCGATAATTTTAAAATATTCGTAATATCCATTAGGACCTGTCTGTAAAATTTGAGCTAAATCAGACCTCGTTTGGTAGGCATCGGAAGAAGGTTTCAGTTTTTATTGTCGATAAATATTAAAAAGAGATTTTCGAGCTCGGTTTTGGCGAATGAGCTCCGATTCGAAATTCGAAAGTGCCGTTAGGTTCGTATGATTATTTGTGACTTTTGTAATTTTTCGAAAGCGAATTTCGAGGTTGTTCGGCTAGTTTCCGCTAAAATACCGAAAGTTAAATAATTTGACCTTTTTCCATTTAAATTCGCACCTTGAGTTTCGGGAACCCGATTTGAGATCCACCTTAATGAATACGCTGTATATATTTGGTATAACTTGTATGCAAAAGTTGGAATTATTTGAAATATCGTAGGGTACCATTTTAATTTTTGTCGCGAAAAGGAAAGTAAAAAAAATAAAAGAAAAAGAAAATGAAAAGAAAGAAAGAAAATGCAAAAGTTAGGCGGTAGCACACAGGGATATATATACATTTAAAAAGCTTCCGTTTGAAGCTCAAAAAAGAAAATAGAACAGAGAACGAAGGAGAACGCGGAGAAGAAAAAAATGCCAGAAAATGAGAAAGGAGCCGGAGAAAAGTAGGATTTTTACCCTAAAACATTCAGGTAATGATCTCAATGCGTTATTTGAGTTTATTACGTGTGTTTGAATATAGTTTAACGGTAAAACTTAGAATATTAGACATCGTTTTAATAAGTTCAATTAATAGTTTAAAGGGTCAATTGGACCCTGATAATGAAATTGATTATATATTCGTACTCAGTGAGTTATGGGCAACTTATAAATATAATTTATTTAGGGTTTAGTTATGTGACCTTAAACCCTGTACATAGGCCTGGCCTGCGTATTGCGTATACAAATAGGGTATCAGGTTCCTAACCGGATTACCCTAAGATGTGAGGAATGAAGCCTTTAGCCTAATTTGATATATTTTTCTATTTACTGAATAGAGTGGGATCATTTGACAATGAAACCAAAGGATAAAGCGGTTGTTGATTAGCAATGCTTGCTTTGGAACAAGGTAAGTGTTTATATCCATTTCTTTGGAGGCACCTGGCCTCGTGGATTTTCTACCACGTGTTCCTTACGTGTGTAGCTGCCAATAAGCATACTCATTACGTCTTAGCTTTGGATTTACATTGTATATTATATGTTATGTCCTGTTGTTGGTATTGCATTGAGGATATGAGCATTGTACTTTGGATGTGAGTTGGCATCTACTTCCCGGCTGTCGATGAGAGTCCCGTGCCGGTGAAGGGTTATTATTACATCAGATTGCATTCGTATGCATTATATGTCATTCATATGCATTACATTGCATATCATATTGGATGCAGCAGTATTCCGCCCCAGGAGCAGGAGGATTCCGCTCCATTGTATCATATTGAGGGTAGGAGGATTCCGCCCCAGGAGCAGGAGTATTCCGCTCTTATGTCAGATATTGAGTGGAGGAGTATTCCTCCTCAACTTTACTTTATATCGGGTGCATGAGTATTCTGCCCCAGGAGAGTGCAGGAGTATTCTGTTTTTGGTTTATACTGTACCGGGTGCAGGAGTATTCCGCCCTGGGTATTCCGCTTCAGTTGGTTATCAGGTTGGATTCTCCTCGAATGCAGGAGTATTCCGCTTCGGGATGGGATTACGGGCATATGTGACCCTTTGCATCATATTTCATTTCATCTCACTTCATACCATTGTGCAGACTTGCGGTACATGACTACTGTTCTGCTTATATGTGCATTGCTTATTTGTTGATATGTTTCTGGCACACATCCTTGGTTGAGTTTATAAGTTTCTTACGTGTTTTCGGTTGTTATCTGGCTATGCCTTTTTATAATTTAAATAAAAAGAATTTGGTCTATCTGTTTCTTTTCTCCCTGGCTAGCTATCCTATTCTTTGAGGTGGCTAGTCTGTCCCACTTATTGAGTCTTTTTGACTCACCCTTGTTTGCTTTTTGTTTCTTGTCTATCTATTTCGTTTCGGCAGGTTCGCTCCAGGATTGAGTTCGCCACGTTGTGAAGGAGCGAAGACGACTTCAGCTGTCAGTGGGTGAGCCAACTTTTATTCAGGATGGCCACCAGTTTATTGGTTATTATTTCAGTTGTATTTTGCTCCGTTCAGGAGGTATCTGTCTTCTTTTGTACTCTTAGATGTCTAGTCTGCATAGCCCTAAACCTAGTATGTTGGGTAGTCAGCTATAAGTTCTTTTGTACAACTTAAAGGTATCAGTATGTCTGTGTTTTTAATTCTTGTTCTTATTTATGAATTGAATTATATTTATTTTCCTAATTTAATTGGTAAGGATTCGCCCGACGGGTCTAGGGGAGCATGTCGGGTGCCCGCACGACCTATCCAGATTCCGGGACGTGTCACAAAAATTAGCACTTGTAGAGTTATAACAGACCCAAAAATAATTTGCAGACTTCACCCTGTGAAATTTTGTTGCAATAGAACAATAAACTAATGGGAACCTCAAGGGCAACAGTAAGGATATAGGAAGGAATTTCTACATATAAATTGAGGTAACGGGCAAACAACATCATGCAAGACCAAATACAATTCATAAAAATAGACTAAAGCCTAAGATGTATATATAACTATGCAAATATATGACTAAGTTGGCTAGAATAAAAGAACGATACAGAGTTAAAGGGCACTAGCAATCCTGATTAAAGCAAGCATGTCTTTCAATCATTTTACACTAGAAACTCAATCTGTGCCAAGACTACCACATCCAGAACCAAAGCTAGCTGCCTACAACTCTTCTAATTCACCAGAACAAACATGCAAGACATCTGCATACACACATAGACTCTCCAAATTTCCAGCTACAAACAATGCACTAAAACATGCCTTCATTTTCTGTAAAAACTGAAACAAAACGATGGCCTTTAACAGAACACTCTAGCGATTCTAACTCGCCAGAAACAAACTGCTACAGACCCCCCTTTTCAGCTTGCAGAAACATACCCTGAATTCACTAACCAGGCAACACAGTCATGTTTTGCTTTTTTAAGAGATGGGTCGAGAAAATATCAATCTTAGCAATGTAAGATGCCAACTGAATTAATGAAGAAGAAAATGTACTCCATTACATTAAAACGTTTAGCTTATTTCATATTTTTTTAATCAAAGAAAAGAATGAAGATGAAGCACAATACCATGAGCTAATTAATGAACTAGCAGGAACAAACTGCTAGGGAAAGAGACCTTTCTTTATTGTATGTAAACAAATATGTAGCATGTAGTTGAAATGCACACTAAAGATTTTCTTATGTTTAAAGTTGACGCTCAGCGAACAAGAGAAGCAATTTCAATAGCTATTTCAAAATCAAGCCACAATCAAGACTCAATCTTAGATTAAGTGATTAGCAGGTTGTAACAAAATTTCATTCTCAGAATATTAAGACCTTTGAGTCATATACTTGACAAAACATTAACCTATTTAGACTACAAATGTAGAAAATTCAATTTGAACTAAAGGGACAATCATGCATCAGCTTGTTCATTGAACTGGGAAGCCACACTAAGGATAAAGACTACATTTCTTATCCATCTAAAATCGAATTAATGAAGAAATGAAAAGAAAATAGGCAGCAGCTATGAATCTTTTAAAATTACTTTATGTTTAATAACCAAACTGAACTTAAACAATGAAGATTATACTATCAAAGGGGCAATTTAATCAAACAACCAGAAATAGCATGAAACAACCTTCACCTGCCTTCGTAGACCACTATAGAACCACCAAGACCTAAGCTAGACACCTGGACAACTCTTTAAAGCAACCTGCACACCACCTCACACCACCAGGCAATACCAGAAACAACCCCTTCCAAACCTAAAATCTATGCTCTCTCCAGAACAGAACACCCTTACCCCTTCTTTACCTGAACTACTTCCACTCCTCACACTGCCCTGAAGACACACAAGAACTTGAAACAACTGAACATACACTTCCACAAATCCAATCTGCACAGCTTTCTCTCATCTCTAACTCACACCTCTGCTTCTACTTCAAACGACTAGGAGCAAACTCCCTGAACAACTTAACTTCTACCTGAACTTCCTCTTGAAACTCTCTACTATCCAAAACAATAAGAAACAGGAAACTCCCAGAACCACCCTATAACTACAAACTCCTGAAACAAGAGCATCCTTCATCAGGACTCCCTCTCTCCTTGGCAAAACATAACAGACCCCTACCAACTGACTGCAGGCACCTACAAAACAGTCTAAAGGACTCCCTCACCAACTACCATACACATATCAAGCATCCCAAGCTACTGCAAGATTAACTGATACTCTCTTACACTCACTCCAACCAAATAAGCCCCTCTACAATACTTGAAAGCAACCTGCATCTCCCCAAGACAAACCAGAGAACAGCCAGAAAATTTTATGGGATCTGCAACCTCTTCTTTCACCAAGACAAATACAACAGGACCCCATCACTAGAACGACCTAACACCCTGCCCTAAGCTCCTCTAATCTACCCTCTTTACAGCCTCCAAACAACTTAACAGGCCTTGAGACAAAATTTCATATCCACCAGCACCTATACACTCTTAACAAACTCAGGCAGCCAAACCCAAAAACATATATTCTATATCAGGAACTATAACTTCTTTTATATTAGCTAAGTTACACATACTTAGCCAAGAACAAGTTAAAGTAACCATATTTCTACATAATAGCATTTGATTCACGAAATTCAGATTAAACTAACTATGCTAGCTATGCAATACTAATCACTACTACTGAAACTGATAAGAAATCACAAGTAAAAGTTGAAATGTAACCTGCTGCTGGGCAGTAAAAAAGGGCGACGATCCGAAGAAGCGATTCGAACAAGGGAAACAACTCGGACAAGGTCGACGACTTGAACGACGATAAAGCGACTCGAAAATGAAAGCGATAAACAAAAATTTAAAGGAAACCAGAATCCTCCCTACGAATTTTCAAAGCAGAAAATAAAAGGAACTCTTGTGTATTTAATGTGTGCCGTTTTTCTCTCCATTCCTTTTCAGCTGCTTTCTCTATGAACTCTCTGCTATTGTTGCCGCTCTCACTACTCCCCCTTTTTTCCCCGCCGCTGCTCACTGAATTCCAAAGCCCTTTTATATGAACAATTTAGGGCTCTTAAAGGTTGTAAAAAATACTCAATCACCCTCCAACGGTACAAATTGGATAAGGTTTCGTACGAGGATGATCTGGAAGGGAGGGGGGGACCAGGGTTTGAATTTTGGGTCAATTTTTGAATGGATCCGGTTGAGAGGGAATTGGGAACGGGCTGAAGGGGAACCGGGAATAACGGTGATTTGTGTGTAATGTATTGTATATATGTGTTTGTGCGGGCAGGGTGAATTTTAGGTTACGCATTGCAATTTTGGCCCCTTTTCTTTAAAATTACTCAATTCGCTTTTGGTTTTTAAAATTAACCTTATTTTAAAATAATTAGACATTAATTTAAAAAATTTCGCGACAAAATTGGGTGTCAACAATACATATATATATATATATATATATATATACACACACACATAAGAAATTACAACTGACTACCCAATATACTAGGTTTAGGACTATCCAACTAGAATCTAAGAGTACAAGAGAATACATACATCTCTCGAAGTGAGGAAAACCAGACTACTAAAAGAAAACTAGAACTAGTGGCCATCTTGGACAAAAACTAGCTCACCCTGACAGCTGAAGTCGTCTTCGCTCCTCAATCAAACGACAAACTTGGTGTTGGAGCAAAACCTGTCAAAATGTATAGACAACAATTAGAACTGCAAGGGTGAGTTGAAATGACTTAATAAGTGAGGGCTGACTAGCCACCTCGAAGCACACGTAAGCTAAACGTAAAAGCAACTAGAAGCATACAAACAACCAGGGCCATAGGTGATGCAGCCCGTATCCGTGCTGATCAAGTGTTCAACCCATCAAGGCCAGATACACGAAGTCAAGCCAAGCTTTTTGATGATGTGCACATTCAGCTAGCATGGCTGGTAGGAAGCAACCGTTCAGAAGCTGAGTGGCCGAGCTCGAGATATGAAAGCTACATCTGCAAGCTCGAGCCGAAGACTGGAAGTGTCCGAATACTGATTATTGACACTGATCGATGAGTGACCGAGGGGCTACAAGTATGCCCCAGGCAAGAGAACATCCGTTTTCACTGTGCCGAGGCTCAGCGATCGAACACAAGTCAAGAGCGCCCGAGCACATTACTTCGGCCCTACGTGGCCTTATTTTATTGGTCGACGGTGACCAATTTACTAGCTTATCCTTAGGCTATCTATATAATCCCATAGTGTAGTTCAGATTAGACACCTAGTTTTTGAATATTGAATGATTAGCAAGTTTGCTATTGTGTCTCCTTTGTGAGCCGAACCCCGTCGTGGTATTGTATGGAACTTGTGTCAATCGGTAGATTCTGTTTGAACATTTTATTTTGATCATTCAATTTACAAGAAGTTTGTTAACTCTTCTTGAGGATTGTTTCCTAATTTTAGGTGATTCTTTGATATTCAAACCGAGTGATCCTAAGACTCGTTCCTTGGATTCGCTTGGATTGAAGCTTAGAACTGTCTAGCTTCTATATTTACTTTTCCACTGTACTTTTCCGTTGTCGTTTGTATTCGGTTGCTAAGCTCCGATTAGCTTGCACCATCTTGGTATTAGAGCATAGTTTGGCCTTGTTCTTCCAACTCCAATCCTGTTCTATATTATCTTTATTTCGTGTGCCTTGTGTCTTTATTTCAGTTTCGTGTTCTTATGCTTGTTACTGTGTTGTTGTTGTTCTTATTTACAAAAAATAGTAGAAAGAAGAAAATTCAAAAATTTGTTTGTGGATGGTTGTTTGGATTAAACAACTACGGATTCGTGACCACCAATGTCTCGTCATTCTGAAGCATACCCGTCGTAAAACATTTGATGACTAGGGTTTCTCTTGAATTTGTACGGTCCGATGTTGGTGTTTAAATTTGAAAATCCCAGTGAGTTTTGCTTGTTTGATGTTAAAATTGCTGGTTATTGGTTGATTTGGATCGAGTTTTATGCTTAAATTTTGAAGTTCCATTGTTTAGCCACCGTCCGTACGCCAGAAATTTTTTAACTTGTTAACAGTGTATGGACAATGTTGAAGCTGTTCTTAGCTTGCTTGGAACTCAAGTTTACTCCGTTCGTCGTTAAAGTTTAACAGAGAAGTGACCTTATGTCTTGTTTGAATTCTGGGCTGTGAACAAAGTTTAAAAGTGTCCGTACACCAGAGCTAAATAGTTCACTTTTCTATCGAAGAAGAAGCGAAAAGGCGTCGTTGCACAAAACCCCTAGGTGAAAGTTGTTGGTAGAAAGAGGAAAGTGGAAAGGTTAAACCCTAAACCATACCAATGAGGGACAACTTTTTTTTTCCGTACAAAGGTGACGTGTCCGAGGTTTCCAAAAGGAGAAACAGAGGGTAGATTCTCCGAATTTATCCTTTTTCTTTATAACCATGAAATCTCGTTAGTAGATCTCTGGAGTAAATTCTTCTACTCGAGGTACTACTAACTTGTTTGAGCTTATAGGAACTCGTGCGTGGGTGACCGAAGTCCAAAATTTATAGTAAATTCTTGACCTATCGTGTGCAATTAAATAGCGTCCATTCTATCGAGTCGAATCAATTCACACTTCCCAAAGAAGATAGTGTGACTTGTCAAATTCGGAGGGTTTTAGAGAAATTGATCAAACAGAGGAAGCCATTGGTTACAAGTTCTTGAGTGACCGAACCTACAAATTGAGTGGACCCAAGCACCACCCAACAAAAGTGAGAGAGTGTATGAGGTGATTGCTAACCTTTAACATTTTCTTGTCTTTGATTTGTGCAAGCTCAATGGCCTGAAATGGAGAGAAAGGCGTTGAATTGCCCGAGGTGTCATTAGCCAACCTCTTGGCTATGATACAAAGCATTAGTGCCGAGGTGAAAGGAGTAAGTGCTCAAGTAGCTAAGCTCAAGCAGGAAAAAGTGTATGTGGCCTTACCTGTGTCCGACACTGGCACTAGCAACTCAACTCCTATGAAGCCGGAGCAATTTGCTGAACTGGCTCGTCAACAATGGTTGTGAACAAGGCCGTTCGAAATAAAGCTATGGGAAATTCCCGAGCTGAACATAACTTGGGCATTCCTCGAGCGGATCAACAGAACTTGGGCAATCCTCAAGCTGAACAATAAAACTTAGGCAATCCCCGAGGTGATAGACTACTACTTCCAAGGCCCCGAAGACATGCCATGGTCGTTGATGAAGAGGTTGATGATGGAGAGTTTCCCGATGCTGAAGCTCAGTATGAGCCACCGTTCGGTCAACAAAAGCAGGGTCAACGAGGCCGTGGGAACCGTCGAGGTCGAGGCCGAGGTGCATATGTTGATAGAAATTATGAGCGTGAGGCTGATGACTATTATGATGAGTATCCTGAACCAATCCGAGGTGCTCAAGATTCAATGTTTAACAGTGTCAAGATCACTAATCCACCTTTCTGAGGAACTAGTGATCGGGACCAATATCTTGATTCGAAGGTTCGTTTGGAATAAATCTTTGAGACAAATGAGATGACCGAGGAAAAAAAAAGTTGCATATGCTATTGCTTTATTCGAGGCATATGCTTCTACTTGGTGGGAATCTGATAAGGGATTGAGGAGAAGACATGTATTTCCTGAGATTTTTATTTGGGTGCAGTTGAAAAAAGTGATGGATGCCAAGTATGTAACCGCCAAATATTGGCAGGAGCAATTTCGGAAACTCTATGATCTGAAACAAGGGTCCAAATTCATTCAACAAGAATCCTTCTTGTACTCATGAAGGAATTTCTCGATGATGGTGTTAGCTAGGATAAGCTTGAAGTTTTGACTGATGACTAACTAACAGATCCAAGGACATGTTCTTTTGAATCACTGCAGCTGAATAAATAATCATGTATAATCATTTAAGCGGGAATATTAATTATCATCCTAAATCTAACATTTATCTTGATAATTATGCAGGGCTGAACAAGATATGAAAAGATTGGATAAGAGCTAAAGGATATCGGGTAACCTAGGAAGGAGCTCAATTAGGACTCAAACTCTTGGAAGATTTGGAGTTGTAGTTGCTCAAGACTTCTTAGATTTGGAAGCTATAAAAACAGAAGCATTTCAACTGTTGATGTGTGCACAAATACAAAGAGAATCGAGCTATATCATTGAAAGAATCTTCATCTTATTTGTGTAATCATTAAGCTACAGAAAACTAAGTAAAGAACATGTTCCTTAGATTGAGTCTTATCAAAGTTCAGTCTTAGTTCATCTGTAGTAGGTACTACTGAGTTGTATTATTTGGATTCAAGTCTTGTACTTGGAGAAACTTCACTGATTGCGAAAGGAGTCATCATAGGATTAGAGTTAGTCCTAGGTTAGTAAGAAGGTAGTCTTGTAACCGAGTGAGTCTTTCAAATAGTAAAGTTGAAATCCTATTTGGAAGAGTAGGTCTTGGTTTCTTTATCCCTAGTTAACAGGGTTTTTCCACGCTAACGTCAAGTGTTCATTTACTTACAGTTTTAATTTTGCATACATTAAAATAAAAGAATACATTGAAGAAACCGGTCCTTAAAATAATAAGTGGTGTGTCTTGGGAGATAACAATTGGTATCAGAGCAGGTTATCCTTGAAAAGGCTAACACCTAGGATTAGAATGAGTACACCTAGGATTAGAATGAGTACATCACAAGAAAATGGTGAGGGTTAGTCTACTGTTAGGGCACCTTTGTTTAATGGAAAATACTACTCATGATGGAAGGAAAGGATGAGAGATCATCTTCAAGCCGAGGACTATGAGCTATGGGACATAGTCACTGAAGGTCCCATGATTCCAATGAAGAAAGATGCTGAGGGAAATGATGTTCTTAAAACTAGAAGGGAATGCAATATTGAAGACTTAAGGCAATGGGAAAAGTATGCAAAAGCAAGAAAGTGGCTTGTCTGTGGACTCAGTCCTAATGAGTGCACTAGAATTCGAGGGTATACCACTGCAAAGGAAATTTGGGATGCTCTACAGGTTGCTCATGAAGGAATAAGTCAGGTTAAAAGATCTAGAGGTACACTTCTTTTTGCTGAATATGAAAGTTTTAAAATGAAAGAAGGAGAATCAATTTTTAAAATGTACACTAGGTATAATGCTATTTCATCTGAACTTATCTCTTTGGGAAGGGTTTAACTGTTGAAGATAGAGTTGAAAAAATCCTAACTAGAGTTCTTCCAGACTCTTGGAAAATTAAGGCTTGTGCCATCATAGAAAGCAAGGATCTTACCACATTATCCTTAGATGAGCTTATAGGTAATTTGAAATATTATGAGCTAAGGAAAAAGGTTAAGAACATAGGTGAACCAGTTAAGACTGAACCTAACTTAGCTTTAACTGCTGATAAGCCTGTTGATGATAAGGAACTGGTCCTTATAGCTAAGACTGTCTAAAGATACTTGAATAAGAAAAAGGGGGCTAGTGGACAGGGTAGGTCTTCTAACATGAAACAGACTAGAGAATGCTTCAAGTGTGGAAGTATGGAGCACTACATCAGCAAATGTCGAGTTGTGGAAGGAGAATGGAGAAAGGATATGTTGAGGAAAGAAGAAAGGCTAGGGAACAGGTCCGGAAGAAAAATGGAAATCCCGATAAATGGTTGCTGGCTGGCAAGATAGTGAAGATGAATAATCTGATGATGATCTGGATGATGAGCTTGCGCCAATGGCTCTTGAAGACTCAGATAATGAAGAAGATGCTGAGGTGTTTGTTTCTAAACTTAAAAAAGATGTGAAAAACATGCCTAGAGAAAGATTAGTTAAGGTATCTCATACTGTGCTAAATGAGTTTAAATCTCTATGGGATGGTAAAAATCAACTGCATGATGAAATTGAAAGTTCAGAACCAGAATATAAAAAGGTAGTAATTAAAATGACACTTTGAAAAGGAAAATTAGAATGCTAGAGGAACAGGTCCTCATACTTAAATCAACTATTCAGGAACTAGAAAATGAAAAATTAAAAGTCCAAACAGTTGAAAATGGTAAGGGCATTGCTACTTCTCATCAGATCATTGCTTAAGAGAAATTGAAAGTCACAGTTGATGAACTGTGCAAGAAAGATGAAAAGATAAGATTTTTGGAAGAGGACTTAGTTAAAATAAAAATGGAGTTAGGAAAGACTGTAAAAATGGAACAAGTTCTCTGAAGCACTAGAATGGTTACAGGAAAATCATAGTAGTAATAGTAAGGGTATTGGATTTATGAAATCTCAGTCGTCACCCAAATGGGATCCAAAGAGTAAGTATCTAGCTCTTCCAGAAAATTGGTTATACACTCATTGTGGGAACACTGGTCACTTGAAAAGAAATTGCCAATCTCTGGAAATGGCTGCACAAAGGAACAGGTCCTATAAACCAGTTCAAATCTTTGTGACAAAGAAAACTGTTCACACAAAGAAATCATTACCATTATGGGCTAAGAAAGATCTGATTCATCATTTTTCTACAGGAAAGGAACCCAAACTAGTTTGGGTTCTTAAAACTAACCCCTAGTTTTCTTTTGCAAGCTAGAATGAAAGAGAGGAACCACAAATGGTACATGGACAATGGTTGCTCAAGGCACATGATAGGACATAAGGAACTCTTCCTTTCACTTTCAGCCTTTCAAGGTGGAAGTGTTTTCTTCGGTAATGGTAAGAAAGAGGAAATTATTGGCATTGGAAAGGTAGGTAGATCTGATTCACATAGTATAGACAATATGTTTCTTGTAGATGGGTTGAAGCATTGCTTATTGAGTATATCTCAATTGTGTGATAAAGGTAATAATGTTAATTTTCATCTACTGGGAGCACTGTGACTAACCAAACTTCTGGAGAGATTATTTTGCGGGGAAATAGACATGGAAATATCTACAAGGTAGATATATTGGCACTATCTGATGGAAGCATGAGTTGTCTAAGTGTAGGGAAAAATGATCCCCTCCTATGGCACAAAAGAATTGGTCATGCCAGTCTTTCACAATTAAACAAGCTTGTTTCCAAGGATTTGGTGATAGATCTTGCTAACATCAAATTCAAGGATGAAAAGGTATGTGAAGCTTGTGCCGGGGGAAGCAGGTAAAATCTCCCTTTAAACCAAAGAAACAGGTAAGTACTACCAAATCTTTGGAACTGGTCCATGTGGATCTTTGTGAACCAATAAGAACAATGAGCCGTGGAGGTAAGAAGTATGTTATGGTATTAGTTGATGATTATTCCAGATTTACATGGACTATATTTCTTGCATCTAAGGAACAAGTGATGTTTGGCAATATTTGCCTATTTTATTTTAATATTTCCTCACATTTTGATACGTTATTCGCCCATTGCACGAAATAATTGTTATTGTTGCGCTCACTTATTGTGTTTGTGATTATCGGAATGGTTTGGATGAATACGAGTGTAAACGGAGCGAAGATGGATATAATCGAGCAAGAGTTGATGAACTTAGCTAATTGTGGGATAGGGCATTAGAAGGCAAACCTATGGATCTGTCACAGCTTCAGACTTTGGAAAGCCATGAGCCATGCGACGCGTGGGCTATAGCGCATGACATCCATAAGCCATGAGCCATGCGACGCTTGCCCTGTGGCTTTTTGTTCAGCGACCCCAATTTTTCCAACTTAGTTTAGGCTTTGGATTAACATATGGGAAGACTTTGTAAACAATATAAATAGCTTATTATTTCATTTTTGCCAGGGGGTCGATTTTTGGAGCAAGTTTTGGAGTTCCTAACACATTGAACTAATAGTTTAATTCCTTTATTTCATCTATTACAATCTTTCATATTTCTTCCATGAATTCTTGTGTTTGTAATATGAATATGCGTAGCTAAACATATCGTTCTAGGTTAGAGCAAATACATGAAGGTTGATGTTTGAAAGTTGATTTCTACCTATTAATTTACCATTACAGATTGTTTATTCTTTCTTGAGCCTAATTGTTTGGTTATTGAGGCCTGATAATTGAACACTATCTACGGTGTACAAGTTGAACTCGACAGAGGGAACTTGTGAATGCAAATAAGAAAGAATAGGGCTTGATTGTGAACCTGGGCATCAGGGAATCGATTTGCGGGTAGGATAGACATATACCTATTCGCCTTGCTTAGCTAAACACAGAGTTCTTTAATGCATGCATGTGATTTAATTCCATAGAAATATAGGCGTTAGAGTAGCTTGCGTAGACCCGTGAAGAATCGACAGGTTTTCACGAATATAATTAACCTATTAGTTAGCAATGTAGGAAATCAAGAAGTAGAATCAACTGTAAAACTCAACTGGACTGTTCGTAGCTCTAACTCTGGACCGTCTCTCTTTTATTGATAACAACCCATAATTTGCTCTCTATTACTTGACTTCAACTGCTTGTTTTTAATTATTGTTCTCTTTAGTTAGTAAAATTTACAATCATCATTGAAAAAGATCCCTGAATAGTTTTTAGAAAATTGTTTGCTAGGATTCAGTCTGAACAATAGTCCTTGTGAGAACGATACTCAACTTATCACTTTATTACTTGTCGACCACGTATACTTGCGTGTGCGTTTGGGAGCAACAAGTTTTTTGCGTCATTACCGGGGACTAGATAATTGACTGTTTTCTTTTTGGACGATTTGTTATTTTCTATTCAGGTTTAATTTTTGTTTTGAGTTTCTTATGCCATTTCAGGTAATAGGTCTTGAATGCGAAAGGAGAGAAAGGACGAACCACTTGAACCTTTTGATCCTGAACCTGAAAGGACCTTACGGAGGTTGAGGAGAGAAGCAAAAGATCGTGAAGCACTCGCACTTGTACTTGCTTCCTTACCTATTGGAATGGCAGAAGAACGAGCTTTAGCTGTGCGTTTGGGAGTAACAAGTTTTTGGTGCCGTTGCTGGGGATCGAACCCCGACAAAACAGCCATACCATGACAGAATAAGGAGTGAGATTATGTCTTTCAAACAACGAGATGAAGAATCCTTATATTCAGCTTGGGAGAGGTTCAAGTCATTGTTGAGAGATTGCCCGCACCACAACCAGTCTAATGAGGTGTTGGCCCACACTTTTGTTGAAGGTTTGAATGCTCATACCAAGATCATGGTGGATGCTGCGGCTGGAGGCCAAGTATATGCCTTGAATTTCAATGAGATTTATGAATTGTTGGATAAATTTTCTCAGAGCAATCCTGACTGGCAGGGCGATGGTAGAGGTCCAAGTCAAAAAGCTGTTGGGATACTTCAGTTGGATGCATTCTCAGCATTAACTGCAAAGGTAGATGTCATAGCTTATCTGATCAATAAGTTAGCACTGCCACCAACTCAGTAAAAAGTGGCACTAGTTCAACAAGTGTAACAGTGTAAAGTTTTCTGTGAGGTATGTGGAGAGGATCATGCTACATAGGTTTGCCCCTCCGATCCAAAGTCAGTTTATTACGTGGGAAATCAAAACAAGTTTCAAGGTCAGAATCATAATCAGTTTGGCGACACCTACAATCCTAATTCACGAAATCATCGTGGTTTCTCTTGGAGTGATAACCAAGCTGCTCAAGGTAATACGAGATCTCAGAATAACTACCAGAATTCACATCCTCAAGCTCAACCACAACAGTCCAGTAGTTGAGTTTAAGATTTGATAAAGCAGATGTTGGCAGGTCAGCAGAAAATCATAGCAGACAATGCAGCTCAAGCACAGGCCATAAAAGATCTCGGCAATGCTCAAAAGGACCTGGAACGCCAAATGGGGCAGCTAGCTGGAGCACAAAATACTAGACCACATGGTGCCTTGCCAAGTGACACAGAGAAGAATCCCAAGGAATTTATGCAAGCAGTTACTCTGAGAAATGGATGAGCTCTAGAAGAAGTACCTCCAAAGCTGATGCAATACGAACCATGCTCACATGTTCGGTTCATCAAGCTAGTCCACCGAGGCGTCACATGACGCCCGCGATCATAAAATGTGGTTGGAATGGAATATATCGAAGACCGCCTCCACTACAAGAAATCTGACCTATTGTGGCGACTAAAATCGCCACTGAAGGTTTATAGTGGCAACCTAAGGGTTGCTGTACTACAAGCCGAAACTAAAGGTGTATAGTGGCGACTTTCGTTTCTCGCTATAAAAAGTGTATATCTGTGGCGACTATAGTCGCCATAATAAGTGTCACAACAAAAGGTTCCCCACTTGATTCTTAGGTTAGTCTCCACAAATAAATGGATTATAGTGGCGACTGAGTCGTCACAAAAAGTGTTAATACTTTTAGTTGCCAATATTGTCGCCACCGAAGGTGAAGTTTCGTTTTTGTAGCAACTAGAGTCGCCACTGATTCTCTTTATTTTTTGAAAAAAAAAATAGAAAATTAATAGCCTATTTTGAACCCTTACTAATTGCCAAACAACATTAACATAGTAACAAACCAACCAATTATAAGAACTTTTCACTATCAAGTATATGCAACAAAATTTACAACACTTTTGTACTATATCGCCATTGTGTATACACATGAAAAAAATATTAAATTCTTGGAACTTTCCATTGGCCAACATCATTTTTCTTGTTGATGAACTTTGTCCCTGCTTCTTTAAGGAAAAATAAACAAAAAAAGAAATACAAGATCATTTTATAAGCCCCACAATAGAAAGAAACTCTTCATTTATAACACATCGATCAAATTTAGATCACTTCATAATGTTGATGCATAAATATTTACTTTAACATCCATATGGTTCCTACGAAGTCTATTTATTTCTTCTAAAGAGTTCAAAGTCATAAACAAGGTCACTAAAGAAAGCTACAATATGCGTAAGTGCACATGGAACAACACGAATTTTCACTAAATGAGATGACTAATCTAAATAAACATTGCTTGTAGGATGAATTAAAAATATCAGAACGTTACAAATTACATTAATTTACCTAAGCAAAACATGCCTAGATAGAGAGAAGGAAGACTTACCATACTATAATTAAAAGATTTTCAGTGCTGAAGGATGACAAAATAAAAAGAGAAAAAGGAAGTAGGAAGAAACAAGTCGCTTAAATGGTCCGTGATATCCACTAAAAGTACCAAAAATAATATATAATTAGCCATACACCACCTGCAGGTGCAAGTATGAAGCTTCTTACGATAAAAAACTAACAAATTCCACCCATGCTACTCACAAGAGAGTTGGAGGGAAGATATATATCTGAGACCTAATCTTTTAAGAGCCAGATCAGAGTTTTGCATAACCAACCAGATCTTGATTCATGGATTTCTAGGCAGAACAACTTTCTTATCTTATGTGGTCAGAATCTTTTGTATTTAGCACCCCTAATGTGTATACCCTAAACTTGCAAGAAATACATGTTAAAGGTTATTCTACATTTTTTAAAAAAAGAAAGCCAGAGTTACAAAAAGGTAAATCATAACTTATGAATAAACTTACCTAATGGAAACTATCAGCTTTTTTTCAGAAGAGCAGTTCATTAAGCAATATATATTCGCGCAACCTAAAAAAACAGATCTTGATACTTAGTCATTGTATATAATATAATTACATTATTCTTAGGTGATGTTATTGTGTTTTCCTTGGGAAGCTTGCAGAGCAATATTAGTTGTTGCTCTACAATTTACTGGACGATATATTTTAGTGACTGAGGTAGCTAGGAGAGACCTAGCGCCTCATCTAATTCCTAAAATGAGCATGTATCATACAATTACTTATATTCTCCAGAAGATGAGAACGGTAATGCAGGTTAGGACCAAAAATTCCTTATTATTTGATGGGTCTCTCTTTGTTTCTTTGGATGAAGAGTACCAAACATTGGAAAGGATCTACTACACAATCTCGCAAAAATACAAAGGCAATTGACAGTGCATACTGCATAGAGAACTTTGTAAACACAGATTCACCATAGTAATATCATCGACAAAACAAGGGCAGTAACAGTAAATCATAGCAGAACTTCAACAACTCGAACAAAAAAAAAAGTTAAAAGAGTCTATATTTTGAGCATTAGCAATCAAAATAGGGGGTTCAGGGCAACAAAGTGAATAGAATCAACAGATGAATAAGACATAGAGAAAGATAATAAGGGTGTTTAGAGAAGTACATGCATTTGTTGGTATCGGCCTTTCATTTCCTACAACATCACATAAAGGGGGATGTATCAAGCATTTAATATTAAAGATAGATAAAAACTTTTTCTTATACAAGAAAGATAAATTGAATGAAAGGCAAGTAAGCAATTCACAAAGGCTTTAAAGATATTCTATCATGATATTATAGTTACAAGCATCATGAATAAATTTCACTGTCAATTTAATACTGAAAATTCATATAGAGAACTTCACTAATTCAGTCACGACTAGTAAATCATTGTTCTAAAATTTAGAAAAAGGGATGTCCCCGAAATTATAACACACTTGAAACATTGGTTCTAATCCAGCCAAGAACACCATTATTTATGCTATCTATTGTACTTCTTAAAGAATACAATTTGAGACAGTAATCAGATAACACATGTATCACCACATACTACAATTGGTGCAAAACTTTCCTAAGATACAGAGGGAAGGCGAAAATCTTCAGCCATCACTATGCAACTAGAATGCATGACCTGTATTCTAAATTTCTAATGTCTTTATAACATAAACCCACACAACGGGTAAAAATTTTCTCTCACACTCAACTTGGGGTAGAATACAATCTTTGATAAACAATAAAATTCGCATGCCCTTCGCTAGGTAGATACATAACAGATACTAATAAGAAACATTAAGAAACAACTATGGTCCCTGCTAGTCTTAAATTGTACTCTCGTCTAAACCTGAATAGCACAAGATTAAGGCAATAAAATAAGCAAGCCCTATACAAATCAAAGTTAGTCCTCAAACCTAGAGACCTATTAGTTCTATAATTGAGTGAATAAAACTGAAACCGTACAAACTCATCCACAGTCAAGCGTACACAGAAAGATAAGGTGCACAATCAAGTTTTCTTTGGCATTAACATGACCACAGACAAGATGAAACAGAACCACTACTGAAAAATAAATTTTTTTCACAAGTTTTTCTTTCGAATTTTAAGAACAAAAAAGGGAGGAAATACCATTACATCTTTGAGGTGTTACCGTGGAAAGAAAAAGTCATATCTGATGGAGTCATAATTTATGATTTGAGCAGAGAGAGACGATGGAGTAGAGAGAAATCAAAAGGATTTTGGGTTCGGATTATGAGAAAACATGGAGTGTAGATACGGAGCAAAGCTTTTAGGTCGTTGCTTAAGAAGTAAGATCTACTTTACTAGTAATTTAGAAGAGTCCTCTTTCATCATTCCTTTTCTTATTTGTTTTCAATTTTAATTTTACTTTCAAAAAAAAATAATTAAGTTTACGTAGTCGCCACCATAACCCTTTAGGAGCGAGTAATCATATAGTGCCACAAAAAGTTCTGAGCCAAAACTTTCATCTGGGCGGGAATGGTGAATTCATCCTTTAGTTTAACGTTTTAGTAGCAACCTCTGAAAAGTCGCCACTAAAAGACAATCATTTACATCAAAAACTTGTTGCTCCCAAACGCACACGCAAGTATACGTGGTCGACAAGTAATAAAGTGATAAATCGAGTATCGTTCCCACGAGGACTATTCAGACTGAATCTTAGCAAACAATTTCTTAGAAACTATTCAGGGATCTTTTCCAATGGTTGAGATTTTACTAACTAAATGCAATAATTAAAACAATTAACTGAAGTCAAGTAATAGAGCAATTTATGGGTTGTTATCAATAATGGAGAAACGGTCCAGGGTCAGAGTTACAAACAATCCAGTTGAGTTTTCCAGTTGATTCTACTTCTTGATTTCCTAGATTGCTAACTAACAGGTTAATTGTACCCGTGAAAACCTTTCGATTCTTCACGGTCTATGCAGGCTACTCCAATCCCTATATGTCTATGGGTTGAATCACGTGCACGCATTAACGATCCTGTAATGGGTTAAACTAGGCAAGCAAGTATATGTCTATCCTACCCGCGAATTGGTTCCCCGATGCCCGGGTTCACAAACTAGTTCTATTCTTTCTTATTTGCGTTCATAAATTCCCTCTGTCGAGTTCAATCTAAGAACCGTAGATAGTGTTCAATTATACGGCCGTTATAATCAAACAATTATGATCAAGAAAGAATAAACAATCCGTAATGGTAAATCAATAGGAAGAAATCAACTTTCAAACATCAACCTTCATGTATTTACTCTAACCCTAGAACGAACAAACTATAGAATTAAAGAGAAGAATAAGAGAAAGAGAGAAAGAACTTGTGTAGAAGACATCTAGGGCTCCTCCCCTCTCCTCCAAAACTTGCTCCAAAGTCTCAACTCCTATGAAAAACTAAGTAAAAGAGTATTTATAGAGTTTACAAACACCTAGTAATAAGTTAGACCCAATCCTAGACGAAATATGACGTAAAAACGCGCACAAGGGGCGCTATAACGGGCGCCCCGTGCCTCGGAACGCGTGAGGTTGGACAGAAGACGTCAAAAGTTGGCCGCTACAAGCACGCGCCGCATGGAAAAACGCGCGGTGGGCGGCGCGGCGCTGCAGGGCTATTTTTCTGTTTCGTTTCTCCTTTTCTCGTTTCGTGTTGTGCCCTCGTGTGCTCGATCCAATCCTCAATCAAAATCAAATCTTTTCTTTCTCAATCATGCTCCTAAAAGCTCCAAATACACTGCGTAACAACCTACACACGCACGACATAAAATCAGTGTAAAACTACATTCATAAACTATAAAACGAGCGAATAAGGTACTAAAACGTGAGGAAATATTAAGAAAATATAGGCATAAAATGCCAAACATCACCACCCCACACTTGAACCTTTGCTCGTCCTCGAGCAATCACCAATCACTTCCCAACCTAGGTAAAACAGGTCTGCCTATGACCATGGTTGATACCGATCATTGAACAAATGCGCACATGACTACTATGGGTCCACAACATGCCAACAATTTACCAAAACTAAAAATATGAGAACAACCACCCCAAAATAGCTCAAATGCACAAACTCAACTTATTGCAACCATGCTCCCACAAAATCACACCTATCTACTCAACCAAGAAGCCATCAACTTCACCTATTTCATGCAAACCATGCGCCCTCACCAATATGAAGCAAGAGAGTGCCCCCCAAAAATCACACACAAAACCAATATCATGACTAGAATGGGGGCAATACAAATGAATTCACTCACTCTCATGAAAATCTCACATGTCACACACAATGTACCATAGGCTTGCCCGTAGTGTAGGACTCCACTAATGTAAGCTCACTCCAATCGGGATTAACTAGGACTTTAGAAAGGTCGTAATGTAGGCTAAGGGGTTGGTAGGATACATATGGGTAATAGTGACTACCTCCCTAAGCACTTTAATACATCACAATTAAATTAAGCACAAATCTCATCAAACCACCCAAATCAACAACTTCTACACATACACCTTCTCAACAAGCAGCATTTTTTTATTTAAGCACACACTAGCAAGGAATGGATATCTTTTCTCTTTTTATTTCTTTTTCCACAATTTTTTTCTTTTCTTTCAACTTTGCTATATTTTTTTTCTTTTTCAAATTCATCCAACCTTGTCAATGCTTTTCACTACTTCACAAATTTTCAATTATTCCCCTTCATTAGCTCCACTCAAAAACCTCCCAATTCGAACCACAACTCCAACATAACACACAATATCACTAAAGTTCTTAAGGAGTAAAGGGCCAAAAGAGACAATTTAGAACAAATGGGTAGGCTCGGGGTGTGGGTGCCAATAAAAAGGGTCAATTCAAACCACAACAACAATTTTTTTCCAAGGTATATATGTAAGGGTAGGCAAATCAAAAGAAGGCCTTGTATCATTTCCCAACTAGAGCAAACCTAGGATTTCGCTTTGCACACACACGGGGCAAGTTCTAGACATTAACATGCAACATGGAGTAAATAAGAACATGCCTCACAACACACATTGCACACAATCCACACAAAAAGGTTCCATCAACAACTCTCAACTAAGCATCTAGAATGCAACTTGTGGAAATTTAAGCACTAATGCACAAAGGATAGCAATCAAGTCAAACAGCGGACTCAAGCATCTCAAGGGGGTCGTTCCATTTTTTCTCTAGGTATGCATCAAAATTAAAACTCAAGGACACCACAAATAGCACATGCAATCAATTCAAGTCCACCGGTATCAAACACATCAAAGGCACCTAGCATTCTACCTATTCCCTTCGTCTAGGGTCACCTATAACTAACTATCCTAATCCTAAAAATAAAAAAACTACCCGGTTCAAAGGCCTCCCCGTGGAAAAGAACCGAGGCCATAAGAAAAACCACGGGGTGGATGACATGTACCACTAATAAAAACTAAAAGGAAAATCTTTTTGGAATTTTTCATTGGTTTTCTAATTTTTTTCATTTTTCATGGATTAAAGCAAGAAATAAATCAAAATAAAGTAAAGTGACAAAAGAAAAACCTACGGTACATGCATCCTAACCTCAAAAATAGATAAAGGGTAGTTCCCCACCTCACACTTAAACTAAGCACTGTCCTCAGTGCTAAAAATAAGAGAGTGCAAGGTAAAGAAAACTTCCCTGAAGATTCTAGTCCTTGGTGCTAGCATCCTCCAAGCTTCCATATCGTATGAGGTACTCAGACTTCCCTCATCAGGTCATCAATATTAGGCAAGGGTGAGGACACCCCACACTTAGACTCGCCATTACATGAACCTGCAATCCAAAGAATCACCCAAAGTAATATACAACCATAAAAATAATAGTAAAATAAATAAAAGTAAAGCAAACAAATTGGGTTGCCTCCCAAGAAGCGCCTTAGTTAACGTCGTGGCACGACGAAAACAACTTCATCACTTTTTTCTCCACCTTGAACTTATGAATTGAATCCCCAACTTTGCCTCAAGCTTATGACTATGGTATTGGGGTGGTGGCAAAAATACAAAGGGACCAAGTGACCATTGTCGCATTTTGCACTTCTTGGCCTTTAAATGAGGGATGTCATTTTGTCTCCTCGGCATCGCAAACTCTAAAATATAGGCACCTTGTTCCTCCTCCCTTGGTTTCTTCATAGGCTCGGGTGGCTCAATTTTCATGTCACCATCCAAACACAATGTTGAAAAATGATTGGAATGAGGCCCAATGCGCTTCAATTCTAAAGTTGCATTACTTTTGACACCCTCGCTTGCACAAACACTAGAGTCCTCAAATATGATGTTTTCTATTTCTTCACTTGACTCTAATGTAATTTCCTCAACCTTGGCATCATCAACTGCTATTGGGTCGAATGGTAGGAATTCCACTTTTTGCTCCTCAAATTGGCTTCTAAGCTCTTCTATCTCAAATCTACTAAGCACGACAACTGATAATTGAGCTTCAGACACCTCAACCATATCACTCAAATTCTCCTCCAAGTCGTGAATAGTCAAGCTAAATTCGTCGATCTCTTGCCCGAGCACAACCCTTTCTTCCATAAATTGCCTCGTCATATTTGTAAGTTCACTCCTGAAATCCCCATGAGCTTCTAAGAGTTTGGCTTGCTCCATTAGCCAAGTTTCGCTAACAACCTGCACTTTATCGATCCTGTCAAGCTCACTAACAAATTATTGGGGGAAGGAGCATGACACTTAGGACAATCATTCCACCGACCACCACACAATTTACAAAAATTCCAATCAAAGGTGGTAGAAAATTCACATAACCAATCTCGCAGGGTTGAAAGAGTTTGACAATTTTCCCAAAAGTGATGTCCTCCACAAAGTAGACAAGAATCAACATTCAACCCACTTTCATTAAAAGATGCCATGTAAACTAATAATACAATAATAAACTAAAAATAAAATAAAAAAATTAAACCTGAATAGAAAATAATAAATTGTTCAAAAAGAAATCAGTCAATTTAGTCCCCGGCAACGGCGCCAAAAACTTGTTGCTCCCAAACGCACACGCAAGTATACGTGGTCGACAAGTAATAAAGTGATAAATCGAGTATCGTTCCCACGAGGACTATTCAGACTGAATCTTAGCAAACAATTTCTTAGAAACTATTCAGGGATCTTTTCCAATGGTTGAGATTTTACTAACTAAATGCAATAATTAAAACAATTAACTGAAGTCAAGTAATAGAGCAATTTATGGGTTGTTATCAATAATGGAGAAACGGTCCAGGGTCAGAGTTACAAACAATCCAGTTGAGTTTTCCAGTTGATTCTACTTCTTGATTTCCTAGATTGCTAACTAACAGGTTAATTGTACCCGTGAAAACCTTTCGATTCTTCACGGTCTATGCAGGCTACTCCAATCCCTATATGTCTATGGGTTGAATCACGTGCACGCATTAACGATCCTGTAATGGGTTAAACTAGGCAAGCAAGTATATGTCTATCCTACCCGCGAATTGGTTCCCCGATGCCCGGGTTCACAAACTAGTTCTATTCTTTCTTATTTGCGTTCATAAATTCCCTCTGTCGAGTTCAATCTAAGAACCGTAGATAGTGTTCAATTATACGGCCGTTATAATCAAACAATTATGATCAAGAAAGAATAAACAATCCGTAATGGTAAATCAATAGGAAGAAATCAACTTTCAAACATCAACCTTCATGTATTTACTCTAACCCTAGAACGAAAAAACTATAGAATTAAAGAGAAGAATAAGAGAAAGAGAGAAAGAACTTGTGTAGAAGACATCTAGGGCTCCTCCCCTCTCCTCCAAAACTTGCTCCAAAGTCTCAACTCCTATGAAAAACTAAGTAAAAGAGTATTTATAGAGTTTACAAACACCTAGTAATAAGTTAGACCCAATCCTAGACGAAATAGGACGTAAAAACGCGCACAAGGGGCGCTATAACGGGCGCCCCGCGCCTCGGAACGCGTGAGGTTGGACAGAAGACGTCAAAAGTTTGCCGCTACAAGCCCGCGCCGCATGGAAAAACGCGCAGGAGGCTGGGCGCGGTGGGCGGCGCGGCGCGCCTCCTGCAGCGCCAGGCTATTTTTCTGTTTCGTTTCTCCTTTTCTCGTTTCGTGTTGTGCCCTCGTGTGCTCGATCCAATCCTCAATCAAAATCAAATCTTTTCTTGCTCAATCATGCTCCTAAAAGCTCCAAATACACTGCGTAACAACCTACACACGCACGACATAAAATCAGTGTAAAACTACATTCATAAACTATAAAACGAGCGAATAAGGTAGTAAAACGTGAGGAAATATTAAGGAAATATAGGCATAAAATGCCAAACATCAGCGACTAACATATTTGTGGCAATAAATAAGGTCGCCACTATATGTCGCCACAAAATATGCAGTTTCTTGTAGTGCTCGCCGAGCAACAACGATGGTAATCCACCGAGTAGACAACAAGTGACCGTTGCGGACTTCGGAAACTGTGAGACCGAGCACAACTTATGAAAGCTCAACGATCAAGCTTGAGCCCGAAGCTGAAAAGCAACCGAACCAAAGAAGAATGACGCCGAGCATTGAATCGATCGAAGGGCTACAAATATGCCCGAGGCAGGAGAGCGTGCGATTCCAATTTTGACTGAGGCAAACAAGCGTCCGACTCAAATGTGTTCGAGCTGAGCTGCCGAACACATAAAACCGCTTCAGCCCTACGTGGCTTTATCTTATTAGTCACCTGTGACCATTTTACTATTTTTCCCTTTACATTGTCTATATAAACTCCTAGCATTGCTCATTAGATAGTTAGTTGATTGATGATATTTGAGAATAGAAATAGGATTTGGCCGAGCCAATCTTGTTGAAGCCCAAGGCTTCGTGTATGCCTTCTTTGGCTTGGAACTGAATGGATTTCATCACTAGTATGAATCCTTGTTAGATTCAAGTTTCCTTTTCTCCCTTGGAATTTTGAATCGGCTTATCCATTCTTTCTTCTATTTCTATTCTCCCCCATCCCCGATTTCTTGTTATCTTGGTTACTTTATTGCTTCCGCCTCTTTATCTTTATCGTTTCCGCTTCGTGTTCTTATTGTTTCCGATTGCTTGCTTGTCTTCGGATTTAGCTTGCATTAGTTTGGTATCAGAGCAAGACTTGAATTTCGTTCTTATGAATCCACGTTCCTTGTTCATCTTATCTTTACTTTACTGTTGGTGTTCTTATGATACTTGAAAAAGAGGAAAATACAAAAAAAAAAAAAATTGAAAAGATTGAAAAATTAGCAAAAATTGTTTGTTGTTTATTGTTTAGATTACACAATAACATATTTGGATTCACCACTGTCCAAGGATCAATTTGAGTACCCGACGTACATCATTTGTAACTAGGGTTTTTCCTTCATTTTTTGACTGTGTCATGACGTGGTATTGCTGAAAATTGAACCCCTAGTTGTGTTTTGGTGTTTATCGATGAAGACTGGTGGTTGTTGTTTGATTTGGGTCAATTTTAGTTCTTGAAATCGAAGTTCCACTGTTTAGCCACCGTCCGTACGCTGGAACCTTGTTAAAATTGATAACAGTGTACGGACGACGTCATAGCTAATCTTAGCTCGGCTTGGAACTGAACATTATCTATGTTGTCAAGTTTACCGGAGACGACCTAAATCCAGAGCTAAATCTGTTGATAGTGGAATGTGAACGAATCTTGAAATTGTCCGTACACCGGAGTAAAGGTTCACTGTTCCATTGAAGAAGAAAGGAATAAAGTGTTTAAATCCAAACCCCAGGTGAAATTTTGTCGGCTAGAAGAGGGAAAGTGGATAAGGTTAAACCCTATCCATACCAAAGTGGAGACCACCTTGTTTATACCGAGGTCACGTTACCGAGGAGGAGGTAGATTTTCTTAGATTTTCACTTTTCTTGTGTCCGAATATTCTCGATAGTGGATCTCTGGAGTAATTCTTTCTACTCGAGGTCGTAATATCGAATTTGAGCTTTTAGGAACTCGTGCGCGGGGTGACCGAAGTCCAATTTTTGTAGACAATTCTTTGACTCCCCGTGCGCAGTTCAAATAGCAACCGTTCCATCGAGTCATATAAACTCCTTCCGAACTTATACTTGGAAAGTACTAGTTGTGACTTATCACTTCGGTTTCCTAACAAGAAGGCATGGCCATCTTGAGTGGAAAAATGCTAGAGTGGTGAGAGAAATAGAGTGAGGTCACAAAAGCCAATGACCTTGAGTGTATGTACGAGTGGAAAGAAAATTGAGTGTCCATTCTTTCAGTGATACACGTGAGGGAGTGAATTTGTGAGGTCCTTTACTTTTATTTGTTGCAGCTATGTCTTCGGATGATGATGATTGTGGAGGGTATGATTCGTGTGGAGATGATGGAGACTATGGTTCCTACGATGGTGATGATTTCTATAATGACACCGCGGACTATGGCTCTTACGAGGACGAAGCGGATCACTATGAGGAATACGAGGATGAAGAAGACTACAAGGCTTGTGAAGATGAACGAGAAGATCCTTATGCTTCTAATGGAGGATATGAAGGTAGTGATGCTGCGAGGTATGATGATCCTACTTACTCTCTTTGTGATGATCTTGAATACGATGAACGTGACATCGGGGAAATCGATGATGAAGTTGATCGAGTGAACAATTCGATGGCATCTTCCTTCGGTGTCTCATATGGAGCACAAGGGAGTAGTAGAGCTCCTTCCATCGGGTTGGGAGGTGGTGGTGGTTGTTCTATAGGAGGAGGAAGGCTTGTAACTTTGAGTCGTGACACACGATTCAATGCTTCCAATTCCTATGGGGAGGGTGGCTTGGGTAGCACTGGTGGTTGTGGACCCGAGGAGGGTAGAGGAGGTTTCTACCAAACTCCTTCACCGAGGACAAGTTCTTACAGGTCCTACGCTAAAACCCCTTCCTCGACATTCAACAATACTTCTAATGTTGGAAGAGTGAAGGGTAGTGGAAGTTATCCTTGTGGTGTTGCTGCTAATGGAGAAATAAGGAAGACCCAAGTTGTTGGTTCCAATATTCGAGGACATTCAAATTTTTCCTTGAATGTACCTATGCAAGACTTGGGTAGAGAAAGGTTCGTTGTTGCGGTGAATGGTAGTGAAGGATACTTGGTCAAGATTGGAGATGCCGATGCCAATTGCATTAGCGCTTCTTTGGTGGAAGCCCTAAAGATACCATGCTGTAAATTGAAACACCCTTATACGTATAATGGAGTGAGGGTTTCCTATGAGGCTCGAGTGCTCATATCTCATAAGGGCAATAGAGGATATGTTTGGTGTGACGTGTATCCCTTACCTTATTTTGATGTTTGGATAGGAGACCCATGGTTGCACAACAAACAGTTGCTACATATTAGTGAGAGGGGTGTATACCTCGTGTACAACAAAGAGTTGCAACTAGTTTCTGAGTTTACACCTTGCAGGTTGAGGAAGTTGTCCATTAGTGCAAATGCTTCGGTTTTGCAGCAGAGAAAAGAGCAAGAACTCCATTCCATGATCGAAAGAGTGCCACCGAGGAATCCTACGAACACAAGAAGTAGTTGGGCAGGTGCAAGAAAAGAGTCGACCGAAGTCAATACTGTGACCCCGAAGGCACAAACTTTAAAGCCAAGTGGTTCACCGACAACAAAAGAGGAGACCTCGGTTGATGAGTCTTCGAGTCCTGAACTTTGGGTTGATGTTAAAAGTCAACCTACTCCGGCTATGGGAATTCTTAGCCCTCGGCCTAACTCACCCGAATAAGAGAGACAAAATATTGAGAGGAGTAAGGGAGTGTGTTGCACTTGGTGCACCTATGTAAGACACTAGGGGGGTGAATAGCGTCCTTACCCAATTTTTAAATCCTAAAACTTACCTTTAATCTTTATTGCCTAACATGCAAAGAACCAGGTTCCTTGAAAGTTTCACCTATCTCTGAAACTAAACTTAATACAGAAATGTAAATAACACATACATTTTTACGTGGAAAAATCCTTGCTCAAGGGATAGAAAACGACGATCGAAACTCTTGGGATTTCAACTCTTCCACTAAAGGAAAACCCGAGCAAGTTTTAGACTACAACGTAATGTAATAAAGGAACTAGAACCCCCATGTACCTAGAACCTTCCAAGCCACACGTTAGTTGTAAAGGTTAACTCTACTTCACCACAAAGAGTAATCTCAACTATATGCTTCTAAACAAGCTGATAGATTACAACTCAATAACCTATAACAAATAACTAAACAATAGACTTAACTATGAAACTGTTCCCTCACAAGTTTCTGCTGCTCAGCCTTTGTTCTTGCACACAAAGCCTCTAACGATCTGATTGTTCTTGATTTGCTTTGTTGAGATGTCTTTTTTGCGTAATGATTCTGGCCAAATTAACTTGTATATATAGGAGTTTGACTTAGTCGGATCCAACTAAGTTTAGAACTCCTTTTCCACTTTGGAATCCGTTTCATACAAGGTTTACCCATATTGCCTTGTTAAAAACCTAAGTTGATTTGCCTTAATTTCCAATCTTTTTTCATTTAGGAACCGCGTCTCTTTTCAGCACCGCTACTCGCTTCTTCTTTTCCTGGTAGGATTGGAACTTTGACTCCAGTTGTTCTCTTTTTCCTTCTTCAACTCTAACTCGATTATGCCGTTGAACGTCTTAGTCTTCTTCCTTCAACTGTGAACCTTCTCATGGTCCACTTAGCACCAGGTCCTTTGTCATCTTCAAAATTCATCCTTCAACAAATTCCCCCTTTTTGATGATGACAAACAATGTTGTCTCACGAGGGTTTATACGCTCAAGAACCTATAAAATTTTAGACATTAACCACGAACTAGGGTAATACAGTTAGGCAAAAATAGGTCTCAATCATACAATAAACTAACAACATCTAACTTCCCCCTTTTGGCATCATCGAAAAGTTTCACAGTTGTAAGAACCTGTTCAACTTAAGTTAAGTTTAGTTGACTCTAGTGCCAATGGCAGCAAGCCAACCTTTAAACGTCAGGAACCTGTTTTAGACAATAAGTACCAGCAAGATAGAATATTTATATCAACAAAAGTGCCAAACCGGCTTAAAAACATCAAAACATCATCCAAATATTACAAACCAAAATATAACATTGTCTTAAAAGCAGGCCATAAAGAGAACCAAGAGGGGACTAGGGAAAGGAACTGGTTCAGAATTGAGGAATACAGGGATGTTAAAGTGAGCAAGCAACAAGGCGAGGTGAGGCGACGCGAGTTCCCTTCTCGTTCACGCTCCAGCTCCGCATCCAGCCTTGTGTTTTCAGCATTTAGCCAGGATAGCTCATCATTTTGCCGTTCAAGCTGCCTCCTGAACCCCTCAATCCTCCTGTGTATTCTAGCATCCCTTCTTTCATCTGCATCCTCCTCCACATGCTCCGGTTCATCAGCAGGTTCACAATCCAACATATAGTCACAAGATTTCAAAATGTTCCTCCCACACAAGTCATTGTGGTCTGGCTCCATCCACTTACCAACAGGAACCCTAAAGAAATCAAATACCTTACCCAGAAGAAACCCATAGACTAGCGCATGTTTATCCAACCCCATGTCAGCTACCTGACCAATGTGCTTGATCATCAATTCAGACAGATTAATACGAACCTCGCGATCTAGCAGGTCCATATAGGTCATATCCAGAAATTTGGCCTCACTCTGCCTTTCCGACCAACAGGTTCTTCAACACAAATTCAAATAGCAACTGGTAGAAAGGTTGCATTTCTTTCTTCTTAACTTGTGTTGCCCTTGCCAGTCTAGGTCTCCCTGTAAATTTCTGGGTCACTTCCAAAGCAGACACACCATCTCCTCTAACCGGCCACGAGTTCCTCATTTACTTACTGTCGTCCTGAGAATGAACACCCAAAAACTCACCAAGCTCTACACAATCAAACTGGATCACCAGCCCCTTGACCATGGTTGTATGAATTCCCTCACTTACTGTGCAATTTGAGTAAAATTCTCGAACCTCTTGCTCTCTCAGCTGTCTAGTTCGATCACTGAACAAGTTCAACCAACAATGAGGTCTCAACTTAGCACCAAGCTGAGTCATCCCTTCCAGCTCTAGGACAGTAAGAATTTTACCTTTCACCAATGGTAACCCTCTAAAGCAGGCCACCCTCCTTTTTTTGTCTTCCTTGTCATCGCCAATCACAAACTTTGTCTTAAAACCTCTCCTACGAACCTCAGCTACCTCCACAATCCTTTCCTGCTGCTCTCGAACAGAACCATGAGTAGCAGGTCTCCTCGCATGACTCACTGTCTTTCTACTGCTTTCTCCCATGCCCTCAGCATCACCAGAACTTCCAAGTTTGGAACTACCCACAAATTCTCCTCCCTTTACCAACCTTCGTTTCTTCACAGTTTGGTTTTGTTCCTGAACCACAGGCCATTTACCCAATCTCCTCTGTTCCTCCATCACTACAACATCAGTCTCACTGGAGGAACCTTCACTAGCTTGAGGAGTGGGATTTGCCTTAGGCAACACAGCATTCAAAGGTTCAGTAAAACCTACACCTTCTAGATTTTCTTCCCCATAATCATCAATATCTCTCAGATCTGCATCATCACCTGCCACAGAACCAGAGAACGAACCAGGTTCTTTCTCAGGTTCCTTGGTAGGTTCAGAAGATTTTTCCTCTCCCTTATCACTAATGGTCTTCTCTACCACAGGAACTGTCTTAGGAACAGGTTCCTCGACAGTGTTCTCAGTTTCTTTTACAACTACCTCAACCTCTATGTCAACGACCTTTACAAGATTTTCTATAACCACCTTCTTCTTATCACCTACTTCAGTCACAACATGCTCTCCTAAATCTACAGGCTCAGGAGGTAAACTAGTATCGACAACAACAGTACCAGTAGGAGAACTAAGGTTTACCTTTTCAATTTCTTGATGACTTTCTTGAACCGTATTGACGACTCCTTCATCCATACCAGCAACTGAGACAATTTCCTCCTTACTAGTTGCTTCCTCCGTCAATTTTTTTCTGCCTTAATTTCGCGAACTTCTTCGCCATGCTATAGAGCGACTCGCGGCTAGTTGCATTGCCTTTTGATTTAGTGTTGAGATTTTGAGTTTAGGTGAAGAAAGTTGTGAATCAATTTTGGAACTGGTCGACATTTTTACAGAGTATTGTGTTTTTAGAGAGAGAAGAGAGGTTTTAGAGAGTCTTTTTCTTTCACGCCGATAGAAACAATGTTTCTTGATCACTTAGTGGAATAGGGAAGGTTATAGGTGTATCGGGAAGGGGAACGGGTGATGGGATGTGAAAAAGTTGTTAACACATTATGATGCATATGAGTTGACACCAGCAGGTTCAAAGAATTTGAATTTTAAACTTACACAATTAAT
Source organism: Petunia secreta (assembly GCA_029990175.1). NCBI lineage: Eukaryota > Viridiplantae > Streptophyta > Magnoliopsida > Solanales > Solanaceae > Petunia > Petunia secreta. The sequence goes on along the minus strand of JARKIP010000222.1, from coordinate 36,397 downwards.
CCGGCGCCAAGTAAGGGTAAATGGTAACAAATTGGCCATGTAAGACAAATATTATACTCAGTAAATAACATAGAATGTGTACCTGAATGTCCATGCACCAGTTTTTTCAATAATATCCTTCATTTCAAAAAAATTTTCCAGTATCTAAGTCATGAAAACAGGTTCCAAACAGGTCAGCAAGCAAAACAATTAAGTTTCATATGTAGAATCAACTAAACAAAGTTAAGCTAGGTAAAACAAGAAAACTTCACTAGTCAATCATTGGGAGAACCAGGTGCTGGCTCGTTCACTGTATCTTGGTCATCCTTAGCTCAAGCCTGTTCATTTCAAATTGTACCATGTTCAATGCCTTAGCGAAGATATCAGCAATTTGGTCTTCCGTCCTGCAAAATTTCATAGTAATTAGGTCTTTCTCAACATTGTCCCTTAAAAAGTGATGCCTAATTTCAATGTGCTTTGTTCTCTTGTGCTGGACCGGGTTCTTGGAAATATTGACTGCACTGGTACTGTCACAAAATATTGAAACTGGTCCACACTTGATTCCAAAGTCCTCCAACTGCTGCTTGATCCATAATAGCTGTGAACAACATAAAGCAGCTGCTACATATTCAGCCTCAGCTGTAGATAATGCCACTGAATTTTGCTTCTTTGTAGCCCATGATACTAAACAAGGACCTAGGAAGTGTGTCATCCATGATGTACTTTTCCTATCAACCAAGTGACCATCATAGTCAGCATCAGCATACCCAACTAGATCAAAACTTCCACCTTTTGGGTACCATAAACCAAGATTTTGAGTTTCTTTCAAATATCTCATGATTTTCTTGACTGCAGTTAAGTGTGGCTCCTTTGGTTTTGATTGGAACCTAGCACACAACCCCACACTATAAACAATATCTGGACGACTTGCAGTTAAATACAGTAAAGAACCAATCATCCCTCTGTACTTAGTTTCATCAATTGAAGCACCAATTTTATCCAGATCTATCTTCATTCCAGGAGCAATGTGTGTGTTCCTATCCTTGGCAGACTTCATATCATACTTCCTTAAAAGCTCTTTGATGTACTTCTGCTGATGGATCATTGTGCCTTCCTGAGTTTGCTTGATTTGTAAGCCTAAGAAAAAAATTAAGCTCATTCATCATACTCATCTCAAATTCACTTCCCATCAGGTCGACAAACTCCTTGCGAAGGTTCTCATTAGTAGCTCCAAAGATGATGTCGTCTACATACACTTGAAAAATTAGCAGGTCCTTGGCTTTCTTTCTTAAGAACAAAGTATTGTCAATTTTACCTCTTGTAAACCCATTCTTCAATAAGAACCCAGACAATCTTTCATACCAAGCCCTAGGAGCCTGTTTCAAACTATATAGTGCCTTGTCATGTTTGTAGACATGATCAGGAAACTCTGTGCTTTCAAAGCCAGGTGGTTGAACCACATACACCTCTTCATTCAAATAACCATTAAGGAATGCACTCTTCACGTCCATCTGATACAGCTTAAACTCCATGTAGGCTGCAAAGGAAATTAGCATTCTAATGGCTTCCATCCTAGCAACAGGTGCAAAGGTTTCATCATAATAGATTCCTTCTTCTTGACTATAACCTTGAACCACAAGTCTTGCCTTGTTCCTTGTTACTATGCCATGTTCATCCAGCTTGTGTCTAAACACCTATTTAGTATCAATGATGGACCTGTCCGCCGGTCGAGAGACCAGGTGCCATACCTTACTTCGTTCAACTGATGAAGTTCCTCTTGCATAGCAATCACCCAGTCTGGATCCTCAAGTGCTTCACGTACATTCTTAGGTTCTATTGAGGACAGAAACGCAAAGAATGCACAGAAGTTCTTTAAAGCTCTTCTAGTAACAACTCCAGTATTCAGATCAGACATAAGGTTCTCCAATGGATGAGAACTTTGATATTTCCAAGGTTTAGGTTGAATCTGTTGAGTGATATTTCCAGGAGGAGCTGAGTCATCTAAGTCCACTTTATCTTGCTCTTCAGTTCCCCCTATCTGGTGTCCTTCTAGTTTCCCCTGAGTTTGATCCTTATCACCATGATTATTTTTAATCCTATTTAGATTCTCAGGGTCTTCAACAGGTTTATCTTTTGCAAGAGCAATCTCCTGATCATCATCTTCTTGTCTATTTGTAACAACTTCAGATTCATCGAATACCACATGCACACTTTCTTCTACAGTCATGGTTCTCTTGTTGAACACTTTATAAGCTTTACTTTGTGAAGAATATCCCAAAAAGATGGCTTCATCACTTCTAGCATCAAACTTTGCTAGAGGTTCTTTCCCATTGTTATGCACGAAATACTTGCACCCAAAAGCTCTGAGATGTGCAATATTAGGTTTCCTACCACTAATCAGCTCATAGGAAGTTTTCTCTAACAAAGGACGGATAGAACAGCGATTCAGCAAGTAGCAAGCGGTGTTGACAACTTCAGCCCAAAAGCTCGTTGATAGACCACTTGACAGCAACGTAGTTCTAGCCATGTCCTCTAAGGTCGTGTTCTTCCTTTCAACTACACCAGTTTGCTGAAGGGTCCTTGGTGCAGAGAAGTTGTGATCCACACCATGTTTATTACAATATTCTGCAAACTAGCATTTTTAAACTCTGGTCCATGGTTGGACCTTATACTTACTAGTTGAAATCCCAGTTTCTTCTGATTGATTCTAACCCAGTCCTCGAACATATCATATGCTTCATCTTTAGATCTGAGGAACAAGGTCCATGTGTTTCTGGAGTAGTCATCAACTATTACCATCACGAACCTCTTACCTCTTCTGCTCCTTACCCTCATTGGTCCACACAAGTCCATGTGAACAACCTCGAGTGGTTCAGACGTACTAACCACTTTCTTCGACTTGAATGAAGATCTTACATGTTTCCCCCTCACACAAGCATAACAAATCTTGATGTCATGGAACCTCTTGCTTGGCATTCCACGAACCAGGTCCTTTGACACCAGTTTATTCAATTGAGTCAACCTTGCATATCCTAGTCTCTTGTGCCACAACTGACTATTATTCTCCAGCACATTCAGACAAGTCAAATTATTCTCAAGAAGAGAACCTAATGTAGCCTTGTACACATTGTTAGCTCGTTTCCCTTCCATTATTACTTCACCAGTCTGCAGGTTCTTTATAGTGCAACCTACAGATGTGAAACTCGCTGAATTTCCTCTATCACATAGTTGAGAGATACTTAGAAGATTGTGCCTCAATCCATCCACACAGAGTACATTGTCAATAACATGATCGAGGGATATCCCAACTTTTCCAATACCAACAATTTCACCGCTCTTGCCTCATCCAAAAGCCACACTACCCCCTTGAAATGCTGCGAGTGGGAGAAAGTTTCTTCTATCTCCTGTCATGAGCTTGGAACACCCACTATCAAGAATCCAGCTCGGGTAGTTCCATCTTACTCCAGCCTGCAAAAGAAAATCAAGGGTTAGTAATAGGAACCCAGACAAGCTTGGGTCCTTTTTTGTTATCGAATGGATGAATCAAATCTTTTCTAGCCTAATAAGGTAAAACTGATTTTTTTATTCATTTTCACTGCTCCTTTTGCAACACTGCATTGATTCTTGATATTTTCAGCCTTACCACACAAGAAGCAGAGTTTGTTGCAAAGAAGTCCTACATATTTACTATTAGGATTCCAAGCAGGTAAATGTTTCCTATGTCCTAATCCGGTTTTACCTCTATTATGATTTTCATGCAACCATTTTAAAACTTTGAAGACTTGTTCCATTTAATGAGTCTGGTGAGCTCAGAGTTAGCTTTTTCAACCTTTTCCTGAAGAACTCGGTTCTTCTCAGTTTCCTGATATAGAAACCTGTTTTTTCTTTTTAAGCTTAGCTTCAAGGTTGATTTGAGCCTCACTAATTCCTTGCTTACCAGACACTTCTTTCAATTTTTGATTTTCAAGTTCGAGTACAGAAACTTGCTTCTTCTCACAAAGCATATGTTCCTTTAATTGATGACCTTCTAATTCAAGGGCTGAGACTTTCTGGTTTAGTTCAAAAACTTGAGCTACACTAGCAGTTAATTCCTTTTTAAGATCAGATTTAGCTTTTTCCAAGTTTTTATTTTTCATTGAAAAATCAGACACAACTGACATTAGTTGGTCCTTCTCAGAAAGTGCTAGTTCCTTCTCAAACCTCAAAAATCTCATTAATTAAAGTCAGGGCAAGCAAATTCAATTCCCTAGGAGCGCAAGTATGAAGTCTAGTTTTTAGTTCATCGAGACTTACCTCAGGTGGATAATCATTGGAAGGTTCTTTATCAGCCATCAGTGCCAATGGAGAGTCATCTTCTGGTTCTTGTTCTTCATCATCACTTTTGCTTTCAGAAGGACCCCATGTTGCATAGAAAGCCTCTTTCTTCTTTCTCCTTAATGCTCTGGAGTTGGGAGGACGTTTGGTCTTCTTAGGTTCATTCTCTTTTGAAGCCCCAGACCTTTTCCACTCAATATCTTACAATAGGCAGTCCTTTAGGGCATGATCCTTCTTGTTACACTTGAAACACCCTGAGTAGTCGGGATTTTCAATTTTGTTGTTCCTGGCAGGAGTGGCTCTGGTTCTTCTTCTTTCAAGACTTAAGGACTTACATAATGTATTGACTAAAGCCATCTCATGCTCAAACACTTCATACTTAGAACCTCCTGTTGCCTCTAGAGCTAGGTTCTTCTCCTTCTTGGGTTCCACCTTCGTTCTTGACTTTTTCATTAGCTCATGGGTTTTCAGACTACCAACGAGTTCATCTAGTTCAATCTTGTCCAGTTCCTTGGACTCAATGATAGCTGTAACCTTTGACTCCTATGAATCAGGTAGAATCCTGATACACTTTTCTACTAAGTCTTCATTGGTCAGAACCATACCTAGTGACTTCATCTCGTTTGTTACGATTGTGAACCTGGTCATCATGTCCTGGATGGACTCAGATTCACCCATAGAAACTTGAACTTTCTTTTCAGCATCTGGATCCTTGACTTCTTTACACGTGAAGTTCCTTAATGAGAAATTTGTAGAGCATCCCAAATTTCTTTGGCAGTCTTTATGAAGAAGCTCTGTTGTATTCATCAGGACCAAGTCCATATATGATGAGCCTCTTAGCTTTAAAATTCTTCTCCACCATCTTGAAATCAGCATCCGTGTATTCAGATATCTCCTTAGGAACAGTTTGCTCGTTAGGTGGCTGCCCAACAGTTCTGCTTGGGATAAAAGGTCCATCATTGGTAATGATCCATAGCTGAAAGTCTTCAGCTTGAATAAAGTCTTCCATTCTGCCTTTCCACCATCCATAGTATTTGCCATTGAATTGAGGAGGCCTGTTGACAGATTGTCCTTCGGTGATTATCGGTGGTGCACTCATTGTTCAGATCCTTCTAAAGATGTTAATCTTCTTCGAGAGAACCTGCTCTGATACTACTTGTTGCACTTGGTGCACCTATGCAAGACACTAGAGGGGGGAGGGGTTGAATAGTGTCCTTACCCAATTGTTAAATCCTAAAACTTGCCTTTAATCTTTATCGCCTAACTTACAAAGAATCAGGTTCCTTGCAAGTTTCACCTATCTCTGAAACAAAACTTAATGCGGAAACGTATATAACACAGAGATTTTTACGTGGAAAAATCCTTGCTCAAGGGATAACAAACCACGACCCAAACTCTTGGGATTTCAACTCTTCCATTAAAGGAAAACCCGAGCAGGTTTTTGACTACAACGTAATGTAATAAAGGAACTAGAACCCTCTAGTACCTAGAACCTTCCAAGCCACACATTAGCTGGTAAGGTTAACTCTACTTCACCACAAAGAGTAATCTCTACTATATGCTTCTAAACAAGCTGATAGATTACAGCTCAATAGCCTATTACAAAAAACTAAACAACAGACTTAACTATGAAACTACTCCCTCACAACGTTCTGCTGCTCAGCCTTTGTTCTTGCACACAAAGCCTCTCACGATCTGATTGTTCTTGATTTGCTCTGTTGAGATGTCTTTTGTGTGTAATGATTCTGGCCAAATTAACTAGTATATATAGAAGTTTGACTTAGCTACATCCAACTAAGTTTAGAACTCCTTTTCCACTTTGGAATCCGTTTCAGAAAAGGTTTACCCAAGCTGTCTTATTTAAAATCTAAGTTAATTTGCCTTAGTTTCCAATCCTTTTTCGTTTAGGAACCGCGTCTCTTTTCAGCACTGCTACTTGCTTCTTCTTTTCCAGGTAGGAGTGGAACTTTGCCTCCAGCTGTTCTCTTTCTTCTTCTTCAACTCTAACTTGATTATCCCGTTGAACTGCTTAGTCTTCTTCCTTCAACTGTGAACCTTTTCATGATCCACTTAGCACCAGGTCCTTTGTCATTTTCAAAACTCATCCTTCAACAGAGTGACCGGTGACAACTCTCGAGTGGAAAAAGGAAAGGTTGTGTTGAGTGATGTGAGTGAGTTGTCACCACCCGAACCCACACCTGACGTTGAAAAGAAAATGAGGGAAAAGAAAGTGGGAAAACGAATCGACGAGAGTGAGGATGCCCATTATTCTAACCTTAACCCTTTATCTTTTTCTTCTACTTGTGTGAATTCTTGTGTAGGAATTTTTGGAGGCGAACCAATGGAGCCTCAACCATGTTCCGAAGTAGAAAGACAAGGTGAAGAAAATTGTCCATGTTAGCTTCACGGTGAAGAAACTACTTATGACACTTCGGAGACATTAAAAGAGACCGAAGGCCACACCGAGGTAAGTGTTCAATTTCCTTCCCGTGAGCATGATACCTCCCTGTCTTGTGAAATTGCTAGTGAAAACTCTATGCTAGTTGATGATTTGTATGATTACAATGTGTTTGCAACTAGTGTAGAGTCGAATGGTCAACTTGTATATGAATGTGAACCACTAGTTGAGAGGGTTGATAAGCCACATCATGGTGTGAGCTCGATCTTCACCGAACCTCTCTATAATGATGAAGTTGTAGTTGACCTTGTGTGTGACCCTTGTTACGACACACCACCAATCTTTGATAAAAGGGAAGATGAGTTGTTTGATCATACCTTTGTTGATATTATTTCCTAGGGTGGATCTATGTGTTGTAGTGAGGATGATAATACCCTTGAGGAGTCCCTAGTGGATGAGTTGGATCGGATTATATTCGATGACTCCTCAAGTGTGGATGATGATCTTGGTTCGGATGCACCTTTTGATGGGTAGTGAACTTATTTTCACTAACCCTTTGTTTGAAGGTAATGGTGATGCGTATCTGACTCGAGGAGAGTATGAACCACCTCAGTTTGAAAAGCTTAACCCCTTAGATTATCCATTATTTGAGAGCTTCTTCGGAAGCTTGTCTGATGAGAAGGATATTCTTGGAGGTGATTTTGGAGGTGAAAAGCTATCTCTTGGTGTGAATAAGACTTCTTTTAAGAAGGGGAGTGGAGTATTCGATGTTAGTTGTCAATTGAACCATCTTATTTACTCCATTCCACCTGTTGATCACACCTCGAGTATTGTGCATACCGAAGCCCATAAGTCACATGGTGATGAAAGTGAGTCGAGGGCTCGGTATGCTGAACCTGGGTTTAGAGGTGATAGGTCCTTTGATCCCTATATCTTGTATGTAAAGTGTCCTATTGACCTTTTCGTGTACTCATGTGTTCGGTACAATTCCCTTTTGAGCTAAGAACTTGTTGTTTCCTTCGGAGACATAGTTTTCTTGATTGGTATTGATGCTTGGCTCCATCATAAGTGTGTGTTTTCCACACTTTTGAACACTAACCTACTCTTGAAGTAGGAAGCTTTGTTTATCTTTTCCTTGTTTGCAGGTCTTGGCGGTTCGATTTTGAGGACGAAATCCTTCAAGAAGGGGAGGATGATGCAAAATGAACAAGGCTCACATGTTCAGTTCATCAAGCTAGTCTACCGAGGAGTCACATGATGCCCGCGATCATAAAGTGTGGCTGGAATGGAATATGTCAAAGACTGCCTCGCCGAGCAACAACGATGGAAATCCACCGAGCAGACAACAGGTGACCGTTGCTGACTTCGGAAGCTGTGAGACTGAGCACAACTTATGAAAGCTCAACGATCAAGCTCGAGCCCGAAGCTGAAAAGCAATCGAACTAAAGAAGAATGACGCCGAATAGTGAATCAATCGAAGGGCTACAAATATGCCCGAGGCAGCAGAGCGTCCGATTCCAATTGTGACCGAGGCAAACAAGCGTCTGACTCAAATGTGTTCGAGCTGAGCTGCCGAACACATAAAACCGCTTCAGCCTTGCGTGGCTTTATCTTATTGGTCACCTGTGACCATTTACTATTTTGCCCTTTACATTGTCTATATAAACTCCTAGCATAGGTCATTAGATATTTAGTTGATTGATGATATTTGAGAATAGAAATAGGATTTGGCCGAGCCAATCTTGTAGAAGCCCGAGGCTTCGTGTATGCCTTCTTTTGCTTGGAACCGAATGGATTTCATCACTAGTATGAATCCTTGTTAGGTTCAAGTTTCCTTTTCTCCCTTGGATAATCAATCATGTTTTGATTCAGCTTATCCATTCTTTCTTCTATTTGTGTTCTCCCACATCCCTGATTTGTTGTTAGCTTGGTTTTTTTATTGCATCCGCCTCTTTATCTTTATCGTTTTTGCGTCGTGTTCTTGTTGTTTCTGATTGCTTTCTTGTCTTCAGATTTAGCTTGCATCAAAAGCCGAGAAAGCCCGTTGGTGAACTGGAGCCGAATACTGAAAAAGAAGCTGAAAAAGTGGTAGAGAAGCAGCCCGAGCTTTGATAATGTTAGACCACCACCACCTTTCCCTCAAATGCTTCAAAAGTAGAAGGTAGATACAGCTTGCAAGAAATTTTTGGAGATCTTGAGTCAGATACAAGTTAATATTCCTTTGGTGGAACTTTTGCGTGATGTTCCAAAATACGCTAAGTACATCAAGGATATTGTGGAAAATAAAAGGAGACTAACCGAGTTCGAGACAGTTGCACTTACTGAAGAGTGCAGTTCCAGAGTCGGAAGTAAACTTCCTAAAAAATTGAAAGATCCTGGAAGCTTCACAATTCCTATAAAAATTGGGAAGCATGAGGTTGGACGAGCTTTATGTGTCTTGGACGCTAGCGTAAATTTAATGCCATCATCGGTGTTTAGAAAGCTAGGCCTGGGTGAATCAAGACCAACCACAGTGACCCTGCAGTTAGCGGACAAATCTTTGACATGCCCCGAGGGAGTTATTGAGGATGTTCTGGTACAAGTAGGCCAATTTATCCTACCTGTTGATTTCATCATTTTAGATTATGAGGCTGACCAAGAGGTTCTGTTCATCTTGGGAAGAGGATTTTTGGCTACTGCTGATGCTGTGATTCGAGTTAGATCAGGGAAGATGATCATGAGGGTAAATGGTGAAGAAGCTGTATTTAATGTGTTCCGGGCTACTCAACTTCCATCACACTATGAAGAGCTATCTATGGTAGGAGTGCTGGATAGGGAGTTAACTGCCTCTGAAAAACTACTTTTGGCTTCTAAGGATGATCCTCTTGAAAGAGCATTAATGTATGAAGATGATATGCTGAATGATGAAGAAACTGAGGAATACTTGAATATTCTCAACATGGAGTGTCAATTTATCCAGGGTGGAAGAATTTTGAGGAGCTTGATAGACCCTGACATTAGCTCCTGCTAAACCGTCTATTGAGAAAGCTCCAGTTCTTGAACTTAAAGCTTTACCTGCTCATTTACGTTATGCTTATTTTGGTGAGGGTAACACCTTGCCCGTAATCCTTTCTTCTTTGTTGTCTGATGTGCAGGTTGAGAAGGTTTTAAGAGTGTTGCGAGAGCGCAAGAGGGCAATTGGATGGACCATTGCGGATATTAGAGGGATTAGTCGTTCTTTTTGTATGCAGAAGATCCTCTTGGAGGAGGGCCATAATCCAAGTGTCGAGCAGCAAAGAAGGCTAAATCCAGTAATGAAGGAGGTTGTGAAGAAGGAAATTATCAACTGGCTTGATGCTGGCATTATTTTTCCAATCTCGGACAGTAATTGGGTGAGTCCAGTCCAACGTGTTCCAAAGAAAAGAGGCATGACAGTTGTGGCGAACGAGCAGAATGAATTGATTCCTACAAGAACAGTCATGGGGTGGTGGATTTGCATTGATTATAGAAAATTAAACAAGGCCACCAGAAAATATCACTTTCCACTCCCCTTAATTGATCAGATGTTGGACAGGCTAGTCGGACATGAATATTACTGCTTTCTGGATGGATACTCGGGATACAACCAGATTGTGATAGCACCAGAAGAGCAGGAGAAGACGACGTTTACATGTCCTTATGGCACTTATGCATTTAGAAGGATGCCGTTTGGACCATGTAACGCACCTGGAACCTTTCAGAGATACATGATGGCTATCTTCACCCACATGGTGGAAAAATTTGTTGAGGTACTCATGGACGATTTTTCAGTCTTTGGAGATTCGTTTGATGGCTGCATGAAGAACTTAGATGCCGTGCTTAGCCGCTGTGAAGAAACCAACTTGGTACTTAACTGGGAAAAATGCCACTTTATGGTTCGAGAAGGCATTGTACTTGGACATAAAGTGTCGAAGCAAGGGATCGAGGTTGATAGAGGAAAGGTTGAAACAGTTGAAAAATTACCACCATATATCTCTGTTAAAGGTGTGCGTAGTTTCTTGGGACATACTGGTTTCTATAGGCGGTTCATTAAAGACTTTTCGAAGATACCAAATCCCATGTGCAAATTGTTAGAGAAGGATGCGAAGTTTGAATTCAATAACGCCTGTCTGAAGGCGTTTGAAGAGCTGAAAAAGAGGTTGGTGACTGCACCGATTATTATTGCTCCTGATTGGTCTCTACCATTTGAGTTGATGTGTGACGTAAGTGATATTGCTGTTGGGGCTGTTCTCGGGCAGAGAAATGGTAGAATTTTTCATTCTATATACTATGCAAGCAAGACCCTTGATGGTGCTCAATCCAATTACACTACCACCGAGAAGGAGCTGCTGGCTGTTGTTTATGCTTTTGATAAGTTCCGATCTTACTTGGTTGGCACTCGGGTTATCGTCTACACTGATCATGCCGCAATCCGGTATTTATTTGAGAAGAAAGATTTCAAGCCGTGACTGATTCGTTGGGTTCTTCTACTCCAAGAGTTTGATGTGGAGACCCGAGATCGAAAAGGGACCGAGAATCAAGTGGCCGATCACTTGTCGAGGTTGGAAAATAGAAAACATGTAGATGAGGGGCCTGAGATAAATGAAGTTTTTCCAGATGAGCATCTTTTTGCTCTCCAGGCAACCGAGGTGCCCTGGTATGCAGATATGGTGAATTTGATGGTGAGTAATGTTTATCCACCTGATGCTACAGCTGAACAGAGAAGGAAACTTCTCCATGAGAGTAGATTTTACGTCTGCGATGAGCTGTACTTGTATAAAATTGGCCCAGACCAATTGGCGAGGAGATGTATTCCAAGTAAGGAAGTCGAGTCTGTGTTGAAAATTTGTCATTCATCTCCCTATGGTGGTCATCATAGTGGTGATAGGACAGCTGCGAAGGTGCTTCAGTCGGGGTTCTTTTGGCCTACTCTATTCAGGTATGCTCATGCCTTTGTTAAACAATGTGATCGATGCCAAAGAACTGGTAATATTTTTGAGGCGTCACGAGATTCCCTTAAATAACATCATGGAGATTGAGTTGTTCGATTGTTGGGAAATTGATTTTATGGGTCCGTTTCAACCTTCTAATGGCAACAAATACATACTTGTAGCAATCAACTATGTGTCGAAATGGATGGAGGCTATTGCGCTCCCAACTAATGATGTGATTGTGGTAGTCAGGTTCTTGAAGAAAAATATTTTTACTCGTTTTGGGACACCACGGGCTATAATCAGTGATGAAGGTACGCATTTTTGCAATCGCTTGTTCAATAAACTTTTGGCCAAGTATGGGGTGCGTCACAAGGTAGCTACTGCTTATCATCCTCAAACGAGTGGCCAAGTGAAGGTGTCGAATAGAGAGATAAAGTAGATTCTTGAGAAAACTGTTAGCGCTTTGAGGAAGGATTGGTCTATGAAGCTTGACGACGCTCTTTGGGCCTATAGAACGGCTTTTAAAATGCCTATTGGAACCTCTCCTTATAGGTTGCTTTACGGTAAGGCCTGTCACTTGCCTGTCGAGTTAGAACATAAGGTGTATTGGGCAATTAAAAAGCTCAATTTTTATATGGACTTGGCGGGTGAAAAGAGAATGTTTCAGTTGCACGAATTAGATGAGTTCCATTTCCACGCGTATGAGAATGCAAAATTGTATAAGAAGCGGATGAAAAGATGGCACGATAAGCATATCGAGCATCGTCAATTTGAGCCGGGCCAACTGGTGGTGTTGTTTAATTCTAGATTGAAGCTATTCCCTAGGAAGTTGAGGTCTAGATGGTCGGGTCCCTTTGAGGTGGTTCGTGTTACAGCACATGGAGCGGTTGAGTTAAGAGCCCCGGATTCTGAGAAAACATACTTAGTAAACGGGCAAAAAGTTAAGCGCTATTGGGGAGTTTTGGTGGATCGTCATACCTCCATTTCATTACGAGAGCCGTGAATTGTAATCGTCGTGCCGCGACGTTAACTAAGGCGCTTCTCAGGAAGTAACCCGAGCTTTGAATGTAAACGCAAAAATAAAGAAAAAAATTAGAAAAAGAAAAAAAATACAAAAAGAGTCGAGCCGCGACGTTAGATCAAGCGCTTGTTGGGAGGCAACCCAATTTTAATTGTTTTAGTCATTTTTACTTATTTAGCATTACGAAGTTTCTAGTTGTTTTGTAAGGCTCGGGACTTCCGGAAGTATAATCTTGATTCGATTCTCGAAGGAAAAAGGAATTAGTTTAAGGCATGGATGTTCCGAAATTGAAGCAGTTGTGATCGAATTGACCATGTGCGACACTTAGAAAATTTTTGTAAGATAAGCTTGGAAGCTACATGCGAAGCGACGCAATTCTCATAGCGGATCAGAGAAAAAGTGAAAAAGAACAGCAACGCGATAGCAACTGCATCGAGTAAAACAGTGAGTGAAAAATCTGGAAAGCTATAGCCAAGCGACGCTTAGCTCATAGCGTGCGTAAGAATTTTAGAAACAAGCAGAATCGCTACAACAGGTGCGTCGCACACTCCATGGTGTCGACTCAAACAAAATATGCAAACTCTAAAAAGCTATAGCCATGCGTCGCATGGTCTATAGCATGAAGAAAAACTTCAGAAACAACTAGGAAAGCCACAGGAGACCCTCCTCTCTACTTAAAAAAAAAAAAATTCAGTCGATCCTCTGTCTTTTCCTCAACGACTTTGGTAATTTTTCTCTTTTCTCTCTCTCTCTCTCTCGCCACTGCTGCTATATGCGTAACAGTCCCATCCCCTTGCCCTATAATTACATGTGTGTATGCTGAAATTTCTTTTTGTGAACCCTTGTCGGGTTAAGTTTACACTGTGAAATTCTTATTGGTTTCTACTTGTTGCTGCAACTGATCTCCCACAAAATTTGGGAGGGTTCTTTCCCTCTAAATATTTTTGAAACCATAGCTGAAAAACGATGCACACAAAGTGATCGACATAATATCGCAGTGAAGAAAAACTTGAAACTTTGCGAATTCTTGAGTAGCATAGTTCCACACAGGCATGAGTTGAATTAAGTGAGGTCCAAATAATTGAATTGCTTACTTTTGATGATAACTTCGACTTGATCATGAGTTAATTACGCCATAGGGCAAGGTTGTGCGACATACGCACCGAGGTTTCAATATATACTTCGCCCGCTGCCCTAACTGCTGAATTTGATTCGTTCTTGATTATGTTAGTTGTTTTCATATCGTTTGAGTCTCTGTAGTTTAGTTAGAAGCAAGTGTGGGGTTATTATACCTCGGGAAGTTGTCGCCTATTTACTTGGGATTCTAAAATCCAAATTTGTGGTGCAGGTACTATGGTGAAAACTACATAAAAGGCTTCTTCTTCTTCAGCTGCACCGGCTGCCCAAAGGCCAAAACTGAAGGTAGCCTCGACTAGTAAAGCGAAAAAGGGCAAGGCAAATGTCACGACCCAATTTCCAAGGGCTCGTGATGGCACCTAAACAACATTTGCCTAGGCGAACCAATGAAACAAGATGCGGAAAAGAACAATAATGTGAAAAGATCATAAATGGATATATAAATATAAAAGGGTGAAGTCCAAAAGAATATATCCACAAAAGAATTGGAGCATTCTAAGAGTGACTCAATAAAGTATGAATATACATCAAAGAAATCTGAGTCCTATCTCTAAGTGACTCCGGCGGTATGCCACCACGGTCTGTGTGGTCGGCTCACCTCAATCAAAAGTCTCAGAAGCCTCGGGAACCGCTAACGTCCGGGCTGCTGACTGGATGAAGGACCTGCGCACGTAGCAGAGTAAGTTATGAGCCGAAGCCTAGTAAGATCACCGACAGGCCCACTAAGGTACCCTTGCGGGACAAGTCGCTACATGCATCATAAGCAACAACATACTACTAGACCTACGATGGACTAGCAACACCACTACTAAGTATCAACCATATACCGTGACCCGAAGTCACTATCACAATCATGAATAAGTAGACCAACGACCCGTAGTCGTTGGCTCATCTCAAATCTGTCTACGATCGCACCACACCCCCTGTCAAGTGCGTCGTATCTCAATAAATCAAGTGACCACACCACACCCCCTGTCAAGTGTGTCACATCTCAAAGATCAAGTGTCCACACCACACCCCCTGTCAAGTGTGACACATCTCATAGTATAGGCGACACCACACCCCCTGTCAAGTGTCCCTCTAACAGTATTAATATCCACGACATTAATAACAATAACAGAAATAATAACAGAAATATTAATAACGATAATATTTCACAGTCACCGTAGCCCAGGTTGGTTATGCTAGCTGAACGTAAGGCGAAGGTTAACCCGACCACAGTTTGGGGGTACAATCCCTACTCCCATGTCGTCCAACCCAAGGTTACGTATAGACAGCACTACCCAACCCGACACGTGAACAAATCAAGTACCAATATCATACAAAAGCCGGCAAAATCCTCGGCAAGACATTTATCATGACATGCCGGCAACATCCTCGGCCATGTCCCAAGTTCTTGCTATCTAAGCATGGCGTAGCAAGCGTTACTATGATATAAATTTAAGCTACCTCGACGTAGCGTTTAGACCGGCACATACCTCGGTCGAGTCACAATCTCGCTATTTATAACAAACAATAATAGCAAGTAATTCACATCATTAATCCTAACCATTGTTAGGTATATATATGCGTACATGAAGCATACTAGCATGAAGGAAGAGTCCACAAGCACAATAGAGGTCAAGTCTCACTTACCTCGAAATTCGGGCTCAAATGCCGGGAAGAATCTCCTTTCCCGGTCGCCTTGTCCGCGAAGGACTCTCCACTAGGTCTATTAAGACAAGATATAGCACATAAGAGTGCTCAATTATAGCTATTTAAGCCTATAGGCATCCTAGGGTAAAAATTACCAAAATGCCCCCGGGTAGGGCCGAGCCCTAAATTTACAAAATGTACTTTTCCGGACTCCCCACGCTCCCGTGAGTCCAAAAGTACACTTAGATTCCACATGCGAGCCTTGCTCGATGTCTTTCCCCAATTCTTAAGAATCTAGGGTTCTAACCCATTTCCAAGAATCAACCCTTTGATTCTTGTGTTAATCAACATAAATATGGATTGAAAGGGCTTACCTTAAGTGTAAGTATGATTGGGTCTTCAAGAAATACCCAAAAATCGCCTCAAGAGCTCACCAAATGATTTTTATAAGTTATGGCCCGAAATGGCCTTTTTATAGCAGTTTTTGCCTCTGTGACAGCTTCTTTTGAAAAAATCATACCTTTTGATAGGAATATCCAAATGACCTGAAACCGGTTCCATTAGAACCACAACTCAAAAGGCTACAATTTTCATGTTTTGAGTTTTTCCTAATTCCTTACGGATTGGCCGAAAAATCAGCTTTTATCCGGCTGTTTGCGCCAAAACAGAACAGAAAAGTCGCACCAGATTTTCTACTGTTTTAGGGGTAAAACGGGACCCTACGAAGCTCGGAATGATTCCAAATTTTGCACACAAGTCATAAAATACTTGGGTGACATGCTCGTCAAGACGGAACTCAATTCGGACCTCCGGAACTCAAAAAGTGGGTCCCACGGCAAAGGTTCAATTTTCGACTTTCGCCAAAATAGCAAAATTTAACCAAACGACCTCGGAATCCAATTCCGAAAGTTGCTACTAGTCACAAATGACTATACGAACCTAACGGAACTTTCGGATCTCTCATCGGAGCTCATTTGCTCAAATCGAGCTCGGAAACCACTTTTAACTCTTTTAAACTTCCGAAACGGGGACTTTATCAAAAGTCCTATCAAACGAGGTCCGTTTTCAATTTTGAAGGTTGCTACATATCATAAATGGTGCGCTCGGATTTTCCATCGGGGTTCGTTTACTCAAAACGACCTATCGAAACCCCAAATTCCTTTCCGGAATTTCATAAACGGATCCTATTCTCGAAAACCTATCAAACGGACTCCGTTTCGACTCAGATTTCACAGACGGGTCATAAATGACCAAATGGAGCTTTTGGGACTGTCGACAAGCAAATCGAGGTCCCGGATCCCGTAACGACTATTTGAGGGTCGTTACATTCTCCCCCACTTAGACTCTCGGCCGTCCTCGGACGAGCCTAAGTCTAAGGTAGGATCCACACACTAGCCACGGAGCTGGCACGGATTTCGAGGACCCCTCGGTACCACCCGAAATCAATAAAACTTAAAAATGCAAATTCAGGCTTAGAAAATACAAGGATTTCATACCTGAATCATCGAACAAGCGCGGATGCCTCTCACGCATCTCGGACTCAAGCTCCCAAGTGGCCTCGGCAATGGAGTGATGCCCCCACTGAACTCTCACAAGCGGGATCACCTTCGATCTCATCTTACGGACCTCTCTAGCCACAATAGCAATAGCCTCTGAATAAGCTAAGTCGCCATCTACCTCCACGGAAGCCATATCGATCACATGAGACAGATCGTGAACATACTTCTGGAGCATGGACACATGGAACACCGGATGAACAGACAGAGAGGGAGGCAAAGCCAGTCTATAAGCAACGGCGCCAACGCGCTCCAATATCTCAAAAGGCCCAATGAACCTAGGACTGAGCTTGCCTTTCTTCCCAAATCTCAGAACACCCTTCATGGGCGACACTCTGAGAAATACCCGGTCCCCAACCATGAACTCAAGATCTCTCCGCCTCCGATCTGCATACGATATCTGCCGGCTCTGAGCCGTGCGGAGTCGATCCTGAATAACCCGGACCTTATCTAAGGTCTGCTGCACCAAATCGGGCCCCAACACCTGGACCTCACCAGACTCGAACCAACCGATAGGCGAGCGACATCTCCGACCATACAATGCCTCAAACGGAGCCATCTGGATAGAAGCCTGATGGCTATTATTATACGCAAACTCTGCTAGCGGCAAATGGCTATCCCAATGGCCTCCAAAATCAATAGCACACGCCCTCAACATATCCTCGAGGATCTGAATGGTCCGCTCAGACTGGCCATCAGTCTGCGGGTGAAATGCAGTGCTGAGATCGACCCGAGTACCCAGCTCTCTCTGAAAGGATCTCCAAAACTGAGCTGTGAACTGAGCACCTCGGTCAGAAATGATAGAAATAGGAGCACCATGCAATCTCACAATCTGCTCAATGAAGATACGAGCCAGACGCTCCGAGGTATAAGTAGTCCTCACTGGAATGAAGTGAGCCGACTTCGTCAGTCGATCAACTACTACCCACAGCGAATCATGCTTACCCACGGTCAGCGGCAAACCAACTACGAAATCCATAGTGATCTGCTCCCACTTCCACTCGGGAATGGGCATAGACTGGGTCACCCCGGCTGGCCTCCGGTGCTCATACTTCACCTGCTGGCAATTCAAACACCGAGATACATAATCAGCAACATCCCTCTTCATCCCTTTCCACCAATACAGCTCTCGAAGATCATGATACATCTTCGCAGTACCCGGATGAATGAAATATCTCGAACTGTGAGCCTCTGCCAAAATCATCTGCCTCAGCTCCACAATGGCTGGAACACATACCCGGCCGTTAAGCCGCAAAGCACCATCATCACCAATCACGAACGAGGACACTCCCCCACTCAGGACCCTGTCCCGGAGATCTCTCAGATAAGGATCCTCGAACTGCCTTTCCCGAATCTGGGAAGCTAAAGACGACTGAGACCCCACATACGCAAGCACCCGGCCTGGAACAGAATCATCAAACCGAACCCCACTAATGGACAAAGCCTTCAACTCACAGGCCAACGGCCTCATATCAGCATCAAGATAGGCGAGGCTACCCATGGACTTCCTACTCAAGGCATCGGCTACAACATTAGCCTTTCCGAGATGATACCGGATAGAAAGATCATAATCCTTCAGCAGCTCTAACTAGCGGCGCTGTCTCCCGTTCAAGTCCTTCTGAGTGAACAAGTACTGGAGACTCTTATGATCGTGGAATATCTCACATGGCTCGCCATAAAGATAGTGCCTCCACAACTTCAGTGCAAACACCATAGCTAACAGCTCCAAATTATGGACAGGATAATTCTTCTCATGGACCTTCAGCTGTCTTGAGGCATAAGCTATCACCTTACCCTCCTGCATCAGAACGCTACCCGGGCCAACACCCGAAGCATCACAATATACGGTGAGTCCCCCGGATCCACTAGGCAAGGCCAACACTGGCGCTGAAGTCAACAGAGTCTTAAGCTTCTGGAAGCTAGACTCACAGGCATCGGACCACAGGAAAGGAACATTCTTCTGGGTCAACTTCGTCAGAGGTGCTGAAATAGAAGAAAACCCCTCGACGAATCGCCGATAATAACCTGCCAAGCCTAAGAAACTCCGAATCTCTGTAGGAGAAGTAGGCCTAGGCCAACTCTGAACGGCCTCTATCTTCTTCGGATCAACACACACCCCATCCTTGGTCACCACGTGACCTAGGAAAGATACAGAACTGAGCAAAAATTCACACTTGGAGAATTTCGCATACAACTACTGATCCCTCAGAGTCCGAAGAACAACTCTCAAATGCTGCTCATGCTCCTCCCTGCTCCTCGAATAAACCAAGATATCATCGATAAACACAATGACGAAGGAGTCAAGGTAGGCCTTGAACACTCGGTTCATCAGATCCATGAAAGCAGCTGGGGCATTCGTAAGCCCGAAAGACATCACCAGAAACTCATAGTGGCCATATCGGGTACGAAAAGCAGTCTTGGAAACGTCCTCGGACCGAATCCTCAACTGATGATACCCCGACCTCAAATCAATCTTCGAGAAGAAGGTAGCACCCTGAAGCTGATCAAACAAATCATCAATACGCGGCAAAGGATACCTATTCTTGATAGTAACCTTATTCAGCTGCCGGTAATCAATACACATCCGCATAGAGCCATCCTTCTTCTTCACAAATAATATCGGGGCACCCCATGGAGACACACTGGGCCTAATGAAGCCCTTATCGAGCAAATCCTGAATCTGCTCCTTCAGCTCCCTCAACTCAACAGAAGCCATACGATACGGGGGAATAGATTTAGGCTGAGTGCCTGGCAATAGATCAATGCAAAACTCTATCTCCCGCATAGGCGGTAAACCCGGCAAATCATCAGGAAACACATCCGGATACTCACAAACAACCGGAACTCTATCAAGGGATAACTCCTCTGCCCGGACATCCCGAACTGAAGCAATATATCCCTCGCACCCACTAGATATCATCCTCTGCGCCTCCAAGAAAGAAATGATCCTACTCTTCGGAGAAGGCCTGGAACCTCTCCATACAACCCGAGACTCACCCTCTGCCCCGATCGTCACGGACTTGGCATGACAATCCAAAGTCGCATGACAGGAAGCCAGCCAATCCATGCCCATAATGACATCAAAATCAGACATATCGAGCAGCATCAGGTCCACTAAGGACTCTACACCACAGATGGAGATCATACACTGCCGATAACCCCTATCTACACATATAGAAGACCCGACAGGGGTGGCAACCATAAAGGGATCATCTAAGAAGACCAGATCCCTGCCCAAGCAAGGGGCAAATCCCGGCGACACATACGAATAGGTAGACCCCGGATCAATAAGAGCATAAGCATCGCGGCCACAGACAGAAATAATACCTGTGATGACATCATTGGATGCCTCAGCATCCTGACGAGTCATAGCATAGACCTGCGCCGAGCCTCCTGAACCCGGAGCTCTCTGAGACTGCTGTCTAGGAGGAAATCTGAGAAACGGGCCTGGCGGCCTGAGGACCAGATGGTACCATAGCTGCGGATCCCTGGCGACCTGATGAAACATAAGGGCAACTCCTGACATAGTGCTCTGGAGACCCACACTCAAAACATCCATCACCTCTACCTCCACTACCGCCTCTACCACCTCTGCCATGACCACCTCCAGACGAACACCTCCCATGATGCCTCTGATGGCACCTCCCGCACTGCGGCGGACCAGACTGCGAAGAGCCACCCCGCCTCTGGGATGACTGAGGCCTCGGGGTCTCTGAAGAAAAATCCTGGGCAGGCAAAGCAGCAGCCTGGGGCCTAGACTGAGAACGGCCCTGATGACCCTGACCCCTCTGAGCGGATCCACTATACCCACCAGACTGACGCGATCTCTTGGCGGCCCTCTCCGCGTCAGCCCTGGCGAAGATATCCTCCATCCGCCGCGCCACATCAACTATCTCAAAATATGACTTGTTGCCCATATCAGGGGCAACAGCTACCTGCAAGCGGGGATGAAGACCCTCAACAAACCGGAGGACCTTGTCCCTCTCCTGAGCCACCATAGCCGGCGCAAACTGAGACAACCACAAGAACCTGGTATCATACTCTGAAACAGACAGGTTTCCCTGCCTCTACCCCTTAAACTCGCGCCTCTGAGCATCGTGCTGACTCTGGGGCACGAACCTGCTCATGAACATAGACACGAACTTAGCCCAAGACAAAGGAGGGAGGTCACTAGACCTCTGCCGCATCATGGAGACCCACCATGTCTCCGCATCTCCCGATAATCTGAAAGAAGCACACTGCACCCCTAAGGTGTCTCTAGTACCAAGAACTGTTAAAATCTTCTCACACTTCTGAATGTACCTCTGGGCAGTACATGTAGCTGAGGTACCGTCGAACTCTGGAGGCTGAAGCTTCATGAATGACTCTATCCTCTTGGCAACCTCCTCAGTGCCCATAGGAGGAGTAGAAATAACAGGACCTGCCTGAGGAGCAGAAGCAGAAGGCTGGGCAATATGATCAGGAGCAGCCTCAGAAGTAGGCGTGCTCATAACAGGTGTGGTCGGCTGAGGAGCCGAAACAGGAGCTGCAATATCATCTCTGACAGGGACCTGATGGCTAGACAAGGCCATCAGTCTCATATACTCCTCTGAAGAGATCACAACGGTGCCTGGCATAACAGCAGGCACAGGGGGAATAGATGCTGACAGAGTCGCTGCGGACACCGCAGGGATAGCTGTGTCCTGCCTAGTGGCTGACGGGCGACCTGCCCGAGTCTTCTTAGCAGCTGGCGGCTGCGTAGGTGCTGATGGCTCTCCCGTAGACGCGGGTGTAGAAGATGCAGCCCTCCTGGCTGAGGATGCTCGCGTCCTCGCCATCTGATACAATACACGAAAAAGGGTCAGCACCTATATAAGCTACTCAGCACGAATTGAGATGA
Source organism: Petunia secreta (assembly GCA_029990175.1). Taxonomy (NCBI): domain Eukaryota; kingdom Viridiplantae; phylum Streptophyta; class Magnoliopsida; order Solanales; family Solanaceae; genus Petunia; species Petunia secreta. The sequence continues at coordinate 14,547 of JARKIP010000222.1, read as the reverse complement.
AACGAAGGGAAAACATTTCCTAACATGCCCTTGTAGCCTCTCGCTCATAAGTATGGTCGACAACATACCCATAAGCAAGACTCTACTCAGACACTGCTCCAAGTCTCCTAGGACTCGAATTAGAACCTAGGGCTCTGATACCAAACTGTCACGACCCAATTTCCAAGGGCTCGTGATGGCACCTAAACAACATTTGCCTAGGCGAACCAATGAAACAAGATGCGGAAAAGAACAATAATGTGAAAAGATCATAAATGGATATATAAATATAAAAGGGTGAAGTCCAAAAGAATATATCCACAAAAGAATTGGAGCGTTCTAAGAGTGACTCAATAAAGTATGAATATACATCAAAGAAATCTGAGTCCTATCTCTAAGTGACTCCGGCGGTATGCCACCACGGTCTGTGTGGTCGGCTCACCTCAATCAAAAGTCTCAGAAGCCTCAGGAACCGCTATTGTCCGGGCTGCTGACTGGATGAAGGACCTGCACACGTAGCAGAGTAAGTTATGAGCCGAAGCCCAGTAAGATCACCGACAGGCCCGCTAAGGTACCCTTGCGGGACAAGTCGCTACATGCATCATAAGCAACAACATACTATAGTAATCATACAATAAAGTAGTGAAATCACAAATAGATGTAACACATTCCATACACACAAGTAGTAACTAGAAGTCTCAAGGATTATGCCCATCCAACGTAAGGCATAGGTCAACTCAGCGGCGGTTTGGAGGTCCAATCTCTACTCCCGTGCCGACTAACCTAGACCTACGATGGACTAGCAACACCACTACTAAGTATCAACCATATACCGTGACCCGAAGTCACTATCACAATCATGAATAAGTAGACCAACGACCCGTAGTCGTTGGCTCATCTCAAATCTGTCTACGATCGCACCACACCCCCTGTCAAGTGCGTCGTATCTCAATAAATCAAGTGACCACACCACACCCCCTGTCAAGTGTGTCACATCTCAAAGATCAAGTGTCCACACCACACCCCCTGTTAAGTGTAACACATCTCATAGTATATGCGACACCACACCCCCTGTCAAGTGTCCCTCTAACAGTATTAATATCCACCACATTAATAACAAAAACAGAAATAATAACAGAAATATTAATAACGATAATATTTCACAGTCACCGTAACCCAGGTTGGTTATGCTAGCTGAACGTAAGGCGAAGGTTAACCCGACCACAGTTTGGGGGTACAATCCCTACTCCCATGTCGTCCAACCCAAGGTTACGTATAGACAGCACTACCCAACCCGGCACGTGAACAAATCAAGTACCAATATCATACAAAAGCCGGAAATATCCTCGGCAAGACATTTATCATGACATGACGGCAACATCCTCGGCCATGTCCCAAGTTCTTGCTATCTAAGCATGGCGTAGCAAGCGTTACTACGATATAAATTTAAGCTACCTCGACGTAGCGTTTAGACCGGCACATACCTCGGTCGAGTCACAATCTCGCTATTTATAACAAACAATAATAGCAAGTAATTCACATCATTAATCCTAACCATTGTTAGGTATATATATGCGTACATGAAGCATACTAGCATGAAGGAAGAGTCCACAAGCACAATGGATGGAGGCTATTGCGCTCCCAACTAATGATGTGATTGTGGTAGTCAGGTTCTTGAAGAAAAATATTTTTACTCGTTTTGGGACACCACAGGCTATAGTCAGTGATGAAGGTACGCATTTTTGCAATCGCTTGTTCAATAAACTTTTGGCCAAGTATGGGGTGCGTCACAAGGTAGCTACTGCTTATCATCCTCAAACGATTGGCCAAGTGAAGGTGTCGAATAGAGAGATAAAGTAGATTCTTGAGAAAACTGTTAGCGCTTTGAGGAAGGATTGGTCTATGAAGCTTGACGACGCTCTTTGGGCCTATAGAACGGCTTTTAAAATGCCTATTGGAACCTCTCCTTATAGGTTGCTTTACGGTAAGGCCTGTCACTTGCCTGTCGAGTTAGAACATAAGGTGTATTGGGCAATTAAAAAGCTCAATTTTATATGGACTTGGCGGGTGAAAAGAGAATGTTTCAGTTGCACGAATTAGATGAGTTCCATTTCCACGCGTATGAGAATGCAAAATTGTATAAGAAGCGGATGAAAAGATGGCACGATAAGCATATCGAGCATCGTCAATTTGAGCCGGGCCAACTGGTGGTGTTGTTTAATTCTAGATTGAAGCTATTCCCTAGGAAGTTGAGGTCTGGATGGTCGGGTCCCTTTGAGGTGGTTCGTGTTACAGCACATGGAGCGGTTGAGTTAAGAGCCCCGGATTCTGAGAAAACATACTTAGTAAACGGGCAAAAAGTTAAGCGCTATTGGGGAGTTTTGGTGGATCGTCATACCTCCATTTCATTACGAGAGCCGTGAATTGTAATCGTCGTGCCGCGACGTTAACTAAGGCGCTTCTCAGGAAGTAACCCGAGCTTTGAATGTAAACGCAAAAATAAAGAAAAAAATTAGAAAAAGAAAAAAAATACAAAAAGAGTCGAGCCGCGACGTTAGATCAAGCGCTTGTTGGGAGGCAACCCAATTTTTATTGTTTTAGTCATTTTTACTTATTTAGCATTACGAAGTTTCTAGTTGTTTTGTAAGGCTCGGGACTTCCGGAAGTATAATCTTGATTCGATTCTCGAAGGAAAAAGGAATTAGTTTAAGGCATGGATGTTCCGAAATTGAAGCAGTTGTGATCGAATTGACCATGTGCGACACTTAGAAAATTTTTGTAAGATAAGCTTGGAAGCTACATGCGAAGCGACGCAATTCTCATAGCGGATCAGAGAAAAAGTGAAAAAGAACAGCAACGCGATAGCAACTGCGTCGAGTAAAACAGTGAGTGAAAAATCTGGAAAGCTATAGCCAAGCGACGCTTAGCTCATAGTGTGCGTAAGAATTTTAGAAACAAGCAGAATCGCTACAACAGGTGCGTCGCACACTCCATGGTGTCGACTCAAACAAAATATGCAAACTCTGAAAAGCTATAGCCATGCGTCGCATGGTCTATAGCATGAAGAAAAACTTCAGAAACAACTAGGAAAGCCACAGGAGACCCTCCTCTCTACTTAAAAAAAAAAAATTCAGTCGATCCTCTCTCTTTTCCTCAACGACTTTGGTAATTTTTCTCTTTTCTCTCTCTCTCTCTCGCCACTGCTGCTATATGCGTAACAGTCCCATCCCCTTGCCCTATAATTACATGTGTGTATGCTGAAATTTCTTTTTGTGAACCCTTGTCGGGTTAAGTTTACACTGTGAAATTCTTATTGGTTTCTACTTGTTGCTGCAAGTGATCTCCCACAAAATTTGGGAGGGTTCTTTCCCTCTAAATATTTTTGAACCATAGCTTAAAAACGATGCACACAAAGTGATCGACATAATATCGCAGTGAAGAAAAACTTGAAACTTTGCGAATTCTTGAGTAGCATAGTTCCACACAGGCATGAGTTGAATTAAGTGAGGTCCAAATAATTGAATTGCTTACTTTTGATGATAACTTCGACTTGATCATGAGTTAATTACGCCATAGGGCAAGGTTGTGCGACATACGCACCGAGGTTTCAATATATACTTCGCCCGCTGCCCTAACTGCTGAATTTGATTCGTTCTTGATTATGTTAGTTATTTTCATATCGTTTGAGTCTCTGTAGTTTAGTTAGAAGCAAGTGTGGGGTTATTATACCTCGGGAAGTTGTCGCCTATTTACTTGGGATTCTAAAATCCAAATTTGTGGTGCAGGTACTATGGTGAAAACTACATAAAAGGCTTCTTCTTCTTCAGCTGCACCGGCTGCCCAAAGGCCAAAACTGGGGGTAGCCTCGACTAGTAAAGTGAAAAAGGGCAAGGCAAATGTCACGACCCAATTTCCAAGGGCTCGTGATGGCACCTAAACAACATTTGCCTAGGCGAACCAATGAAACAAGATGCGGAAAAGAACAATAATGTGAAAAGATCATAAATGGATATATAAATATAAAAGGGTGAAGTCCAAAAGAATATATCCACAAAACAATTGGAGCATTCTAAGAGTGACTCAATAAAGTATGAATATACATCAAAGAAATCTGAGTCCTATCTCTAAGTGACTCCGGCGGTATGCCACCACGGTCTGTGTGGTCGGCTCACCTCAATCAAAAGTCTCAGAAGCCTCGGGAACCGCTAACGTCCGGGCTGCTGACTGGATGAAGGACCTGCGCACGTAGCAGAGTAAGTTATGAGCCGAAGCCTAGTAAGATCACCGACAGGCCCACTAAGGTACCCTTGCGGGACAAGTCGCTACATGCATCATAAGCAACAACATACTACTAGACCTACGATGGACTAGCAACACCACTACTAAGTATCAACCATATATCGTGACCCGAAGTCACTATCACAATCATGAATAAGTAGACCAACGACCCGTAGTCGTTGGCTCATCTCAAATCTGTCTACGATCGCACCACACCCCCTGTCAAGTGCGTCGTATCTCAATAAATCAAGTGACCACACCACACCCCCTGTCAAGTGTGTCACATCTCAAAGATCAAGTGTCCACACCACACCCCCTGTCAAGTGTGACACATCTCATAGTATAGGCGACACCACACCCCCTGTCAAGTGTCCCTCTAACAGTATTAATATCCACGACATTAATAACAATAACAGAAATAATAACAGAAATATTAATAACGATAATATTTCACAGTCACCGTAGCCCAGGTTGGTTATGCTAGCTGAACGTAAGGCGAAGGTTAACCCGACCACAGTTTGGGGGTACAATCCCTACTCCCATGTCGTCCAACCCAAGGTTACGTATAGACAGCACTACCCAACCCGACACGTGAACAAATCAAGTACCAATATCATACAAAAGCCGGCAAAATCCTCGGCAAGACATTTATCATGACATGCCGGCAACATCCTCGGCCATGTCCCAAGTTCTTGCTATCTAAGCATGGCGTAGCAAGCGTTACTATGATATAAATTTAAGCTACCTCGACGTAGCGTTTAGACCGGCACATACCTCGGTCGAGTCACAATCTCGCTATTTATAACAAACAATAATAGCAAGTAATTCACATCATTAATCCTAACCATTGTTAGGTATATATATGCGTACATGAAGCATACTAGCATGAAGGAAGAGTCCACAAGCACAATAGAGGTCAAGTCTCACTTACCTCGAAATTCGGGCTCAAATGCCGGGAAGAATCTCCTTTCCCGGTCGCCTTGTCCGCGAAGGACTCTCCACTAGGTCTATTAAGACAAGATATAGCACATAAGAGTGCTCAATTATAGCTATTTAAGCCTATAGGCATCCTAGGGTAAAAATTACCAAAATGCCGCCGGGTAGGGCCGAGCCCTAAATTTACAAAATGTACTTTTCCGGACTCCCCACGCTCCCGTGAGTCCAAAAGTACACTTAGATTCCACATGCGAGCCTTGCTCGATGTCTTTCCCCAATTCTTAAGAATCTAGGGTTCTAACCCATTTCCAAGAATCAACCCTTTGATTCTTGTGTTAATCAACATAAATATGGATTGAAAGGGCTTACCTTAAGTGTAAGTATGATTGGGTCTTCAAGAAATACCCAAAAATCGCCTCAAGAGCTCACCAAATGATTTTTATAAGTTATGGCCCGAAATGGCCTTTTTATAGCAGTTTTTGCCTCTGTGACAGCTTCTTTTGAAAAAATCATACCTTTTGATAGGAATATCCAAATGACCTGAAACTGGTTCCATTAGAACCAAAACTCAAAAGGCTACAACTTTCATGTTTCGAGTTTTTCCTAATTCCTTACGGATTGGCCGAAAAATCAGCTTTTATCCGGCTGTTTGCGCCAAAACAGAACAGAAAAGTCGCACCAGATTTTCTACTGTTTTAGGGGCAAAACGGGATCCTACGAAGCTCGGAATGATTCCAAATTTTGCACACAAGTCATAAAATACTTGGGTGACATGCTCGTCAAGACGGAACTCAATTCGGACCTCCAGAACTCAAAAAGTGGGTCCCACGGCAAAGGTTCAATTTTCGACTTTCGCCAAAATAGCGAAATTTAACCAAACGACCTCGGAATCCAATTCCGAAAGTTGCTACTAGTCACAAATGACTATACGAACCTAACGGAACTTTCGGATCTCTCATCGGAGCTCATTTGCTCAAATCGAGCTCGGAAACCACTTTTAACTCTTTTAAACTTCCGAAACGGGGACTTTATCAAAAGTCCTATCAAACGAGGTCCGTTTTCAATTTTGAAGGTTGCTACATATCATAAATGACGAGACGGACCTAACGGTGCGCTCGGATTTTCCATCGGGGTTCGTTTACTCAAAACGACCTATCGAAACCCCAAATTCCTTTCCGGAATTTCATAAACGGATCCTATTCTCGAAAACCTATCAAACGGACTCCGTTTCGACTCAGATTTCACAGACGGGTCATAAATGACCAAACGGAGCTTTTGGGACTGTCGACAAGCAAATCGAGGTCCCGGATCCCGTAACGACTATTTGAGGGTCGTTACATTCTCCCCCACTTAGACTCTCGGCCGTCCTCGGACGAGCCTAAGTCTAAGGTAGGATCCACACACTAGCCACGGAGCTGGCACGGATTTCGAGGACCCCTCGGTACCACCCGAAATCAATAAAACTTAAAAATGCAAATTCAGGCTTAGAAAATACAAGGATTTCATACCTGAATCATCGAACAAGCGCGGATGCCTCTCACGCATCTCGGACTCAAGCTCCCAAGTGGCCTCGGCAATGGAGTGATGCCCCCACTGAACTCTCACAAGCGGGATCACCTTCGATCTCATCTTACGGACCTCTCTAGCCACAATAGCAATAGCCTCTGAATAAGCTAAGTCGCCATCTACCTCCACGGAAGCCATATCGATCACATGAGACAGATCGTGAACATACTTCTGGAGCATGGACACATGGAACACCGGATGAACAGACAGAGATGGAGGCAAAGCCAGTCTATAAGCAACGGCGCCAACGCGCTCCAATATCTCAAAAGGCCCAATGAACCTAGGACTGAGCTTGCCTTTCTTCCCAAATCTCAGAACACCCTTCATGGGCGACACTCTGAGAAATACCCGGTCCCCAACCATGAACTCAAGATCTCTCTGCCTCCGATCTGCATACGATATCTGCCGGCTCTGAGCCGTGCGGAGTCGATCCTGAATAACCCGGACCTTATCTAAGGTCTGCTGCACCAAATCGGGCCCCAACACCTGGACCTCACCAGACTCGAACCAACCGATAGGCGAGCGACATCTCCGACCATACAATGCCTCAAACGGAGCCATCTGGATAGAAGCCTGATGGCTATTATTATACGCAAACTCTGCTAGCGGCAAATGGCTATCCCAATGGCCTCCAAAATCAATAGCACACGCCCTCAACATATCCTCGAGGATCTGAATGGTCCGCTCAGACTGGCCATCAGTCTGCGGGTGAAATGCAGTGCTGAGATCGACCCGAGTACCCAGCTCTCTCTGAAAGGATCTCCAAAACTGAGCTGTGAACTGAGCACCTCGGTCAGAAATGATAGAAATAGGAGCACCATGCAATCTCACAATCTGCTCAATGAAGATACGAGCCAGACGCTCCGAGGTATAAGTAGTCCTCACTTGAATGAAGTGAGCCGACTTCGTCAGTCGATCAACTACTACCCACAGCGAATCATGCTTACCCACGGTCAGCGGCAAACCAACTACGAAATCCATAGTGATCTGCTCCCACTTCCACTCGGGAATGGGCATAGACTGGGTCACCCCGGCTGGCCTCCGGTGCTCATACTTCACCTGCTGGCAATTCAAACACCGAGATACATAATCAGCAACATCCCTCTTCATCCCTTTCCACCAATACAGCTCTCGAAGATCATGATACATCTTCGCAGTACCCGGATGAATGAAATATCTCGAACTGTGAGCCTCTGCCAAAATCATCTGCCTCAGCTCCACAATGGCTGGAACACATACCCGGCCGTTAAGCCGCAAAGCACCATCATCACCAATCACGAACGAGGACACTCCCCCACTCAGGACCCTGTCCCGGAGATCTCTCAGATAAGGATCCTCGAACTGCCTTTCCCGAATCTGGGAAGCTAAAGACGACTGAGACCCCACATATGCAAGCACCCGGCCTGGAACAGAATCATCAAACCGAACCCCACTAATGGACAAAGCCTGCAACTCACAGGCCAATGGCCTCATATCAGCATCAAGATAGGCGAGGCTACCCATGGACTTCCTACTCAAGGCATCGGCTACAACATTAGCCTTTCCGAGATGATACCGGATAGAAAGATCATAATCCTTCAGCAGCTCTAACTAGCGGCGCTGTCTCCCGTTCAAGTCCTTCTGAGTGAACAAGTACTGGAGACTCTTATGATCGTGGAATATCTCACATGGCTCGCCATAAAGATAGTGCCTCCACAACTTCAGTGCAAACACCATAGCTAACAGCTCCAAATTATGGACAGGATAATTCTTCTCATGGACCTTCAGCTGTCTTGAGGCATAAGCTATCACCTTACCCTCCTGCATCAGAACGCTACCCGGGCCAACACCCGAAGCATCACAATATACGGTGAGTCCCCCGGATCCACTAGGCAAGGCCAACACTGGCGCTGAAGTCAACAGAGTCTTAAGCTTCTGGAAGCTAGACTCACAGGCATCGGACCACAGGAAAGGAACATTCTTCTGGGTCAACTTCGTCAGAGGTGCTGAAATAGAAGAAAACCCCTCGACGAATCGCCGATAATAACCTGCCAAGCCTAAGAAACTCCAAATCTCTGTAGGAGAAGTAGGCCTAGGCCAACTCTGAACGGCCTCTATCTTCTTCGGATCAACACACACCCCATCCTTGGTCACCACGTGACCTAGGAAAGATACAGAACTGAGCAAAAATTCACACTTGGAGAATTTGGCATACAACTACTGATCCCTCAGAGTCCGAAGAACAACTCTCAAATGCTGCTCATGCTCCTCCCTGCTCCTCGAATAAACCAAGATATCATCGATAAACACAATGACGAAGGAGTCAAGGTAGGCCTTGAACACTCGGTTCATCAGATCCATGAAAGCAGCTGGGGCATTCGTAAGCCCGAAAGAAATCACCAGAAACTCATAGTGGCCATATCGGGTACGAAAAGCAGTCTTGGAAACGTCCTCGGACCGAATCCTCAACTGATGATACCCCGACCTCAAATCAATCTTCGAGAAGAAGGTAGCACCCTGAAGCTGATCAAACAAATCATCAATACGCGGCAAAGGATACCTATTCTTGATAGTAACCTTATTCAGCTGCCGGTAATCAATACACATCCGCATAGAGCCATCCTTCTTCTTCACAAATAATATCGGGGCACCCCATGGAGACACACTGGGCCTAATGAAGCCCTTATCGAGCAAATCCTGAATCTGCTCCTTCAGCTCCCTCAACTCAACAGAAGCCATACGATACGGGGGAATAGATTTAGGCTGAGTGCCTGGCAATAGATCAATGCAAAACTCTATCTCCCGCATAGGCGGCAAACCCGGCAAATCATCAGGAAACACATCCGGATACTCACAAACAACCGGAACTCTATCAAGGGATAACTCCTCTGCCCGGACATCCCGAACTGAAGCAATATATCCCTCGCACCCACTAGATATCATCCTCTGCGCCTCCAAGAAAGAAATGATCCTACTCTTCGGAGAAGGCCTGGAACCTCTCCATACAACCCGAGACTCACCCTCTGCCCCGATCGTCACGGACTTGGCATGACAATCCAAAGTCGCATGACAGGAAGCCAGCCAATCCATGCCCATAATGACATCAAAATCAGACATATCGAGCAGCATCAGGTCCACTAAGGACTCTACACCACAGATGGAGATCATACACTGCCGATAACCCCTATCTACACATATAGAAGACCCGACAGGGGTGGCAACCCATAAAGGGATCATCTAGAAGACCAAATCCCTGCCCAAGCAAGGGGCAAATCCCGGCGACACATACGAATAGGTAGACCCCGGATCAATAAGAGCATAAGCATCGCGGCCACAGACAGAAATAATACCTGTGATGACATCATTGGATGCCTCAGCATCCTGACGAGTCATAGCATAGACCTGCGCCGAGCCTCCTGAACCCGGAGCTCTCTGAGACTGCTGTCTAGGAGGAAATCTGAGAAACGGGCCTGGCGGCCTGAGGACCAGATGGTACCATAGCTGCGGATCCCTGGCGACCTGATGAAACATAAGGGCAACTCCTGACATAGTGCTCTGGAGACCCACACTCAAAACATCCATCACCTCTACCTCCACTACGCCTCTACCACCTCTGCCATGACCACCTCCAGACGAACACCTCCCATGATGCCTCTGATGGCACCTCCCGCACTGCGGCGGACCAGACTGCGAAGAGCCACCCCGCCTCTGGGATGACTGAGGCCTCGGGGTCTCTGAAGAAAAATCCTGGGCAGGCAAAGCAGCAGCCTGGGGCCTAGACTGAGAACGGCCCTGATGACCCTGACCCCTCTGAGCGGATCCACTATACCCACCAGACTGACGCGATCTCTTGGCGCCCTCTCCGCGTCAGCCCTGGCGAAGATATCCTCCATCCGCCGCGCCACATCAACTATCTCAAAATATGACTTGTTGCCCATATCAGGGGCAACAGCTACCTGCAAGCAGGGATGAAGACCCTCAACAAACCGGAGGACCTTGTCCCTCTCCTGAGCCACCATAGCCGGCGCAAACTGAGACAACCACAAGAACCTGGTATCATACTCTGAAACAGACAGGTTTCCCTGCCTCTACCCCTTAAACTTGCGCCTCTGAGCATCGTGCTGACTCTGGGGCACGAACCTGCTCATGAACATAGACACGAACTTAGCCCAAGACAAAGGAGGGAGGTCACTAGACCTCTGCCGCATCATGGAGACCCACCATGTCTCCGCATCTCCCGATAATCTGAAAGAAGCACACTGCACCCCTAAGGTGTCTCTAGTACCAAGAACTGTCAAAATCTTCTCACACTTCTAAATGTACCTCTGGGCAGTACATGTAGCTGAGGTACCGTCGAACTCTGGAGGCTGAAGCTTCATGAATGACTCTATCCTCTTGGCAACCTCCTCAGTGCCCATAGGAGGAGTAGAAATAACAGGACCTGCCTGAGGAGCAGAAGCAGAAGGCTGGGCAATATGATCAGGGAGCAGCCTCAGAAGTAGGCGTGCTCATAACAGGTGTGGTCGGCTGAGGAGCCGAAACAGGAGCTGCAACATCATCTCTGACAGGGACCCTGATGGCTAGACAAGGCCATCAGTCATATACTCCTCTGAAGAGATCACAACGGTGCCTGGTATAACAGCAGGCACAGGGGGAATAGATGCTGACAGAGTCGCTGCGGACACCGCAGGGATAGCTGTGTCCTGCCTAGTGGCTGACGGGCGACCTGCCCGAGTCTTCTTAGCAGCTGGCGGCTGCGTAGGTGCTGATGGCTCTCCCGTAGATGCGGGTGTAGAAGATGCAGCCCTCCTGGCTGAGGATGCTCGCGTCCTCGCCATCTGATACAATACACGAAAAAGGGTCAGCACCTATATAAGCTACTCAGCACGAATTGAGATGAAACGAAGGGAAAACAGTTCCTAACATGCCCTTGTAGCCTCTCGCTCATAAGTATGGTCGACAACATACCCATAAGCAAGACTCTACTCAGACACTGCTCCAAGTCTCCTAGGACTCGAATTAGAACCTAGGGCTCTGATACCAAACTGTCACGACCCAATTTCCAAGGGCTCGTGATGGCACCTAAACAACATTTGCCTAGGCGAACCAATGAAACAAGATGCGGAAAAGAACAATAATGTGAAAAGATCATAAATGGATATATAAATATAAAAGGGTGAAGTCCAAAAGAATATATCCACAAAAGAATTGGAGCGTTCTAAGAGTGACTCAATAAAGTATGAATATACATCAAAGAAATCTGAGTCCTATCTCTAAGTGACTCCGGCGGTATGCCACCACGGTCTGTGTGGTCGGCTCACCTCAATCAAAAGTCTCAGAAGCCTCAGGAACCGCTAACGTCCGGGCTGCTGACTGGATGAAGGACCTGCACACGTAGCAGAGTAAGTTATGAGCCGAAGCCCAGTAAGATCACCGACAGGCCCGCTAAGGTACCCTTGCGGGACAAGTCGCTACATGCATCATAAGAAACAACATACTATAGTAATCATACAATAAAGTAGTGAAATCACAAATAGATGTAACACATTCCATACACCACAAGTAGTAACTAGAAGTCTCAAGGATTATGCCCATCCAACGTAAGGCATAGGTCAACTCAGCGGCGGTTTGGAGGTCCAATCTCTACTCCCGTGCCGACTAACCTAGACCTACGATGGACTAGCAACACCACTACTAAGTATCAACCATATACCGTGACCCGAAGTCACTATCACAATCATGAATAAGTAGACCAACGACCCGTAGTCGTTGGCTCATCTCAAATCTGTCTACGATCGCACCACACCCCCTGTCAAGTGCGTCGTATCTCAATAAATCAAGTGACCACACCACACCCCCCTGTCAAGTGTGTCACATCTCAAAGATCAAGTGTCCACCACCACACCCCCTGTTAAGTGTAACACATCTCATAGTATATGCGACACCACACCCCCTGTCAAGTGTCCCTCTAACAGTATTAATATCCACGACATTAATAACAAAAACAGAAATAATAACAGAAATATTAATAACGATAATATTTCACAGTCACCGTAACCCAGGTTGGTTATGCTAGCTGAACATAAGGCGAAGGTTAACCCGACCACAGTTTGGGGGTACAATCCCTACTCCCATGTCGTCCAACCCAAGGTTACGTATAGACAGCACTACCCAACCCGGCACGTGAACAAATCAAGTACCAATATCATACAAAAGCCGGCAAAATCCTCGGCAAGACATTATCATGACATGCCGGCAACATCCCTCGGCCATGTCCCAAGTTCTTGCTATCTAAGCATGGCGTAGCAAGCGTTACTACGATATAAATTTAAGCTACCTCGACGTAGCGTTTAGACCGGCACATACCTCGGTCGAGTCACAATCTCGCTATTTATAACAAACAATAATAGCAAGTAATTCACATCATTAATCCTAACCATTGTTAGGTATATATATGCGTACATGAAGCATACTAGCATGAAGGAAGAGTCCACAAGCACAATAGAGGTCAAGTCTCACTTACCTCGAAATTCGGGCTCAAATGCCGGGAAGAATCTCCTTTCCCGCTCGCCTTGTCCGCAAAGGACTCTCCACTAGGTCTATTAAGACAAGATATAGCACATATGAGTGCTCAATTATAGCTATTTAAGCCTATAGGCATCCTAGGGTAAAAATTACTAAAATGCCCCCGGGTAGGGCCGAGCCCTAAATTTACAAAGTGTACTTTTCCGGACTCCCCACGCTCCCGTGAGTCCAAAAGTACACTTAGATTCCACATGCGAGCCTTGCTCGATGTCTTTCCCCAATTCTTAAAAATCTAGGGTTCTAACCCATTTCCAAGAATCAACCCTTTGATTCTTGTGTTAATCAACATAAAGATGGATTGAAAGGGCTTACCTTAAGTGTAAGTATGATTGGGTCTTCAAGAAATACCCAAAAATCGCCTCAAGAGCTCACCAAATGATTTTTATAAGTTATGAACCGAAATGGCCCGAAATGGCCTTTTTATAGCAGTTTTTGCCTCTGTGACAGCTTCTTTTGAAAAATCATACCTTTGATAGGAATATCCAAATGACCTGAAACCGGTTCCATTAGAACCAAAACTCAAAGGGCTACAACCTTTCATGTTTGAGTTTTCCCTTATTCCTTACGGATTGACCGGAAAATCAGCTTTTATCCGGCTGTTTGCGCCAAAACAGAACAGAAAAGTCACACCAGATTTTCTACTGTTTTAGGGGCAAAACGGGAACATACGAAGCTCGGAATGATCCCAAATTTTGCACACAAGTCATAAAATACTTGGGTGACATGCTCGTCAAGACGGAACTCAATTCGGACCCTCCAGAACTCAAAAAGTGGGTCCCACGGCAAAGGTTCAATTTTCGACTTTCGCCAAAATAGCAAAATTTAACCAAACAACCTCGGAATCCAATTCCAAAAGTTGCTACAAGTCACAAATGACTATACGAACCTAACGGAACTTTTGGATCTCTCATCGGAGCTCATTTGCTTAAATCGAGCTCGGAAACCTCTTTTAACTCTTTTAAACTTCCGAAACGGGGACTTTATTAAAAGTCCTATCAAACGAGGTCCGTTTTCAATTTTGAAGGTTGCTACATATCATAAATGACGAGACGGACCTAACGGTGTGCTCGGATTTTCCATCGGGGTTCGTTTACTCAAAATGACCTATCGAAACCCCAAATTCCTTTCCGGAATTTCATAAACGGATCCTTTTCTCGAAAACCTATCAAACGGACTCCGTTTCGACTCAGAATTCACAGACGGGTCATAAATGACCTAACGGAG
>JARKIP010000221.1:15000-17500 GCA_029990175.1 Petunia secreta | reverse complement strand
CACCTCGAGCCGTTCCAAGGTTGCCTTGAGGCTGCCCAAGCGGGCAAACGGTGGGCTAAACGTAGGCATGTCAAGCCGTGCCGAGGTTGGCCTTGAGGCTGCCCAAGCGGCCAAACGGTGGGCTAAACGTAGGCACCTCAAGTCGTTCCAAGGTTGCCTTGAGCCTGCCCAAGCGGGCAAACGGTGGGCTAAACGTAGGCATGTCAAGCCGTGCCAAGGTTGGCCTTGAGGCTGCCCAAGCGGCCAAACGGTGGGCTAAACGTAGGCACCTCAAGTCGTTCCAAGGTTGCCTTGAGCCTGCCCAAGCGGGCAAACGGTGGGCTAAACGTAGGCATGTCAAGCCGTGCCAAGGTTGGTCTTGAGGCTGCCCAAGCGGTCAAACGGTGGGCTAAACGTAGGCATGTCAAGCCGTGCCAAGGTTGGCCTTGAGGGTGGCAAGGCCGGCCCACGGTGAGCAAACGAGTACGCAAACGCGGACACGATGTCAAGGTTTGCTTTGAGGGTGGCAAAACGGTGGCCTAGCGACTAAGCCGTAGCGGCCGAGCTACTAAGCCGTTGCGGCCGAGCGACTAAGCCGTAGCGGCCGTGCTACTAAGCCGTAGCAGCCGAGCTACTAAGCCGTAGCAGCCGAGCTACTAAGCCGTAGCGGCCGAGCGACTATGCCGTGTGGTGCACGGTTTCGATGATGTTGTCGTGGTGCTCGGTTTCGGTGTTGTCATGGTGGACTAAGCCGTAACGGCCGTGCTACTAAGCCGTTGCGGCCGAGCGACTAAGCCGTAGCGGCCGAACGACTAAGCCGTAGCGGCCGAGCGACTATGTCGTGTGGTGCACGGTTTCGGTGTTGTCGTGGTGCTCGGTTTCGGTGTTGTCGTGGTTCTCGATTTCGGTGTTCTCGTATTTGCACGGTCTCTCTATGTTCAAAAAAGAAGTTCGATATGTACCGTGGTGCACGGTTGAATACGTACGATATATAATGTGGTGCCTGCGTTTTCTTCAACTGAAACGCTAACAAACAAAATATTTGCGTCTCTTTTGCCTTTTGGTGTCTACTCATTTATGTGTTTTCATACTCATTTCGTGTGCTTACCCGATGCCCTTGGTATTTTTCTCCACCAAAATAATATTTTTATTTATATTTTCTATTTTTTTATGCCTTTTATTACTTTTTTATTATTTAAATATTAAATATTTTTCTAAATTTACATAATTTAATCATGCTACAACCATTTGTAGCTTTCTATAATGATTTACAATATTTTTTATATTTTTTTGATATTTTTTGATACTTTTTTATATTTATTTAATATTTAATATAATTATTTATGCATTTTATTAAAAAAAATATAATTTGTAATATTTTGTACTATTTTTATAGTTTGGAAGTCATTTTTTAATGCTTTGGGGTGGTTGTACTTGAGATTGTGCACATTGGTGTTGTACACGTCCAGTATGATTCTCTGGCCAAAGCATGTCTACTCCTGAGACTTGGGTTTTTTTTTTAAGGACATATATAGGGAGGGGTGAGGTGTTGAGCAGGCTTGGTCGCCTGTTGCCGGCCCAAAGGCAGGCACATGTCGGCCATGCCGGCACGCAGCGTGGGCAACGATAGCACGCATGGCCTTGGCCGTGCAACGCTACCGGTGGCCACAAAGCGTGCCGGCCGGTCGGGGTGGGTCCGCTGGCCGGACGGTAGTGGGCAACGTGGGCGTGGTCGGCACCTCAAAAACGGTGGGAAACGGCACAGCAACCTCCTCACCCGAGTGCTTGCTACCAACGTCGTGCTTAAAAAAAAAGTTTTGAAAATAGTGTCTTCAGCAAGGTTTGAACCCTGGATGTATAGGTAACAATGTAACTATATAACACAAGCCTACCAACAGACCAAGCTAAGTTGTTGTGTCAAATTAGACGTAGGAAGTTTATTTGACATCGAAAATAATGGTGATTAGCCTATTTTTTAAAATTGACTTTTACCCACTTAAATTGGAATCTATATGAGCAATTTTACTGAATTTTACATGCAAAATTATAACTTTCTCATCAGAATTAAGTGGACGAAAGATGGATGAACATATACTATTTTGGGGAAATAGTGAAATTGAAGGTGAACATATACTATTTTGGGGAGATAGTGAAATTGTCGCAAGTGCCGGTTGGGCTTGTGAGGAAGTCGGTTTTCTGTGCTGCATACCCAATGCATAGGCATTGTCACGTACAATCGGTTGCCTTTCGCCCCTCGCATTCCATGTGCGGGGTGAACCATAAGCGGCAGTCGTGTCCCACGTCTTCCAAGCATCGTCTTGTGATGGCGTGGTCCATGATCAACCTGCTCGGACTCTCGGATTCGGTAAACGCAGTGGGCATGGGGTCTCAAAAGCCCTCATATCTGCCCAAAAAAATAAAGCTCCCTACGAACGACTGCCGCGCTCGCCTTGACCTCGGCCTCCCTTTTGGGGCGGCCGTCTTCATGCGATGCCGGTGTCATTGAGGAATGCTACCTGGT